>QODF01002073.1:207340-223555 GCA_024372805.1 Oostethus manadensis
ACCTCCAACCTCACTCACTCAGTGAAGATGATATGGACCGGCCTTCGTGGTGTGGAACCGCCGATTCAAACAAAGTCGAAGGGGACTTTCTAATTGTATTCGTACTTAATTATCTGATTCTTCAATGGACTGACGACCAGTCCAAGGTGCACCCCGCCTCGTGGGGTTAGGATAGCAACCCCAGTAGCATTTTGATGGATGGATAATTATCTTATTGTTGACTTCCCCACCCTGGCCCCAAGCTCAGCTTCCCCTAAAATGTGAAATAAAAGTGGTGAAATATGTTCAGAATCAACTACTATCAGTAACTTCCTTCTCGTTCGTCCCTGAAGTGCTATGGCGGGAAGCGTAGAGTGGGTTGCTCCACTGCGCAAAGCTGGACGGTCATTGGATAAATGCTGGGCTTGGTCCCGCCCATCGGGCGCCGAGCGTCTCTGGGGGTCTATGGGGGCGTAGAATTTACATGTAAGCAAATAAACCCATTTAAGATGGAAACAAAACATTGGATAAGAGGAGTCCTCCTTCTCTGACAACCTCATCGACATATTTTGCAATCAAGCAAAAATGCAACAACCGCTGCAACATGTTGGGAGATAGGGAGCTACCCAGCATGCCTTGCGGCGGGAATATATGGGTGCTTTTTGGCATGGGTTGTATGCCCACATGGTGCAGCACAGTGGTGCAGATCAGAAGAACATTTGTAAGGTCACAGGTCACCGAGAGAGGGTCTGACTCACTCGGACCCCGGTTCTTGACCACCTCACAGAATCTACTGTTGTGGTTCCTACCTATATACTCCCTAATGACTCAAATCCTTCGCTGGGGGAACTATCCCGGCTTCGGACCCCTAAGGTGCGCTGCAGCTACTGATGTGACACAAACGACCACTTCAGGAACACGCAACATAAAATATGTTCCAAAAACATTTTCCCAAAGACGCAATAGAAATAGAACTGTTCTAACATTCATAACGGTCATGCAAGTGTAAAAAGAAGTGAACCCCTTTGTAAAGACGAAAAAAACCACTCAGACATAACCTTGTAGGAAAACTGCGCTTGCCCATCGATTCACTTTCTACTACGCCACGCTCTACGTGTGTATGCTAGCGGCCCCGCCTCCGCCCACCGACATAGTGAGACTGTATGACTGAAAAGGGGGCTCACTCCGTTCATGCCATTGTTCTATGGAACAAACGCGCCAAGGTGATCTCAAGCAAAAAACTCAAGTAAATAAGAGAGAATACATTTGTAATTTTATGGGCAAAAATGATAAAATATAATTTAATTTAAATTAAAATTTAATTTAAAATTGAAATGTTAACATCAAAAAGATTATGGGAACCATAACAAAATAAAGGTGTCGTTTTTTTTTTCATTTTTCAGCATGAGACCCTGGGTGGAAAACGTTTATACATTTTAAGTATTAAAAATCATTTGACATAATTATAAAATTAAAAAAATGGTGTAATGTTTGTCACATAAAATGTGTAAAAAATATCACTTTTTATTGTGGTTTGGAAAATCCTTTCCTTACTGAAAAACCGTATTAACACTTATCATCTGATAAGTCACATGACAGTGTGTGTGTGTGTGTGTGTGTGTGTGTGGGTGTGTGTGTGTGTGTGTTGGGTCTACCTGTGTCCTCCAAGCATTCTCTCCCCAACATTGTAACTGTGTCATCTGGAGGTCGAAAATTGCTCCCTTTTCATCACAGACATTTGTCTGTTTGCGATCTCATTGTGGTCCACCTCCAACCCGGGTCGGACTCTGAACGAGGAGGTGACCGAAGAAGTAGTAAATAACGTTTGAATGTTGTGAGCAAACAGGAAGGACATGGTGTGGGGAACGTGGGGAAAGCGATACCCTTGTCTGTTCCCTCCTTGCCCCACTCCGAGGCGCTCCACCCAGGCCAAACCTGAGAGAGAGTAGGGGGTCCCCTGGGATGTGGACAGAGTGGAGGCCGTGCAGCCATTGAGCCCCTCTGAAAGGGAACCAAATACAAGCAAAAAGCCTCAATGTACTGTATCCCTCACCTGAAAGCAGATACACGGAGGGTGAGGAGGGCGGTGGTGCACTACAAAAGCAGCAGAGAGGACACTTTTTGACATTATCCCTAGAAGCAACACGTGCTCCTCGTACTCGGCCCCCAACGTTAACATCCTTCAGGTCCTCCTGGTAAAAGAACAACATGCAAATAGCTCATTTGCTTCAGTCTATCAGCAAAGAGGAACGTGAATAATAAAAATTTAATAAGAACCGTTACAACAAAATATTAGGGCCACATCAAAAAAGAAAAACGGAGATTTCAAGCAGAAAAGTCGTAATTTTAAGAGAAAAAAGTCATAAATTTACAAGAAAAATAGTCATACAATTATGAGAAAAAAATAGTAAATATAAACAAATACACATGGGAATTTTACGAGAAAAAAGTTGTAATTTTACAAGAAAATAATCGGAATTTTACGATAACCAAGTCATACAATTATGAGGAAAAAGTCTTCATTTTACAAGAATAAAAATAAAAATTATTGAGAAAAAATTGGTAATTTTAAAAGAAAAAAAAAAAAATTTTACAAAAAAAAAGTCATGCAATTATCTGAAAAAAGTTGTACATTTACAAGAATAAAAATGAGAATTTTACGAGAAAAAAGTTCTAATTTTACAAGAAAAAAAGCTGTACATTTTCCAGAGAAAAGAATAAAAGTCTAATTTGACAAAAAAAAAAAAAAAAATCACACCTTACATAAAAAAAGTTGTAATTTTACAAGAATAAAAATCTGAATTTTATGAGAACAAAGTCATACAATTATGAGGAAAAAGTCGTCAATTTACATAAATAAAAATCTGAATTTTATGAGAAAAAAATTGTAATTTTAAGAGAAAAAAATATTAATTTTACAAGAAAAAAGTCATGCAATTATCTGAAAAAAGTTGTACATTTACAAGAATAAAAATGAGAACTTTACGAGAAAAAAGTTCTAATTTTACAAGAAAAAAAGCTGTACATTTTCCAGAGAAAAGAATAAAAGTCTAATTTGACAAAAAAAAAAGTTGTAATTTTACAAGAATAAAAATCGGAATTTTACGAGAACAAAGTCATACAATTATCTGAAAAAAGTTGTAATTTTACAAGAATAAAAATGAGAATTTTACGATTAAAAAGTTGTAATTTTACAAAAAAAAGTCCGGGGTGTACCCCGCCAAAGTCAGCTGGGATAGGCTCCAGCATGCCCGCTACCCTAATGAGGATAAGCGGCATAGAAAATGAATGAATGAATAAATGAAGTAATAAATTAACAAGAAAAAAAGTCTTAATTTTACAAGAAAAATTTGTACAACTACGAGAAAAAGTCATAAATTTACAAGAATAAAAATCAGAATTTTACGAAAAAAAAGTTTTAATTTTACGAGAGAAAAGTCATACATTTGCAAGAATGAAAGCCTAATTTTACAAGAAAAAGTCGTAATTTTACAAGAAAATAGTCCTAAAATTATGAGAAAAAAGTCATAAATTTACAAGAATAAAAATCAGAACTTAATGAGAAAAAAGTAATAATATTACAAGAAAAAAAGTCATAAATTTCCCAGAGAAAAGTCATAAATTTACAAGAATCAAATCCGAATTTTACAAGAAAAAAGTTGTAATTTTACAAGAACAAAAAGATTGCATATTTATGAGAAAAAGGTTGTAATTTCCAAGAATAAAAATTGGAATTTTACGAGAAAAAAGTTGTAATTTTACCTGAATAAAGGTCGTGCATGACGGCACCAATGAAAGCTGCCTAGCAACAAGTGGCCGAGCAATCCCCAGAAAAAATGGGGACAATTGTGTGGAGCAGAGTTGCTGTGCCTGTTGGACGGGTAATGTTTTCTTTTGGTAACTGAACTTTTATAATAAACAACAAACTATTAACATTTTTTAAATTTGCAGTAAAATATGCTGATATTGTACATTCTCATTCTCCTCTCCGAAGATTAGGCTCCTCCATGTAAATGAATGGACATGTCTGCATGCTGGGACCTGTGCGTGTGTGTGTGTGCGTGTCGGTGGAGCACACGTATGTGGGAACAAGTGCTGACCTTCCTGACCCTTCTCCTATGGCTCTCGTGTTGCAAGGTGTGAAAAAGATGGAAAAGCACCTGCAGCCAAATCGCTTCCGGATGGTCCGGGCTTTCTTTCCAAATGGACAGAATCGCTTGCTCTCATCTTCTTCTTCTTCAGCTGAGGAGAAGGAGGAGGAGGAGGAGGAGGAAGAAGAGGAGCACGGCCTAGAAATCTGACCCTTCTGTAAGACAAAGTGTAAGACAGAGCGTCAAAGGAGTAAATAAGCTTACGGTCTAAGTGTTTCCTATTGGAAGCTACAACACACACACATTCCATGTGGGCGTACAGACAAATACCTCCGTGCAAAAAAAAAAAAAATGCCGCAAGGCATGCAGGGTAGCTTGTGGTAGTCTCTCTCCCAACATTTTTGCTTAATTGCAAAATCTGTTGAGTAAGTCATGAGAGAAGTAAACGAGGAGGAGTTTACATACTCTTGAAGGTTTTATTGTCCGTAGTTGGTATTGTTGCAGCTGGACTACCCGGCATGCCTTGCGGGAAAATCACTTTTTTAAGTCACGTGTTACGTTTAGGGCTCGCTTGTTGTTTCTCAACCCGATGATTTTTGGGATGCTGGGACTTGCTGCGGATGTGTTGACTTTCGGTTTCGTTGCACCGTGAACAAGCATGTTGGATGTCACTGTGCAATAAAAAGCGTGTATCTCCAGAAAAATGGACAACATTATGCATAAGATGATTCCTGAACATGCGCCACACACACACACACACACACACACACAAACCAACACAAAGCCATGTAACTTATTCCAGAGGAGCACCTAGTATTGTGGATAATCGCCGGACCCATTGTGCTGCGCCTGAATGGGCCGGTTACCCAAGAAGCCTCATGTCGGAGTCCATGTACGATCCCTTTGAAGGTGGCACGCACAAAGAGCTAAAGCGGCAGCCACAACAAAGAGCTGGGCGCTTTGTGGACTCTGCTTCGCCCGCAGACAGGGGAAGAGCGCCGATCCTCTTCCTGGTGACTCTGAAAGGATGGGTGGCTTGTCATTGAGGAAACCACAGGAAGTATAATGTCAAAATAATTTTAACACCTACTCTTTAGAAGATGTAATGCCCCTCGCCGGAGGACACTCTCACCACAATACAAGACTTCCTTTGCAGAGGTTTGACACTGCTTTGTATTTGGCAGAAGAAAGCGCCGTCATTACTGGATGTGGACACAAGTGGACCCTCGGCTCAGATGTGGTGTAAAAGCTACGGCTGTCTGAAGCTGGGTTAGCTGGTTGAATGACTCTGGCTGGTTAGTTGCATCATTGGATTTAACAGGCAAGTTAACTGACTAATTTGGCAGGTTGGTTGGTTTTGGTTTGGTTAATTTGGTTTAGGCTGGTTAAATGGGTAGTGGTTGGCTGTCTTTTGTGGTGAAAGTTGGTGGTTTGGGTATTTTTGGCTGGATGGGTTAATTTGGTTGTTGGTTTTGGTTGGTTGGTTGGTTGGGTGAGTTAGTTAACCGGTTTGGGTGGTAGATTACATAGGTGAAGTTGGTTGGTTGGGTTTAGGTTGGTTGATTTGGATAGTTGGTTGTTGTCCTTGGAATAGGTTGGTGGGTGAGTTGGTCGGTGGAGTTGCCCGTCGCCTCTCATTGCCGGCAACACCAGAGTGAAATGGTTCCAGAGCCCTGGCTGTGCGTTGAGGTGAGTCCGATTATATCTAGCCGGAATTTCTCCACCTCACGCACCAGCTCATGCTCCTTCCCCACCAAAGAGGTGACATTCCATGTACCGACAACTAGCTTCTGTAGCCGAGAATCGGAGGGCCAAGGCCTCTGCCTCCGGCCGCCACCCAGCTCACTTAGCACCGGACCCCTTTGGCCCCTCTTACGAGTGGTGAGCGCATGGGAGGGGGGACCCACGTTACCTTTTCGGGCTGTGTCCGACTGGGCCCCATGGGTGCAGGTCCGGCCACCATACGCTCGCCATTGTGCCCCACCACCAGGCTTGGCTCCCTCGGGGGACCCCGGTGACCCGCGTCCAGGCAAGGGAAAACAAAGTCCAATGTTCTTAATCATCATCAGGGTCTTTTGATCGTAATGATGATCTTTTGGTCCTCCTCAATCCCACCGACACGTCTTCCAACATGGAAGCAGTGCCCGGGGACTCTGAGGCGGGTTCCCCTATCTCTGGGGCTGAGGTTACCGAGGTGGTCAAAAAGCTCCTTGGTGGCAAGGCCCCAGGGGTGGATGAGATCCGCCCGGAGTTCCTTAAGCCCCTGGATACTGTGGGCGTGTCTTGGTTGACACGACTCTGCAGCATCGCGTGGACATCGGGGTCGGTGCCCCTGGACTGGCAGAGTGGGGTGGTAGTCCCGCTTTTCAAAAAGGGGGACCGCAGGGTGTGTTCTAACTATCGTGGGATCACACACCTCAGCCTTCCCGGCAACGTCTATTCAGGTTCTGGAGAGGAGAATCCGCCGGATAGTCAAATCTCAGATTCAGAAGGAGCAATGTGGTTTTTGTCCTGGTTGTGGAACTGTGGACCAGCTCTATATTCTCGGCAGGGTCCTTGAGGGTGCATGGGAGTTTGCCCAACCAGTCTACATGTGTTTTGTGGACTTGGAGAAGACATTCGACCGTGTTCCTTGGGGAATACTGTGGGGAGTGCTATGGGAATATGGGGTATCGGACCACCTAATCCAGGCCGTTCGTTCCCTGTATGACCGGTGTCAGTGTTTGGTTCNCGTCCCCACCATACACGGTGTTGACTGTGCACTGCTTCCCTCTCCTGAGACGGTGGATGGTGGACCAGAATGTCTTTGAAGCCACCCGGAAGTCGTTTTCCATGGCCTCTCCGAACTCCTTCCATGTCCGAGTTTTTGCCTCAGTGACTGCCAGAGCCGCAGACCGCTTGGCCTGCCGGTACCTGTCAGCTGCTTCGGGAGTCCCGCAAGCCATCCATGCTTAATAGGACTCATTCTTCAGCTTGACGCCATCCCTCACCGCTGGTGTCCACCAACGGGTTCTGGGATTACCAACACGACAGGCACCAAGCACCTTACGGCCACAGCTCCGATCAGCCGCATCGACAATGGAGGCCCGAAACATCACCCACTCGAACTCAATGTCCGCTGCCTCCTTCGGAACTTGGTCAAAGCTCTTCCGCAGGTGGGAGTTGAAACTCCTTCTGACAGGGGATTCTGCCAGACTTTCCCAGCAAACCCTCACAATGCGTCTGCAAGGTCTGACTGTCCTCCTCCCCCACCATCGGAACCAACTCATCACCAGGTGGTTAACGGTTGACAGCTACGCCCCTCTCCTCACCCGAGTGTCCAAAACATGTGGCCGCAAGTCCGACGACACAACCACAAAGTCAATCATCGAACTGCGGCCCAGGCTGTCCTAGGGCCAAGTGCACATGTGGACACGCTTATGCTTGAACATGGTGTTCGTTAAAGACAATCTGTGACAAGCACAGAAGTCCAATAACAAAACACCGCTCCGGTTGAGATCAGGGGGGCCGTTCCTTCCGATCACACCTCTCCAGGTCTCACTGTCGCAGCCAACATGAGCGTTGAAGTCACCCAGTAGAACAAGAGAATCCCCCGAGGGAGCACTCTCTAGTACTTCCTCTAAGGACTCCAAAAAGGGTGGGTATTCTGAACTGCTGTTTGGTGCATAAGCACAAACAACAGTAAGGAACCGTCCCCCCACCCGAAGGCGTAGGGAAACTACCCTCTCGCTTACTGGCTTAAACTCCATTGTGCAAGCTTGGAGCCGGGGGGCAACAAGAACTGCCAACCCTGCCCGTCGCCTCTCATTGCCGGCAATACCAGAGTGAAATGGTTCCAGAGCCCTGGCTGTGCGTTGAGGTGAGTCCGATTATATCTAGCCGGAATTTGTCCACCTCACGCACCAGCTCATGCTCCTTCCCCACCAATAAGGTGACATTCCACGTACCGACAACTAGCTTCTGTAGCCGAGGATCGGACCGCCAAGACCTCTGCCTCCGGCCGCCAGCCAGCTCACTTAGCACCGGACCCCTTTGACCCTCTTACGAGTGGTGAGCTCATGGGAGGGGGGACCCACGTTACCTTTTCGAGCTGTGCCCGACTGGGCCCCATGGGTGCAGGTCCGGCCACCATACGCTCGCCATTGTGCCCCACCACCAGGCCTGGCTCCCTCGGGGGACCCCGGTGACCCGCGTCCAGGCAAGAGAAAACAAAGTCCAATGTTCTTAATCATCATCAGGGTCTTTTGATCGTAATGATGATCTTTTGGTCCTCCTCAATCCCACCGACACGTCTTCCAACATGGAAGCAGTGCCCGGGGACTCTGAGGCGGGTTCCCCTATCTCTGGGGCTGAGGTTACCGAGGTGGTCAAAAAGCTCCTTGGTGGCAAGGCCCCAGGGGTGGATGAGATCCGCCCGGAGTTCCTTAAGGCCCTGGATGCTGTGGGCGTGTCTTGGTTGACACGACTCTGCAGCATCGCGTGGACATCGGGGTCGGTGCCCCTGGACTGGCAGAGCGGGGTGGTGGTCCCGCTTTTCAAAAAGAGAGACCCAGGGTGTGTGATCGTGGGATCACACTCCTCAGCCTTCCCGGCAACGTCTATTCAGGTTCTGGAGAGGAGAATCCGCCGGATAGTCAAATCTCAGATTCAGAAGGAGCAATGTGGTTTTCGCCCTGGTTGTGGAACTGTGGACCAGCTCTATATTCTCGGCAGGGTCCTTGAGGGTGCATGGGAGTTTGCCCAACCAGTCTACATGTGTTTTGTGGACTTGGAGAAGACATTCGACCGTGTTCCTTGGGGAATACTGTGGGGAGTGCTATGGGAATATGGGGTATCGGACCACCTAATCCAGGCCGTTCGTTCCCTGTATGACCGGTGTCAGTGTTTGGTTCGCATTGCCGGCAATAAGTCGGACCCGTTTCCAGTGAGAGTTGGACTCCGCCAGGGCTTCTTTTTGTCACCGATTCTGTTCACTACTTTCATGGACAGAATTTCTAGGCGCAGCCAGGGCGTTGAGGGGTTTCAGTTTGGTGGCCGCAGGATTCGGTCTCTGCTTTTTGCGGATGATGTGGTCCTGCTGGCTTCATCGAGCATCGACCTTCAATCTCACTGGATCGATTCGCAGCTGAATGTGAAGCGGCTGGGATGAGAATAAGCACCTCCAAATCTGAGTCCATGGTTCTTGTCCGGAGAAGGTCCTGCCTCAAGTGGAGGAGTTTAAATACCTCGGGGTCTTATTCACGAGTAAGGAAAGGATGGAACGTGAGATGGACAGGCGGATTGGTGCAGCGTCTACAGTGATGCGGACTCTGCACCGGTCTGCCGTGGTGAAGAAAGAGCTGAGCTGAAAGGCAAAGCTCTCGATTTACCGGTCGATCTACGTTCCTACCCTCACCTATGGTCATGAGTTTTGGGTAGTGACGGAAAGGACAAGATTGAGGGTACAAGCGGCCGAAGTGAGTTTTTTCCGCACGGTGGCTGGGCTCTCCCTTAGAGATAGGGTGAAAAGCACTGTCATCTGGAAGAGACTCCGAGTAGAACCGCTGCTCCTCCGCATTGAGAGGAGTCAGATTAGGTGGCTCGGGCATCTGGTTAGGATGCCTCCCGGACGCCTCCCTGGGGAGGTGTTCAGGGCACGTCCAACCGGTAGGAGGACTCGGGGAAGACCCAGGACACGCTGGAGAGACTATGTCTCTCAGCTGGCCTGGGAACGCTTCGGCATCCGCCGGGAAGAGCTGGACGAAGTGGCCGAAGAGAGGGACGTCTGGGCTTCCCTGCTTAGGTTGCTGCCCCCGCGACCCGACCTCGGATAAGTGGAAGAAAATGGATGGATGGATGGATGGATGGATGGATTTGGCTAGTTGGTTGTGGTTCTTGGAATAGGTTGGCGGGGTGAATTGGTTTATTGGTTTGGGTGGTTGGTTACATAGGTGAAGTTGGTTGGTTGGGTTTAGATTGGTTGATTTGGCTAGTTGGTTGTTGGGCTTGGAACTGGTTTGCGGCGTGAGTTCATTGGTTGGTTTTAGTTCAGGGGTTGGCAACCCGCGGCTCCGGAGGCTCTTCTGCCTCTTTTTTGTGACTCCCTTTGCTATGCTCGAATATATTTTGAACGCCAGAGTGGGACAAAGACAAGAGTTTTTAAAAGACCGTGAATACCATCCTTCTGACTGGCGATGTACTATCACAACTGGCATTTGTTATACTTGCACACTGCACCAATTTGATAAGATGTTTCAAGCTGATGTTTTGCGACTCCAGACTATTTGTCTTTAGTGGGTGATGGGGAAAAATGGTGGCTGTTTCGAGAGTAAAGGTTGCTGACTCCTTGTTTGGGTGGTCGGTTGCAGGGACTGATTAAGTTGGTTGGGATTGGTTGATTTAGCTAATTGTTTTTGCTGTGGTTTTCACGAATCGGGTTGGCGGGGTGGCTTCGTTTGGTGATTTGGACGTTTTAAGGTTGAGATGTGTGGTTTGTTGTTAAGTTAAATGAATTAGACCGGTTCTGCCTCGGTATAGAACCGGTTGTAAGGGTTGGAACTGCATACAGGAATTTATGGCAACAGTGGAACTCTCAACACCCCAATGAGAGCCCTGTCATCTTAAAAAGGAAGTCAGTTATAAACCCGTACGAACCCAAACCCATGTCCACAGCACCTCATGAACAATTCATAGCCTCGTCGACTTGTGGACCTGTTGCGATGTGACAGGTGCTCGTTGCATCACAGCTGCGCTGCGGGATCACCGGTGGTTACGCCGGGACAGTAATAATACCAGGCTCTGCTTGCTAATGACAGGTGAGGCTCCTCCGAAGCCACGGGGGCAGCGAAGGGTTATACTGGCGGTTGAGGACTATTTCACATGCCAAGTGTCATCGGAGTGGGATTCCGTTTGACCCGAAATGCTGACGTCACATGATCAAAGTGATGAAGGCCGACGGGACGCTCGGTCGATGTGTGGGTAGACATCTTTTTGAGCCTTGCGTCGGGATAGTGCATGATATGCTGTTGGCTGCTACGCTTTTGGGAACTGTGCGTGGTAAATAATATTGTTTGACCCAAACTTTTCTCAAAAAAGTGGTTATTCCACCGGATAACCGGCGTGTAAACAGAGTCAACGGGCGGCAACAGTGAAATGCGAATGAAAATGAGTCTGGATTGCATATCGGGTCCCTCTCGAGAGCAGCAAAGGGTTTTCCTCGCAGTCATTATTCCGCCTCCCTCACCGTTGGACAGCAGATGGGGACCACGGCCCGGTTCTGCCTTTTGTCTCGGGGGTCCCCGGAGAGACCTGTATGGGGGGGGGGGGGGGGGGTTTTGGACAGCACGCGGCGGCTCGTCTCGTCTGCGTGCGCCTTTCTCTTTCTTTTCTCCTTCCCGTTAAAAGGCGAGCGCTGGAATGCAGATAATGGGAATATGTGTGTACTGAAATGAGCACATGTCGAGCACGCCCCAACACGGCAAAACAATGATCCGCCGCAAAATAAGCCTCGGACAATGCCGCTCTTTTATGTTCCACGCCTCTCAGGTTCTAACTGAACTCGTGCGGGCGTGTTATTTTTCATAAACGTCCGTGCATGAATAATACATGCGTGTGTTTGTAACCTCCACCTGCTCGGCCTCCCACCTGTTGGTCTTTTCCTCCTCCTTCTTTCTCCCATTTGGGAGTTTTAGCTACGCAGCTCGCTATTGTACAATACAGTACACTGTTGGAAGTCAAGCATGTGCAATGCAACGGTGGTTTCATACAGCAAGAGTGCTTACTGTGTAGTTGTCCTCGTATGTAGCCCACGTAAGCGTCCTTCTGTCATGGAAAGTGTGTTTTTTTTTTACTATTAGAGCCCTCCGGACTTACAGTAACACCCCTATAGTCACCTTCCCTCTTGTATTATTTAACGGAGTAAATAATATCGGTTAAAAATACAGTTTAAGACATAAATAAGATTTTGGTTTGTGCTTATGCTAATAAACGTCTTCCGGACGTGCGGACAGGAAGTGGCATCCGGGTTCGAGTTTTAGCTGCAGTGTGGCCAGCTCGTTATTATCGCGCATAAGTTAACCCAAACCTGCAATAAAAGCCTGTTGCTCCAGTCTGGTGGGCGTGTTACTAGTGACACCTGGTGGCCACTGCAGACTACAACCCCTTTTAATGCCTTAACCTGCATATGTACTTTTATTCATAAAACAATATTTATGCTTGGAAATGCTGAACTCAGGCCATTTGCTAAAAATGTGCATATTTTCGGGCTAACAAACGGCCGAAGTCAACCGAAAAACAGCAGTCATGAATTAGTTATTGAAAAAATGCGATGGAGGCGGCGGATTACTGCCTACGCCTTTCACACAGAACCCAGCGGACCAACAGACTACATGCCGGACAATAACTTTCAACACAACAAGGTGGGCCTTTCACACAGATATGGGCTTGATCCGCTTCGTAAAAGCTGCCTCGTAACCAGAACATGATATGCTCCTGGGTAACAGAAACAGGCTGCAGATGTGATCCTAACACACGCTTAATTATTAAGGCGGGTGCTGCCCCGTGATTGGCCGAGAGCATGCCAGGTAGTCTCAGGTGGACCCCATGAATCATGCATGGCTATTTTGGGAGGTGCTGGTGGGACGTAAGCCACGCCCTTCACAAGCTTCGGGATGAGTTGCAGAGAAGGGGGAGAGGGGGAGAGGAGGGGGGCACGCAGAAGGTGGCGAAGACGTCCACGTGCGTCCCCCGAGGAGACCCACGAGCGCTCGCCAGCTGACAGCGCGTGCTCCGCTCGGGCCCTCCACCGGCGCGTGCGCCAACACAAACCCACGCGACATACGGCCAGCGCGCGTTGCGTTCGCGTACCCCAGGAATGATGCGTTCACGTCAACGAACGGGCGTACGAGTTGGCGCTTTCGTACGACACGCGGCGCACCCGTTGTTGAAATGTGTTTATAGCCGTGCGCTAATTAGTCAAACAAATGATGACGATGTATAATTATCTCCGTTTGCAGGCTGTCGAACTTCCGTAAAGTGCAAATGCGAGGGTAGAACACTGGATAGGTTGGTTTCGGGCCGGAATAAGCTTTGCAGCCGGAAAAGATGAAACCATAAACAATACACCGAGGCCTAAAGGATGTTAATTGTGCCCGGGGCCTGAGAAAATCATTTTTGCCGCCAAAAGACGCTGCAAAATTGGCGGGAAGAATAATAATAATAATAATAAAAAAAAAGAAATAATATTCATGCGTGGGGGGTCTTATGAATATGCGTTTGTCGTGCCCCGAGCCCCCACACACGGAGAACAAACACGCGTGCAAATTTCACGGGCTCTTTATTTCCAAGAGGAACAGCGACTGGCAAAAAAAAAAAAAAAAGGTTGCAACTCTTCCAGAGAAGTTGACGGAGCGGCCATGAGCGCATGTCGGTGTATTCCAAAAAATAACCAGGACTAGAAAAAGAGGCAGCAATGATGGCCGTGCGTTAAACGGGCTGTTGGCGGGACGCGCGTAGCAAACAAAGAAGAAGCAAAATGGAGGAGAAGTCGACACGTTATTACCACTTTAAGGTGCACATCGTCAACTTTTGAAGTTGCAAACAAAACACATAATTTCATGACAAAAAAAAAAATTAATAATAACGCATAACTTTTTTTTTTTTGGTCGGGGATGAAATGGCAACGTCTCTATGGTAACAGCAAATTACTTTCCGCACTGGCATTACCGACTCGCCACCTTCCCATAAGGTGATTGACACTGGTGATGGAAAGATCTTCTTGAGATAGGACTCAGAAAGCGCGCATGTCCAGTTCCTCCTCACCGGAGCGCTGCTCCGCCGCCAACTCATCCGAGTCACTGAAGGGGGAGTGCGGGGAAAACTCTCCGTCGCTGCGGGGGGACTCCAACAGCGGCCCGGCGGCGCTGGAGGGCGACGTGGGCGAGCTCACGCCGGGGAAGGGGGCGGCGTCGAAGGCTGTTCGCAGGGATATGGCGTCCATGTGCGCGGCCAGGTGGCCCTCCGTGGCGGGCGCGGGGTGCGCGTCCTCGCCCTTGGTCGGGTCTTGCAGCAGCTCCGCCAGGGCGCTGATGTAAATCTGCGCCATCTGCAGAGTTTCGTACTTGGACAGCTTCTTGTCGTTGTCCAGGGCCGGGATGACGCTGCGGAGCTCGTCGAAGGCGTGGTTCAGGCCGTGCATGCGTCGCCTCTCCCGGGCGTTGGCGGCCACGCGTCGCTGTCTCTGGACGCCGTTGGTGGGCTTGCCGGACGGGGCTCGGTGCCGGGCGGCTTGCTCCCGCTCGGCACCGGCGACCGTGCCCTGCAGGCGGCACAGGTCCCGGACTTTGAGCGTCGTGCGTGCTTTTCTGCAGCTCGGAGGGCTGGGGTGACCCGAGGAGTCGCTCTCTGCAGACATTGGAACAAAGTTCAGGCAACGGCACTTTTGCAAAGCAGAGCAAGAGTTCCTCACCGCGGAAAGAGCCGGTGCTGGAGCCGGGCGACAGGTCCAGGTAGCCCGCAGAAGAGTCGCGTGCCCCGCAGGTGCCGGAAGCCTGCGCGGGAGCGAGCCAGACGCGTGGGTCTTGGTCCTCGGCGCCCCAGTCTGCCGCGCTCAGGACGTCCATGTTTCTGCTTCCTCCGGACAAGTGAACGCGAAGTGCGTGCGCGGCACTGACTTTCCGCGGTCGCGTGCGGGGGGACTCTCGTGTGTGTCTCGGGACGCGACGTCCGCTTTAAAACCGCGGCACGCGCCTCGCAGCACCCCCGCCTCCTCGCGCAGGTCGCGTGTAGCGGACCAATGAGAAGACTCGGGCAGAACCCCAGGGACGCTATCTGCCCCCCCTCGCGTGCAAGACAGTTCATAATAACATTGCTCCCAACCCCCCCCGCTCCCCCCCCTCCACGCTAAGGGAGGTAATGAGAGACCCCCCCCCCCAGGACGGGACGGGGAGCTACCTGCGCACGTGTCAGAGGTGATGCTAAAAATGGTTGGTTGCGCTTGAAGTCATTTTTCATTTTTATTGATTTGTATGATTTCTTTGGCGTTCTACATTTTTATTTTTAATTTATTTGTTTACAGCTAATTTTTTTTGTTGTTTTGTGGCTTTAACTGAAGTTCTGATTTGTATTTTTTTTGCACCTTCAGTTAAGTCATTTGTATTTTATTGATATTTCTTTTTAATTTACTTTATTATATTAATTTTATCCGAAGTCATTTCATATTTATATTCGTTTTATTTACTTTTTTAAATTTTTTTAATTGTATTATTTTAGTTTTCATGTGAGTCATTTTTATTGTAATTTGTATTTTTTTTTTACACCTTTGGTTTAAAGTCCTTTAATTTTATTGATATGACTTTATTTGCTTTATTATTTTGTTGTTTTTGATTTTATTGTTTCATACTTTTATACAAGTCATTTTTATCTTTCCGTATTAATTTATTAAAAAAGATATATTTTATGATTATTATTTAAGTCATTTTTATTCTAAATTACATCTTTTTTAACCCTTAGTTAAGTAATTATTTGATTTATATTTAGTTAACATACTTTATTTTATTTACCTAAAAGAAATTGTATTTGTGAAAATTGTATTTTATATTCTAAATTGTATATTTTTTCACTTTTAGTAAAGCTATTTTAATTTCATTTATAGTTCTTTATAAATGTAATAAATGTTATAGTTCTTTATTTTTATTGATGTCAAACCAAACAAACATTTGTTTTTTAAAATCACCCGTCATCTTTTGAGACATTAATACACATAATGTATTTATAATACACATAATGTAGTTATAATACACATAATGTATTTATACTACACATAATGTAGTTATAATACACAAAATGTATTTTTAATACACATAATGTATTTATAATAAACATAATGTAGTTATAATACACATAATGTATTTATACTACACATAATGTAGTTATAATACACAAAATGTATTTTTAATACACATAATGTATTTATAATAAACATAATGTAGTTATAATACACATAATGTATTGATAATACACATAATGTATTTATAATACACATAATGTATTGATAATACACATAATGTATTTATAATACACAAAATGTATTTTTAATACACATAATGTATTTATAATAAACATAATGTAGTTATAATACACATAATGTATTTATAATACACATAATGTA
>QODF01002073.1:224522-261039 GCA_024372805.1 Oostethus manadensis
GGGCATGCCCGAAACACCTCACCAGGGAGGCGCCCGGGAGGCATCCGGACTAGATGCCCGAGCCACCTCAACTGGCTCCTCTCGATGTGAAGGAGCAGCGGCTCTACTCTGAGCTCCTCCCGGATGGCCGAGCTCCTCACCCTATCTCTTAGGGTGAGTCCAGCCACCCTACGAAGGAAACTCATTTCCGCCGCTTGTATCCGCGATCTCATTCTTTCGGTCATGACCCATAACTCATGACCATAGGTGAGGGTGGGAACGTAGATCGATCGGTAAACAGAGAGCTTTGCCTTCCGGCTCAGCTCTCTCTTCACCACGACGGTCCGGTACAGCGACCGCATTACTGCAGATGCTGCACCGATCCGTCTGTCGATCTCACGCTCCAACCTTCCCTCACTCGTGAACAAGAACCCGAGATACTTGAACTCCTCCACCTGAGGCAAGACCTCACTCCCAACCCGGAGGGTACAGTCCACCCGTTTCCGACTGAGAACCATGGCCTCGGATTTGGAGGTGCTGAGTCTCATCCCAGAAGCTTCACACTCAGCTGCAAACCGCTCCAGTAAACGCTGAAGGTCACAGCCTGATGAGGCCATAAGGACCACATCGTCTGCAAATAGCAGAGACGAGATCCTAAGGTCACCAAGCTGGACTCCCTCAACGCTTTGAAATTCTGTCCATGAAGATTATGAACAGAATCGGTGACAAAGGGCAGCCTTGGCGGAGGCCAACGTTCACCGGAAACAAGCTAGACTTACTGCTGGCAATGCCAACCAGGCTCCTGCTTGGATTGTACAAGAACCAAATGGCACGTAGTAGGGTTGGGGTGGTCTTTCCCAATCCTACTATCCACCCTCCCATTCCTCCATCCTCTCCAGTTTCACTTGGCTTTTGTCGCACTTCCAAGCTCTTTTGATCCGGGCCTCAGAACGCCCGGTCGGGTGTTGGAGGCTTCACAGGGAAGGGGAATGTGAGCCGGGCTCTCCAGATCTCCTTCTGACCTGATGGAGCATGCGCTAATAGCTGGGTGGAAATGGGCTGTCCGGGCACTAATTGTGGCACGATCGGTTCTATACAGTAGCCCGGTAAATTCTGCTCAGTGATCCAAGGAAGGGGGGGGGGTCGCACGTCTTATTTTGCTCCGATACTGTAAGTGATTCAGCAAAGTAAAAGCACGTGTTTTTATACAAGAATGCACGCATCCATCCATCACGAGGACGTCTCGCGGGGACCAAAGGTCTGGCGCCGAGCGTTCGCCCCCTCTCACCACCTACAAGCCCTATACCCCCCCCCGCGCCCCCTTGTCCAACGTCCCCGGCCGGGCTCCTGAGGCTACCGACAGGTTGGACATTGTAGCCGGCCATTATTAAAGTGTCGTGGCCACAAAGGGGACTCTATGTTCCATTGGTCACGCCTGTGGGAGGGCGCTGCGCGGCCCTCCTCTATAGAAGGAAGGATGAGAGGGAGGGTGCTGCAGGTCTGCGTGCTGCCGGTCCTCATTCCCGTCTCCTGGGAGACCGGGACGCGACAGGCACAAGGCTGGAGTGGGGCGGGGGGGGGACACGAGAGGGACCTCCAGTCCGGACTGTGGCTCACTTGCGTCTATGCGACTACAAGTCAACACATCAGACAGGACGTCGCATCTGATATGATGTTAATAAAAACGAACGCACCGATAGATCCTAAATAAAGTTGGCTTTCATAGAACTTCATAAGCCTAATCGATGCGTCGTTGCACTCAAGTGTGCAAAACTGCACCTAACAACTAGAAGGTTGTAAATGAACGCAAATGCATCAGTATACCCACCATGATTGTTGATTTAAGACAGAAAAAGTGACGAGAACGCTTTTGTTGCGTCATCAATTGGAATCACAACAAGGAAACAAATAAAAGCCAATATTAAAACAAACATCCAATAAAGACAAGGTCGCCCGATCATGTCATATAGAAGCAAAAAGTACAAAAATGTCCTACAGAATAACAGTGCGATAAACATGCAATATAATAATAATAATAATATCTATAATGTGTACATAATTCAGATGACCGGTTTTTTTACGCTCACTCTGCTCGAAACCTGGAATTTCCTCTTGTGGGACTAATCAAGGCATATCTCCATATTTGTCAACTTTTGGGTGGACATTCGCAGCACATCCGGGAACAGGAGCTTACTGTGCAACATCCCCTGTTGCTTCAAAATGCACCGAAAATATGGCAACCAAATCCACATTTGCTACTTACCTGACGCAAGTGCTTTTCTGGGTGAGGGTCGTGGCGTCTCAGGAAGAAACAGCGACACTACGCGGTCACACAGGCAAACTACAACGCGGCTCTTGACACGTCTTTGCTAGAGAAGGTTTCCGGGTCATTCCAACGTATTCAATGAGTCATTATCGCCCTCAGTTATAAAACACAACAACAAAACCATTAGACAAGAACAGAAAATGCAATAAAAGCAATTACAGACACCGGTTGGGTGCAAACATCTATAAAACACACCGACCCGTATGCTTGCCTTTGCTGACATCTGGTGGCCAACGTCTCACATTGCTTCATTTTCTGCCAGGTCAGGTCAAAAGTTGATCTGTGGTCGGTTTGTCTTTGCAAAAAAAACAACAAAAACCATCCCACTGTAGAAAACCTGTTTATTAGACAAATTATACACAGAAAGCTTTGCCACCTGTAACAGAGGCCTCCGGTTTGTTCCGTTTTGAATAATATGCAACACATACGACAAAATAGGCCTATATTAAATACTGTACAACATGTTTTCTCTTGTCGCTCAAGTAAATCCTGTACTTCTATTGGTTAGGCTTAAAGGAAAATGTCAGCTACAGATAGCACAGGAGCAGGTTTGGTGCATGCTTCTTTTTAATCACAAACTTGTCAATTTCTGTTATTTCAGCCGGCAAATAATAAAACACGATGCAAATATGCTGACGATGTGAAGCAAAATAAACATGTTGGAAGAAAATCAACTCAGCACAATAGCGCACCATGACACAGCTTCCTTTTTGTTTAACAAAAATAGCATTACCGTGTAAAATATACATTTTTCCCCGTTAATAGCGTCTCTCGTTTATTCTAAATAAAAGCTTTATAAGTGTATGTTCTATTTGCCATTCAGCAGCCATACTGCATCCTAGTAAGGTAAAAACCAAAAAAACAGAACATCTAAGAATGCTTTTGCTTTTTGCTTGACCGAGTTCCCTAACGCGCAACATTTGAGTTCTTAAGGATAAACCGAAAACTTGTTCTAAACAACTATAACATTATAAACCATTAGGTATCAAGGATCGCATTTGTAACCAAATCACTCAAAAATGCTCTAAAGACACCGCTCGCCTCTTTTTCTCAGCGAAAAAGCACCTTGATGGTCTCGTCGGAATTAATTGGCACTTTAAATCAAGTCGTATAAACAGTACACTTATTACAGAAATCCAATCGTAATATACTCCGAAGTGACATTCCCAAAGCACGGCGGCGGCTGCTGCTGTTTCCACTCTGCTCGGATCTTCGGGGCTTGGCCGGCGACTGAAGTTGCTTTTTGGAAATGCCGATGCCATGGCGTCTCCTCCACCCAGAATCCATTTCGCCACTCGATTCAGACGAGAATAATGGACTTGGACGTGATGTGACCATCTTTGAACCCAAGCTCGAATAATGAAGCAAAGAACAGAGACTACTGCACTCATTTAAGCATCGCAAACAATTAGTGTTTGTTTTTTTTCCTGACCAAAACACATTCCACGCGATATTGTTTCCTGAAAACAAATCTCGTCGAAAGACACAAAATACGCCTCCGCTAAGAAATCCTTGGATGGTTTGTTGTTGTTTTGTTTTTTTCCCCTCCCCCCTCCTCTATTTTCCCTTTTCTTTGTACGCTTCTCAAGAGTCGGACTTGAAAAGCAGATCATACGGTACATGTGAGGGAAAGTCAATGACCAGCCTCTACATACAATCGCTTACATGTCCGAGGGCACTGGTGCAGTGCACTGGGATTCCCAAAGAAGTCTTCAATGTGCATCAAAGAATGCTCAAGTCAAGTTACGGGGGCCGGATGCACCAAAAATGGCAAGAGACGGTTCAGAGCGGCGCCGGACTAACTACTTGTTTGACGGTATCGCTAAGACCCACTGTCACGAGCTGTTTGTTCGGTCGTCCGGTCTTAGGGTCCGGCCGAACCATCACCTCTAGAAGATCGGACGTTTGGACGTTTGAACTGAACATTGAACCGGTGCTGAAGTAGAGGACTCTTGTCTTAGGCGTCCAAACCAAACTCGCGAATCCTTCACGGTATCACGGCTGGACCAGCATAGAAGTTGACAGAAGTAGAAGTCAAGTCATCTCCAGTGTACAAGACGGTCCTCGTGTCATCAAGCAAAAAGATCCCACGCGCACTCCCAAAATTATCCCTCCAAATAATCACGACAACGACATCAATAAAGCAAATGGAAAAAAAATCAACCCCCTTTTTGCACCCGTACCGAAACGGGCTTCACTGGGCCAAAGTATGTCCGAGCAGAACACCACCGCCTCCCCCTTGTGTACAAAAAGAAAAGTGATAGCGTAAAAGATCGTATGTACACGGGTGTCTATCCGCCAACACCCATCACATCTCACCATAACCCAATCTCCTCCTCCTCGCAAACCAGCCGCATTCCAAGCAACTTATATGGAAGTACCCCTGTCTGGGTCGTTGCCGTATCCGAAGTTAGGCCCAGGGCCCGTTGGCTGGTAGGGGATGGAGGACATTGTTTTAATGGGGCTGCGGAAGAAGCCGCCGTTGGGGGCCCTCTGCCTGAAAGGGCCAACCCCACCAGTCCGGTGGTCCTGGAGGCCGCCTCCACCACCGCTGCCGAAACCAGCGGAGAACCCAGCGGCGGCTTTGGCGGACAGGCTGCGGCTGAGGGTCTGGATCTGCTCGGGGATGAACGTGGTGGTGGTGATGTGAGTGTTGCGGAAATCGCTTATCTGCTCCAGAGCTTGGCGGGCGGCCGGGAGCGCATCCATATCCAGGGGCGTCAGATCGACGGAAGAGGTGGAGAACTGCTTGTGGGGGCTTTCATCCTCTGTGCACAGGCTGTTAACCCGGCGGTGTAGGTGCTCCAGGTCGATCTCCTTATCGTCCTGCGAGGCGGAGAAAGGGGACCAGGGGAAGGAGGAGGATGGAGAACAGAAGGCAGTGATGGTGGATGGTCCAAAAGAAAAGAAGTTAAGGAAAGAAGATGGTCAAGAAAGTCAAGGAATATCGCAAAGGAAGGAAACAGATGAGGGTCGGGGGGGTAAACAGTTTGGGGAGAGGAGGTGAGGATAAAGTTGTTGAAAAGGAAGAATTAGAAGAAGAAGACAAGGAGCGGGATGGTTTTGTGTCACCAATTGGATCGCCATCCATTTGACAAGTATAAATGGATGGCGATCACAGCATCAGCACAACCCCAACGTGGTTCGGGTTGATTCCAGTTGCGGGCGTGTGTGTGTGAGTGACAGGAGGTGGAGGAGGCAAAATAGGAAGGGGAAGATGGTGGGAAGGATAGCTGTGGTCAGGATATTGACATTGATAGAGAGGAACATACAAACACTTCTACAAAGTCTCTGAGGGAGTGCATAGAACCTGGAATCCTTCGAGGATTTACGATTCCAGGGAACACCTTCACGTGCAGTGGTGTGAAAAAGTGCTTTCCCGCTTCCTGATTTCCTATTTTCTGGCGTGTTTGTCCCACTTAAGTGTTTCAGATCCCCAAACAAATTTCAATGTTAGTCAGCGGCCACACAACTGAACACAAAATGCTGTTTCTAATGGAACTTTTTATTTTTTAAGGGATAAAAACAATCAAAATCTACGTGGCCCTGTGTGGGTCACCCTTAGCTGGGCCACCCTTAGCGGCAACAACTGCAATCAAGTGTTTGCCAGAACTTGCAATGAGTGTCTTGGAGGAATTTTGGCCCACTCTTCTTTGTTCTTCTTCTTCATCTGTTGTCCTTCAGTCACATTTGGGCTTTTCCACCATGAGGTGCCTTCTTAAGGTCACGCCACAGCATCTCAATAGGATTCAGGTCAGGACTTTGACTAGACCACTCTAAAGTCCTCATTTTGTTTTTCTTCAGCCATTCAGAGGTGGACTTGCTGGTGTGTTTTGGATCATTGTTCTGCTGCACAACCCAAGTTGGTTTTAGCTTGAGGTCACCAACAGATGACCGGGCATTCTCCTCCGGGATTTTTTGGTGGGAAGCAGACGTCATGGTTCCATTTATCACAGCAAGTCTTCCAGGTCCCGAAGCAGCAAAACAGCCCCAGACCATCACACTACCACCACCATCTTTTACTGTTGTCCTTTTCTGAAATGTGGCATTACTTTCACACCAGACACACACCTTCCAAAAAGTTTAACTTTCGTCTCGTCAGACCACAGAGTATTTTCCAAAAGGTCTTGGAGATCACCGGGATGTTTTCTGGCAAAACTGAGACAAACCTTAATGTTCTTTTTGTTGTTGTCTTGGAACTCGTTTATGCCCAGTGTCTTTCTTACGGGGGAGTGAGGAAGACTGACCTTAACTGGGCCAAGCCTGCAGTTTTTTAGCATTATTGTGGGGTCTTTTGGGACCTCTTGGATGAGTTGAAGCTCCTGGGAAGGTTCACCACTGTTCCATGTTTTCGTCCTTTGTGGATAATGGGTCTCGCTGTGGTTTGCTTGCGTCCCAGTGCTTTAGAAATGGCTTTATAGCCTTTTCCAGACGGATAGGTCGAAATGAATTTTAGTTACTGTATGTTTTAACAGGAGGGGCCATCACTTTTTCACACAGGGCCATGTAGACTTGGATTTTTTTTGTCCCTTGATAGTAAACAGTGTCATTTAAAAACTGCATTTTTCGGCTCAGTTGTGTTGTCACCGACTAATACTGACATTTGTTTGATGATCTGAAACATTTAACAAGCAAACATGCAAAAAAAGGACAAATCAGGGCGGAGGCAAACGTTCCTTGTACATATAAAGTATACTTTGCAGTAAGAAAATCCATTCAGTGGCGAGAAATACTTGCCGTCGCAGCGCCACTGTAGCATGGAATTCCCATTGAGACCAACATCTCATTTTCATGTGAAATCCCATTCCCTTCCACAAGAGCAAATTTACCAACGTTTAACGCACAGCATGACTTGGAACCAACTCTTCAGTCAGGCTCGAGGTCATTACTACAGTATAAATAATAGCTCAAATAAAACTTAAAAAGTCACAGGGATAACTTAGTTCTAAGGATGGCGACACTGAGCCAGAGGTGTTCCATGCTCTTATCGGACGGGTTGACAGGGTGGTGCCACTTGCAATGAATGGACGGGGGGCTTCGAGGGTTCGGACAAGAACGGTGGTTAGAGGAGAGTGCAGGTTGCGGCTTTTCTTTAGGTGGTGCAAGATTGTTTCTAGGGAAACCAATAAGGGGTTGTGTTCTCGTGGGCTTCAAGACAGGTTTACTGACCGTCGTCCTTGGGGTCAGGGGGTTCTGCGCGGGGCTCAGGCCTGAAGCTGAAAAGAGGGGACAACGGGAGGAAGGGGAGGACCGGGGCTTTTCCTGCCACTATCATACACACACTGAACAAATCATCAAGGGAATAGCAAAGGAGTGCGGAGACAAATGAGTGGAACGTGAAAGAGAAGAGTCCATCGCCATTGCGGGGGCGGGGGGGGGGGGGGGGGGTGTGGGGGCTGGTGGGTAAAAAATAAGAGACCAGGGGGCGGGGGAGGGAAGCGGAAGGGCCCTCGCTATAATCATACCCTGTAAAAACGAAACCCTTCTCCCTAATATAGTAGAATGTGAAGGCATGACTTTGGTGAATCAAGTATTATCTGTAAAACATCTACTTGATGGAGCACCATGACGCGCTCCTTTTCCCCCTCCAAGGAGAGATAGTCTCCTCTAACGGCTGAAAAGGCCTCACGACGCTCGCAGTGAGGAAAATGCAATTTTTAACAACAGGAACTGCACATTTGCGCAGAACCGGGAGTCTGCAAGCATGAATGGCCGTGCTCTTACTTAAATGATCTACTGTATGTATAACCTTGGGGTGGGAGGTGAGGTGGTGAAGGTGGTCATTCTCATTTTTGGGGTGAGCTCGGAGGGGTTGCCGGGTTCGTAGGAGTGCTGCACGATGAGGGCGCAGGGAATGTCACAGCATGCCGGGGGCTGGTAACGGGTGGTTGCGGGGGCCGTGGCGTTGGAGGTGGTAGAGGTCTGGGTCTGGGCGCCCAGGGCGAGGGGGTGCTCGTTGGGGCTGTGAGGGCAGGGATCAGCAGCTTGCCTGACAGATGGACCATCTGCCTGCTTTTGGTGTGTTGCGGCATGCGTGCGGTCCGGGGACGACGCGGGGCGAGGAAATGGCGCAGAGGAGAGGAGACCGGGGTTTATGTCAACGGCCGCATGCGAGCCGGGCGAGGAGATGGAACGGGCCGGCGCAAACGCCCAGCAGACCAGCGAGCGAAGGCAAAGAGGAGGGGATGAGTGACGGATGAGATCGGGCGGATGGGGAGGATGATAAGGTGGCAAAGAGAAGTCAGCAGGAGAAACAGACAGGTGGGGAGGTGAGCGAGAGGAGAGACACGGCAGTCAGTCAGCGCACACGGTTAAGCAGGTCGACCTGCGTCGTGTCCTCGGAGACACTCACAGTCGTTATACACCTGGAAAGGGGAGGTGCTTCAATGGCGTTTTGTTTTGCACTCCCCCTTTCTCGCTCTCTCTCTCTCGCTCTCCCTCAGCACAGAGTACTTATCTACCAAAATAAAACAAAGCGGGGCAATATGAGAGCTTCGAGCCACATCGACACAGACCTTTGCAACGAGTTAGGATGAGCAGAAAGGCGATTCCTGCGAAAAAGAAAAGAGGACCAGGCCAAATAGACAACCTAATGAAAGGTGCACCAAAGAGGAATGGCCGTTCTTCTCATGCTAAAGCTACATGGACCACATGGCGTATCAGACAACTGTTGATGATACGTTTATGGAGCAGTTCTGACCTTGAATGCTTCATTTCCAAAGTAGAGTCCCAAATGTTCCCGAGTCAGAACTCCTTCATAAGAAAGCCTCAAACATTTAAAAACCAAAAATAGCAACAGCTGCCAGGTTTAAGAATGAAATGAAACGTGTATAGGACATTTCCGCTATTCTAGCCCTCCACGAAACGGCGTCTGCTGTGCCAAGTCAATCGTGGTTGAACAGTTTTGAGTTTGTAAAGTCAGTGGCGGACGCTGGTATTTTTTCAACACCCGCTTTAAACTAATTGCGGAGCCTTAAGAGCGTGCATATCATGGATGCTGGTTCTTGTTTGTTTTCTGAGAATCTACTGCACCTTAAGATAACCTGTTTCCCATGTAGCAATAACAATATACTAATAACAGTACTTCCTCTGGTTAGTCACATTGGACTGCGATTATCTGGAACACTGCTGGACTTCCAAGGCTGTAGCAATTATTCCTAACCACCGATGCTCGATATCAACTCGATATTGTCCAGCACCCGGATTACCGATACCGATATAGGCAGCGACCCTTCCCTCAAACTAATTTCGTGCAATGACAACATTATCTTTCCTCCATCTTGATGCCACTTCATGCATTTCGCTAGGCCTGTCACGATAACGGATAAATGGACTAAAGGAACGATAAAAAAACATTTTGCTGGGATCGATACATCGACATGTAAACGGGTGTTGGTTTTGTCTCTCTTTACGCGTAGGCTGGATGACAAGAGGCTTCACTCTGCACATTGGTGACGTAAGCTTCATGTCGGACGCTGGATGATCATCTCAGTCGCTGCTGATTCCACTGTGGCAGCTGGATATTCGGCTACGTAGAGTCAGAGGTAGTTCACCCTCACTGTGCCCTCACTGCTCTCTCATGGTGCAGGGAGCTCCCACAGACCACTCATTCACAGCGGCATCTCCTCACAGACGCTACCCAGCCCTCTCCTGAACGAAACATGTCGAGGAGGCAACCGGAAACATTGGCTAAGTCTGCGAACAAATCTTTTATACTCTTACTGGGCCCCAAACATGAGTTGTGCTTTAGCGCTTGTTAATGTAACCCAACATTTTAGGTTGGCCGCTGACTTGGTGCGAGTCACAGCTTCAAGATGTACTCCATAGCTATCTCACGGAGCCAAAACACATTTTCAACACACACGACACTTCCCTTTTCCGGGCGGCGCACATCCTGTCTAACAGTGGTAACAAAATAAGAGCTTACAAATAGCTTGTACGTAAATAAATCTATTCCAGTCAGCATCTGCAATTTTATTTAAAAGATCTCGACATTCCAACTACAGTGTGAATATGGACGTCTTAGAAGGTACAAAAAGGCAGAGAGCGGCACAACCCCAGATTAGCGGACATCTGACGCTGTGGATACATCACATGTGCAGGTCATGTTTGGTCATGTAACATGGGATGTTTACACATAAAGACATACTATAAACCTTGCAATCCTGCCTACACTCTGTGTTCCCAGTGAAAGTCGTTAGCGCGGATGGGTGACACGTGAAGTTTCAAGAGCTGCCATGGTCCAAGCAGAAGCGGTACTCATTCTACACATGATCAAACATACTTAAGATTCACTACTTCCTGCATCTGCACTCTAAGCATCATGGGAACTGCATATTTGTTTAAGCCGCGCGGTTCAAAGCGTGTGAAAAAGGAAGCAGCTCAAAGTTCGGAATTTACCGTAATCCTTTGATACTGGCGGAATTCTGAGCTTCGGTGAAATCTGATGTGTGATATCAGAGGCGCATTTTTCCAAAAAAATGTCCGGTTTCTAAAACTTTTAGGGCACGGGAAGGTTTAACCACAGTAACACTGTATTGGCACACTATCCCACGCTAGATGAGCCTAAAGAAGGGGTGGGCTTTTTGACTCGCGGGCCAAATGGGGTTTAAAAACGTGGCGAAGGGGCCGTCCTTATACTGTATAGGTGGCATCAAACAGAACGACATACTTGCTCACGGTGCAACAAAAGAAAGACACGACACTTCCACAGTAAGTTACCGCATCACACACTACCACTATCAACAACAGGTGACATAAAACTGTGATTTCCAAATGCCCGCAAGACATGCTGGGTAGTCAAGCCGCAGCAACAATATGAACTATGAAGAATAAAAGACTGGATATCAAGAGTATCTTTCCTCCTCGTTTACTTCTAGGACGACCTCCTCAACATGTTTTTTGCAATCAAGCAAAAAAGTGACAAACACGGCAAGATGTTGGGAGAAACGACCACCACATCAGTCTTGATGCCGACATACCGTCCCTTCTCCGGCCTCACGCTTGAAGAGCGAGTGACCGGACAGTTCCACCTTATGTGTCGCTTTCAAAAGGGATGTGCAGGGCTGGCGTGCTCCACATTCATTGGGATTGCCAACGAGGTGTTCATTTAAACGTGCGTGCGTGCAGCCGTTCAACTTCAGGAGGACGGGCGACATTGAACGAACGCGAACGACTCCACTGGCTAAATGTGATGCTAACGTTCCCGGGGAGATGAAAATCTAATGTGATTTATCCATTCTGCTGCTTCCAAGTTCAAATCGAGCTACTGCGATACCGGCAACGTTGAAAATATTCTCCGAAACCGTCACGCTCCAGTGATCGACAGTCTCATTTTCAGGACGCTGTGGCGTAATCAATCTCAGGATGGGCGCTTCGACTCCCAACCTTGAGCCCATCCAAAAAAAAAAGCAACTAATGGGCCACGCATCAGCGGGGAAGGGGATCAAAGTCAGGGGTCAACTATCGAAAACAACCACGGCTGAATGGGCGAACCGCATCTTTGCCATGGTAACACAAAAGGGGGTATTCTCAACCGATTCCTGCTTGGCCTTGGTCGCTATTACTGTGCATCACAATCACATAGTAGTGTTAGTAAAAGCAATGCAAAACCTCGACTCCGACCCCAATCAAAGACGACGACCGCCATCAACGTTGCGGCCTGCTCCTGGGGGTCGGGGGGGGCTATGGAAGATGTCGGGGGGGGGGGTGTGTGTGCTTGTGCCTGCTGCAACTGCACCACACTGTGCCTAACATGAATTTGAGTTCAGTTGAGGATCGGATGTCTTTGTGGCTGCTCAGTGGCCCACAGGATTACTGGTCTGAATGACAGATGAAAGCTGGTAACTGAGCGGGGTGCTTGGAGGGGGGGTGGTTCTGGTGTGTTTATTTATTGGGGAGGGGGGTGAGCAAAATTATTGATGAGAAACTCATTAGGGCTCTGCTTTAATTGTAGTCTTGTCTAGTGGGGTTTGACATTTGACAAAATTACTTGCTATTTGAGTAAAAAAATAAACAATTGCTGTTTCGGGGTTGACTATGGCATATTATTAGTCGTAAAATGTTAAAAGACAAGTTATATGTAGTCTTCTGCTTACTGGGCATCAGTAATGTTACACTGATGGGACATGGAATTATATTACATTATCTCCACACTGCCATGGCATGTTGGACATGACATAGTGAAAAAAAGTTCTCCCATTCTGTGTGGAAGTGGTAACTTTATGACTGGTAATACAATGGTAATGGTATGAGACATCACATTAGATTAGGAGGTGACATGGCATGGCGGAGATCAAATGAACAAAAGGTTCACCTCTCATTCCATGTGGAAGTGGTACGACTGTGACCTCTTCTGGTGTTATTTCATGTCTACAGGGCTTCAACATTGTTAAAATCCTAAGCTCTAATTGCAATAACATTTATTTATACTGAATCCTACCTACGGAAATGGTCTGGAACCAATTAACCGCAATAAACGATTGTATCCTGAACAGTGCTTTATAAATAAAATGTACAGCGGAACTGCAGCCCATTGACGATAAGCGGCCCTTAATTTGTAACACTAAAGCCTGTTATAATAATCCATAAGTGACATGTTACATGTGATAATTCATAAGCTACACCATACACCTGCACACACATCCGCAATATACATCACTATTGTTCTGTTTGTACTTATACAGTACCTCTCAGCAATACTAACATGACATTACTCATTATTATAACGTCATCATACCAATCATATGTTATGAGAAATTCTTGCCTGTGTATATAATTTGTATTATTACACGAGAATTGTGATTATGAAATATGTTGGTTAATCGTGTTGAGTGTCCCATGCTGCGCATTAAAGAGACAAGATTATGGAGATCTGCTCCTACAACAGTGAAAGATCTCCTGCAGCCAAAGAGCTACTTGTTTGCCCTACTCTGGTGATTTTGTTGTGTGCGAGTTCTATGCTGGGCCTTAATGGGCTCCAGCATACCCGCCACCCTGATGCTTGGTCCTGCGCGCCCCGCTCGTGTATTCACTTTGATTAGACGTATCTGTCGGAACATTAGCCCCTTTGTACCCGGGGGGTGCGGAGAGACGGGATTAGCTGAATAAGGCGGAGAGATCGCATGCACGGAATGCTGATGCGCGGTAAAAATGACCCGCGGTTGGGAGATTTTCATCTATTGACGGAACCCCGAGGAAAGCGGGCGCCAATAGGACTTTTGTTTACTCGCGCTCGTCTCCGGCCGAGCCGGGAAAGCATCCGCATTGCAGAACCTGCGGGGTTTCTACCATGGAAACGGTGCCAGAAAGCACTTTGATTGCCTCAATTGATACGCCCTGCCGAGGTGATCAACCGGCACAGGGGCTGATTGGAAATTTCACAGCGCGCTGCTGCTAATTTACAACGCGCCGCTGTTTTGGAGGAGAACGCCGGCGGTGTAAATATCCATGTTTAATGTTGTGAGTCGGTGTTTTGTGGACTCTTCCTGGGTGGAGGCAAATTGCTGCTCTTTTCAGAAGGAGCCCCGGGGATGCTCTTGTGGCTTTTATCAATATCAGCACGCTCTGTTCGTGCTCTCGCCTCATTTTACGTAAAGAGTCGTCCCTCGATCCATATTTTGTGGTTGAATAAAGCCTAGTATTCATTCATTCTTTCATTTTCTGTACCGCTTATCCTCACTAGGGTCACGGGGATGCTGGAGCCTATCCCAGCTGGCTTTGGGCGAGAGGCGGGGTACACCCTGGACTGGTCGCCAGCCAATCGCAGGGCACGTATAGACCAACAAACATTCACACCTAAGCCTGGTACGAGTAAAGAAAATGCAAATCCGAGCAAACTGTACTCGATATTGGAAAAAATATTACTGAAAACTGTAATTGGACCACATAAAAACAAAACAATCTGACATTTTGAGCTTAAAAGTTGCAATTTTCTAGAATTTTAAGAGAATAAATCTCATAATGTGACCTTTGACCAAGGCCAAAGGTCACACCAGTCCCCCGTCTTTATAGCTGGCTCAGGCAATGCCCGTTACGACGTAGTATTGAAATAATCTGGGATTTTGAGAATGAGATTGTAATATTAGAAGAGTAAAGTCGTCACATTACAAGAATAAAAGTTGTGACTAGTTACAGGCATTGCCTGAGACAGCTATGAAAAGGGGGGGAGATGATGCTAACCCATGCTAATCCGTTCTGCTGGGTTTTGCTGTCCCGTTATAAATAAAAGCTTGCCTCAAGCAGGAGGAAAGTCCAATCCTCAGTTTTCCCTCTGACACGACACAACATCTTATACTCCAACAATTTTTCTCGTAACTTTACGGAAAAAAAGTCGTACTATTACAAAAAGTCCAAGTTATACGTTTAAGTCATCTCGCAACAGGCCCAATAATAATAACATAATAATAACAGGAGCTGTTGTTGGGGCCATAACCCACCTCGTGACCTAAAACTCAACACTGAACCTGTGACATCACTTCCTGTCCTCTGCACATTTGTCCACCTGCCACTAAGAGAACACATGAACTATGACACACACAAAAGGAGTTTCATTTACGCCCTACATGACTCTCATTATGTCTACCTTACTGGGTACTACGAGAGTAAAGCCATTTCAAGCTGCCATTACAATACATTGTTGAGACAACAGCCATTGCAGGAAGTACGCGGTCCAGAACAAAACAAGGAACTGCTAAAGTATGAGTCTGTTATCTTATTTACTTCCAATATGTCTTATTATCTACTAATAATATGGGTAAATACGGGTGTTATTTCATGTCTAGGGGACTCTAAAAATGTTTAAAAAAACATATTAAAAGATCTTAAGCAGGTTTTCTACGCCACACTATGAAAATATTCAATTTATTAATATTGAATGTTGCAGAAGTTCATTATAGCGGTCAAGTCTGGAAGCAATTACCTGCGACGGCATACATTTAATAACAAGATAACTTTTTAAAACACTGGGGTTGTTTGGGCAATTGTTGGGAACAAAGTAGCTTATGAAGACGTTGAGATATACGTACATAAAGCGAACGGACTTTGATTTCAAGGTGCGTTAAAGGGAAACTGCGCTTTTTTAAACAATGTTGCAGGTCGTGCACAATCCTTATGTGGAACTTGAACACGTGTTTCATTTTCCCTTTCTGTGCATTCTAAAGACAGAAAACAACTAAGTTAGCAGGAGCGAGCTAACAACGGGAAGCACGGGACAAACTGGTCGATAAAGCCCTTTAAAAAACTATGTCTTATTGTTTTGCAGTAATTCATAATAACAAAGTACTAAGGTACTAGTATTTGATCTTGTTTTGATCTTTTTAAACATTACCGGATTTCACATAGTCGATAGGAACTAACGCTACCTCCGTCCCCAAAGGCAGCATTTAAAGCGTGTATCTGTGCTACTACTAATGAATTGAATGAATAATTAATACTGAAAATAGGTAATGGGTTAATTAATTAAAATTAATTAATCTAAATTAATCAATTAATCTTTATTTATAAAGCACTTTTCACACACACGTGTAACACAAAGTGCTTTACAGATTAAAATCATTCCCGCCCAAACCACCCTCCATCATTTGGACCTGTCCCAACCACGCCCACCCCTGCCCGCCTCCATATAAATAGAATAAGAAGGAGCCATCTGCAGTGAGAGCAGGGCATCGACCACAGCCGCATGGGCATCACCACAGAGCACCCAGGGAAGGCGAGGCAGGGACGCCCCGCCTCCACCCGGACACCCACAGGACAACACCCGGGCAGCTACTGCCGACCCCCGCTCTCGAGGGAGTGGACTCCCTCAAAGGAAAAACTGCAAGAATATATATAAATATAATATATATATATATATATATATATATATATATTAGAATATATATAAGAAAAAGCAAATAATAACTATCGATAAATTACAACCAAATATCGGGATAAGAAAATAAGATAGAGAAACTAAAAACTAAAAAGGTGGTTCTTGGGCCTGCTCTTAAAAACATGAACGTTTTCTCCGGCCCTGACGTCCATCGGCAGACCGTCCGGAGACGAGGGCCATAGAACTGAAAAGACGACTCTCCGTAAGTGCCGGTCCTGACTTTGGGGATGACTGGGAGCCCGCCGTCGGAGGAGCGCAGGGGCCGTGGGGGTTCATAAGGTAAAAGCAGTTCCTTAATGGCCCAAGACCATTAAGACACTTATAAACCATTAAAAGAACCTTAAAATCGATCCAGAAGCACACGGGGAGCCAACGCGGGGATTCTAAAACCCAGTGTAATGTGGGCCCGCCTTCTGGTGTTTGTCAGAACATCGCAAATGTGTATTTTCTGTGGTAACCTTTTGATAAAGTAGTCATCCTACATATCTTTCATTCCAGTCCGATGTTGGCATCCATCCGTTGGAATGGGTTGGAGCATCACACAGAGATGCCCAGCGGAGATTCGAACCCTGATCTCCTGACTGCGAGGCCAACGTACTACCCACTCAGTCACCGTGCGGCCTCTGGTAAACTATGTCTTACAACTGACAGAAAAGCCTTGCAACAAATGTAGTCAGTCCCTCTAATGAAGAACAATATAGGTGAAGCGCAAACAAGACAGCGAATGGGGCCTTTTTTTGAAATACCATAGAAAGTTTCGGGTCCATCTGAGGCGAAGCTCATTTTTTTCCGGCCCGGGTTCGGTAAACTCTCCGGATCAGTTCAAAACAACGACATACTTCCCTGATTCGCTCATTGGACTGTCAATCAAAATTCTGAACAGAAGATGAAGGTATCCTAGTGCGTGTTTAGTCAATGAAATGTACACACAGCAGTACATATTTCAACACTTTTTGGGGACTTTTTAGGGGCAGCTGAGCTTCCCTTGCCGTCTTACAACAATCGTCACAGCTGTGGCTGGTTTAGTTGGTGGGTTTGTGGATGATTTTGAGTTTTTGTCAAACTATTTCTATGAAAATCTACATAGAAGGACCAAAACACCATTGGAAGTCCCTTTGAATCAGCAAGAGGTAATTAGGAGTCTGATCCAGCCTTAATTAAAAAACAGATTTCTTTAAACTGCACAAGACATCTCCCAGAGAGCAGTGATCTCATATTTTTGTTCTTTTTCATAAATTTTTTCCATAATTTGCAGCCCTACTTCCTACCCGGAGACATTTTGTTTTATTTATTCCACTGCGCTTTCAATGTTGACATTGTATGAAATAGTAAGAAACCTTCAACCGCCTTTTCTCCCCCTGATAAGTCATCCATCCTTCAGCTTACCTCCTTGGAGGGGACCCTGGACCCCTTCCTCCGTGACCACCAGCTTTCCACCATGGCAATGAGACAGGAGAGCACAACGCCGGCCGCCAGGACGCAGAAGACGCCGGCAAAGCTGTGGATGTCCAGGGCGCTGCTGTTCTGCCGAGACCGGACCGAGCTGTACAGATCGCAGGGGCTGTCCCGGGGCCACCACTTGAGTTTGAGTATATCCATGTCACCGTTCTGCTGAAGCTCCAAGATTCTGAGGGTTTAGACCAACACACAGGCACACACAAGCAGAGAATTGGGAGCTTTGGATTGATCTGGAGATGCACGATGAAAAGGTCTAAAGGTAGCCCTTCATACATGGACGGACCGAAAGACAATCAACACACGTGTCAGCAGAGGGTTCTGTAATTGCGGCTCTCTTCCATTTGGGGGCAGTGTTGTTGCGTTACCTCCCTTCCCTTTAGCCCAAGCAAAGCACATTGGGCTGTCAAACTCATTGTGGCTAACATTAATATGTCTTGCAGCATAGCGAGAGTACACCGCCACAATGTCATTATGCAGCCCAGCTTTAGTCCAGCGATTGATGGCTTCAGAGAGGATACGGCTCAGAGGTTGATGGGGTCCCTCTGTTAGCCTTCAGCTTACGATTTAAGTGGGTCGTTCCTTCTGGGCTGTGAGGCCGATACGTGCACACACACACACACACACATGTGTGCATTCTAAATCTGTGTTTGCTCTCCGTTGGGTGTTTAAAACAGGTGATCTACGGTGGGGGTGGTAGAGCAGAGACAGAAAGGACAAACCGGCGATGCAAAAAGGCAGAAATTACCGGCACACCGAAACGCCATGCATCCTCATTATAAGCGAAGACAAACTGGTCAGAGGGGGAGTCACAAAGTTAGCTGGTTGCAAGCCGCACTTTTTCACGTTCCGACAGATTACCAGTGAAATGTCCCCGTGAGTGAAATAAATAAATAAATAAATGCATAAAATACATAACATCACCGCCAAAGTTCTCTCACGTGTATGTTTTTGCAACCTTTAGGGTTAGAATGAGCAACTGCGGGTTCGGTTTCCTGCCCAAGGGGTACTTAACATGATCCCGGGGGGACGGAGGATCGAACCAGCAACATTGAGGTTGGGAGACGACCGCTCTTACCACCTGAACCATGCTGATCGGATACGGCAGAAGAGTTCAAAGTGTGAGCCGGGCGCCAGCAGACCTACGGTGAGGTGCAGCAGCTCGAGAAAAACAACCCCCAAAAAAAACATTTCTTCCATACATGCTAAGCTAACTTTAGCAGAAAACCCTCCAAAATACACGCCAAGGGAAGGGAATCGGGGGACTGTGTTATATTCTTAAGGAGAAGCTCACTGTGCCACCTTTTGAAAACACTCATCTGGGAAACTTAGCCCCAAAATGACTTTTATTATGATTATTTATGCACTGTATATATCAATAACATGTATTTAATATATATGTACATATACTCCATGCATATATATACATATATACTAAAGCATATGTAAATAAGACGTAGTTTAGCATCAGTCGGGCACAAAGCTACTATATGGTTGTCAGCTAATGATTTGTGTTCCATTTGAGGATGAAAGGCTATACTTCATAATAAACGTCAATCTGCTGGTATTTGGAATAATGATGGAAAAAAGGCTACAAAACAGCAAAGAACGACTAAAAAGGCTCCCCCGCGATCAAACAAATCGGAACGAAAACACACTTCAGCCTTTTATTAGAAGCTGATGGATAGCACGGGGGAGAAGACACGCTATGACTAAGCTGCAGTTAACTTTGAGGGGCGGGGGCGAGCGCATTTGCAATTCAGGACGGAGTGCTTCTGCTCTCCCGTTTATTAGGATGCCGTCTGCTGGTGGAGCTCATCATCTATCATTTGACACTAATTGTCCTGTAAGAGTTATGCCAAAAGCTGCTTCCCGGGTTGGCCTTTGAAAAAACACGTAAACTGCGGACGGGCAAAAGCGTATCGTATATTTGCTTCTTTTAAAAGTCGAGGTGTGACGGCTTTTCATGCAGTTAATATTTCCTTCATGCGCTCGTAGTAATCAATGGACTGCTGCTATCACTGGTGATCATCTCCTAAGTCCTCCTCTATGACTACTTTGACTTTTTAACATGACCACGTTCCCACGGATGAAGTGTTAAAAGCTAAACAACCAATGAAAACAGGTTTCTTCACAGGTAGCTGTCCCAAGCTCATGGTGGTCAGCCTTGAGGGGTCACGAAAAAACCCCCAAACAAGATCGCGGGGGTATCAGCGGCCGAAATGATTTTCTCTAGTTGAGATAAGTTGAGAAGCACTGTCATCCAGGAGAATGAGAGTTGAGAGGGGCTATCTGGCCAAGATACCTCCCTGAGGACGTGCGCAGGGCGAGTCCGGCCGGTAGGAGGCCCGAGGGACCAGGCTGTGTCCGACTGGCTTGGGAACGCCTCGGGATCCGCCGGAAGGAGCTGGACAAAGTAGCCGGTTAGAGGGAAGTCTGAGCTTCCCTGCGACCCGACCTGGGATAAGCGGAAGAAGATGGATGGATGGATCTCTACCGAGCATCAGAAAGTACTTTGGCCTTTGGAAAAAAATAATGTACTAGGTGGGCCACAATTCAGAGCATCGCGAGCTTGTGTTCTTATTATATTGCAAATATTGCATCACTACAAAATGTCAATGAAAGATTCCATTCCATTTTCTTCCGCTTATCCAGGTCTGGGTCGCGGGGTCAGCAGTCTCAGTAGGGAAGTCCAAACTTCCCGGTCTCCGGCCACCTCTTCCAGCTCCACCGGGAGGACACCAAGGCGTTCCCAGGCCAGCTGTGGGACATAGTCCCTTGCAGCGTGTCCTAGGTCTTCCCCGGGGTCTTTCCCGGCTGGTCATGCCCGGAACACCTCACCAGGGAGGCGCCCGGGAGGCATCCGGACTAGATGCCCGAGCCACCTCACCTGGCTCCTCTCGATGTGAAGGAGCAGCGGTTCTACTCTGAGCTCCTCCCGGATGGCCGACCTCCGCACCCTATCTCTTAGGGTGAGTCCAGCCACCCTACGGAGAAAACTCGTTCTTTCGGTCATGACCCATAGCTCAGGACCACAGGTCAGGGTGGGACCGTAGATCGATCGGTAAACAGAGGATGCAGAAACAATAACCATTGGAGTCGAGTCCTTGCGAAAAATCTGTTTTCTTTCTTACCTTTGATGGAGCAGCGCGTGCTTAATCATCCGATAAATTCATCGGAGCACGTTAGCGTTCAGTCTCTAACCTCAGGTGTCACAATCTATTTTTAGTGTCAATGTCAGCTCTGCCTGCATGCATTAGGGCAGTGGTTCTCAACGGTTTACAGCCACACTCCTCTTCAGATGGGAAGCCATGTACCCCCTAGTCCTGCACACTTAAATCTTAAATATCGATCAAAATTAATTGTTGAATTCATTTTATAGTAATAAATATAGTAATAATATAGTAATAATATAGTAATTCCGCGTCAAAATTGTGTATTTTGCATGGACACATTTTGATAAAGTTTCACATGAGGACTGATGACTAGATAAGTAATCATCTTACATCTTTTTGATTCCAGTCTGATGTTGGAATCCTTCCATTTCAATGGCCTGAATTTAAGCCTCACATTTGGAGTCCACTCACGAGGCTGTGGTTTAAGTCTGCATGTTAAGTTAATACCCAAGTCAAGGAGAAAGTTCCCCACGATACAGTCAGAACTCTTGGTGTCAGCTTCAATCAGGACCTTTCCTTTGGTTCCCAAATACCACCAGTGTCAGGAAGAGCATTTTTCCATTTACCCAACACAACGAAAATCAGAAAGTTCCTGCCACTACAAGATGCAGAAAAACATCCAGGTCGGGTTATTGTACGGCTTTGTTAAGGGGTTAGGGTTAGGGGTTAGGGTCAGGGTTAGGGTTAGGGGTTAGGGGTTAGGGTTAGGGTTAGGATTAGGGTTAGGGTTAGGGGTTAGGGTTAGGGTTAGGATTAGGGTTAGGGGTTAGGGTTAGGGTTAGGGGTTAGGGTCAGGGTTAGGGGTTAGGGTCAGGGTTAGGGGTTAGGGTCAGGGTTAGGGTTAGGGGTTAGGGTTAGGGTCAGGGTTAGGGTAAGGGTAAGGGTTAGGGTTAGGGTAAGGGTAAGGGTACCCTAACCCTAACCCTTGTCTCAAGACCCTTCAGTTAGTCCGAAATATTGCTTCATGGATCTTAACAGGAACCAGAATAAGATATCATATCTAGCCCATATTAGCCTCGCTGCACTGGTTACCAGTACAGCTTAGATTTGAGTAAAAAATTCTCCTTCTTACATACAAACCACCACACGGTCAGGCACCGGTACATCCTAACGAGTTCCTAGAACCCTATCAACCCAGTAGAACACTGTGCTCGCATACTGTAATTTACAAAGACCTGTCACTCCCAGAATCTTTAGAAGTAGAATGGGAGGTAGATCCTTTAGTTACCAGGCTCCTCTGTTATGGAACCATCTCCCCCGACTCAATCTGGGGGGCAGACGCCCTCTCTTTATTTAAAAGTCAACTCAAAACACTCCTCTTTGCTAAAGCATACCGTTAGAACTGACCCCTGATACGCTATGTTCCCTGGTGTAGGACTTGGTGGGTTGTATCCCTTTATCTTTTTTATATCTCAACCCAATCGCTCGAGACAGACGGCCGCCCCACAGAGCCTGGGTTCCGCCCAAGGTTTCGTCCCCAGGGGGAGTTTTTCCTTGCCTCCGTCGCTAAATGCGTGCTCATGTAGGGTTTTAGTTGGCTCTTTGTGACCTTCATGGGTAAAGCGCCATGAGATGACGCTACACACAAACATTTGAATTTGAATACAATCATGATAAAGTTGTAGCTGAATCCCCCCAGTGCCAATCTTCTTCTTTTCCTGTCCCCGTTTATCCCTTCAGGGGTCGCCACCGCGAATTAACCAATATGAATTAAATTGTCCATTAGAGTGTGACTGGTTGTTTGTCTATATGTACCCTGCGATTGGCTGGCGACCAGTCCAGGGTGTACCCCGCCTCCCGCCCAAAGCCAGCCGGGGTAGGCTCCAGCATACCCGCCACCCTAATGAGGGTAAGCGGCATAGAAAATGAGTGAATGAAAGGGTAAATGTAGTTCCAAGCATCAGCTGACCTGTGTGCATATGCGAGAAAACGGCAGCCCCGTGTTTTTTAAGGGTCAATGGCCACGTGTGTAATAACGGACATGCATGCATGCGTGCGTGCGTGCGTGGTAATGTGTTGGTAAAAAGCAGGTTGTGGTATATCACCTTGCTTTAGAATTGGTGACTTTGACTCCATAATGACTAAAAAGCTCTCACTCGCTGCAAACGAGAAGAGGGTCGCCCGCGAAGGGGTGGGGGGGGCAAATGTGCGTGTTGCGCGTCGGGCCCCCGTTTCTCGTCGCTCTATCAGATGTTAGAGCGGTTCGATGTTTCCATGGCAACTCTAGGCCGGCAGCCCTGATGGTGGGATGATCACACGTTATTAGTTGATGTGGGGGTGATTTGGGCAAAGGGGGGGAAGGCTATAAGAAAAGGAAATGCGGACAATCGGAGGAGGAAGGCAACAGCGTCCAATGGTGTGTGTTCAGAATGTTTTCGGAAGGTACGAATGTGTCAAATCCTGGTCATGGTGTGGGGTTGGCGTTTTATCACGTTTGTATGTTTATAAAAGGCGACAGGCAACGTCACTTTGGCATTGCGTCAGGCAATGTCCACACCCTAAAAGCGGCACGATCCCGTGTTAAAAGTGATATCCCTGCTGGAGTGAACCGGATGCTTTAAAGACCTCAAGCTGCGCTGCTGCACCGCCGGTAGGATGGGACGGAAAGGTATCCGTATCCGGTATTGGGAAGTCAAATGAATGGAGGGAAAAAAACAAAAAAAAACAAGAAAAAAAAGAAATTAAAAAAAAAAAACCAAAAAAAAAAAAAAAAAAAAAAAAAAATTACCAAATTACAAGAAAAACCAAAAGGAAGGAAAAAAGAAAAAAAAAAAAAAAAACAAAAAAAAAAAAAAATTTAAAAAAAAAAAACAAAAAACAACAAAAAAACAAAAATTTAATAAAAAAAAAAAAAAAAAAAAAAGATAAAAAATTAAGAAAAGAAGAAAAAACAAAATTTAATTTTTTGTTTAAGTTGTTGCACTTTGGAGAAATCAAAGGGGACCTATTATGCTTGCCATCTTTTCTGACCTATACATTTTGTTACAGTTGTTGTATTCCCGTGTTAAGCGGCGCCAGCGCGGTTTGCGCATTTGGACGTCAGCCCTGAAAGCCGTTTAGGATGGCTCCGCACGCTTTGTTTCAACACCGAGTTCCACCGACGTCACAAAACCCAAACTTCCTTGAGCAATGGCTCCCTGGAAGTGTTTGTTTGGCTGTGAGGGAAAGCTGATTTTGTTTAGCTTTCCCAAAGAGGCAAGCATCAGGCTGAGGGGGTTGGATTTGCTGATTCAATCCCAGCAAAAGAAAAATATGCTTATCTGTCAACAGCCGACATGAAGCTGGACTATCCACCAAACTGTTGCGGAAGTCTGACGCTTTTCCAACACTACTTGGTCATGTTGAACGGTCAGAAGAGCAAGCTGTAAGTAACAATTTATCAGGTTCCTAACTGTGTTTAAGTTGTGTGTGTAGCATTATAGAGTGTGCATACAGGGAGCGGAAGGAGTGTTACCTGCATGCATGCATGCAAATTACAAACTCACCCATGTCTGGAGATACTAATAGCAATTAAAAGCAAAGATTTGAATTAGGAAGTGGGGTTCGGCAGCTGCCCGGAAGACCATGGGAGCGTTTGGGAGGGTGACCAAAGACAGCGCCTTGGGAGGTGTACCTGGAGGAGGGCTGGGGGTGGAGTAAATTACACAGGTGGTTTGGGTGGGAGGCGGGAAACCCGAGGAAACACTGCAGGAAGTAGTTTTCTGTGCGGGTTATTGTGTGTAGCTGCTCTGTAGGAGTCCAGAACTCAATACAAAGGCCCGAAAATGAGTATAATAGGTGCCCTTTGAAGTTATTATGCCCCACATTATCATTACATTAATGAAAAACATTGCCTTAAGATAATATTGTTTATCAGCAATAATTTGAGGGGAATTATTGGGGTCCGGCGGAATTTATTCTATACAGGCCTGGTTTCTTGCACCATGCAATTACTCGCTAATAAAAGCGATCACAAAAGGTAGAGTATTCGCCAAGGGGGTTGTTCCCTGCAGCCATTGTTCTTTTGCCCAGGCACGTCGCACTTGTAGACGGTGAAAGTGGAGGTGAGAGGTGGAGGGAAAGTGATTGGAGCGAGTCAGCCAACATGATGGAAAATTGAGTGAGAAAATGGGAGTTGCTTCAGTCTTGACAACATCAAGCAGCGGGGGGAAGGAGGGGAAGGAAAGACAAAGGATAAAATGGACAAACAGAAGACAGGAGGAGAAAAAAAACGAGCTGAGTGCAGGCAGAAAATGGACACCCGACGGAGGTGGGCTTTGCTAAAATGAGTTTGTTTGCTCCGAGATGAAGATCGGGCTCCCCGCTCCTTAAATGGGAACAGCACTGCTCACTTAACACAATGTTGACATCATCGAGCAGGCGCTCACGTGGCTTCACGCATTCTCACGGCCGCCGGGTCACAAATGTCCAGGATCGCATGCTCGCCGTACGGAAAAAACCCCATCACCTTAGACAGGGAGTGTCGGATTTGTTTGCAATTGGGTCTGGAGGCAGATGGGCATGAAAGTGACCTTTTAACGGGAAACATTTGCGAAGCTCGATATGGGCGAGAGCCTTCAACAACAGTTATGGACATGCCTGCTGAGATCAGGAGGGAGATAAAAGCCCTTACTTCCTTTGAAAGAGATTAACCATTAGGTCATGATCACCATCTCCCTGTGCTGGGAGACCTGCACGAGTCAGGGAATAAGTCAATATCGTGCAATCCTCAATGGGGGCGCATAATGGACTGTAGTGGACTCCATCACACCCTTGCTCCTGGACTAAGTTCATGCAAAGCGGATCAAACTGGTAACACTTTTGCGCATCGAGCTGATGAACGTTATCGGATGGCAGCGCCCCGTGAAAAAGGAAAATCGAGTCGTGTTTTCAAAGTGGAAGCGAGGAGGGAGAGGAGATTGGTGGTACCGACCGCTTCGATCCGATTGGATGAAACGCTTCTCCTGACTTGACTTGGACGACAACTTCGCATTCTGTAAATGCCGCAAAGGGCAGAAGCGGGCAGTTGAAAAAAAACAAAAAAATACAACCACTCCGAGCGGATAATACCTGCAGAGACAGCTTCCTCTGTCATGTTCAACCAACTCCTCAGTATGAAAAGCATCTATTGGCTGTCCGAGAAGCCGCCAATTGATGTCACAGGCTAATTTGCATATGGCATTGTAACAGATGCTGCAGGAAAAAAGCAAAACAGCTTAAAGTGGACCTCTTATACTTTTTTTCAGGCCTTTGTGTTGCGTTCGGGACTCCTATAAAGCAGCTTCTAAATGTTCCAGACTCTGCTGCCGAGCCGACTCCGCACGATTGGTCACACTCCCAAGGGCTCCCGAGGACTTCCGGACAGCTGGCAAACCCCGCTTCCCAATACTGACGGCGCAGGAGTACTCGTCGGACTTCGGCAACAGTTTGGCAGATAGTACAGTTCCGTATTGCTACGCAAAATTAGCTTTCCCTCACACCCAAACAAACATTTCCTGGGAGCCATTTCGCAACGTTGCCCATATAAGGAAGTCCCGGTTGCTTGGTGTTAAAAAAAACTGAAACACAACGTGCAGAGCCATCCAAAACTGCTTTCAGGGCTCACTTCCAAATGCGTAAAACTCATTATACGACGCGTTGGCTTTATTTAACACGAGAATACTACATTGTAAGAACACCCAGGTAGGTCAGAACAATGGGAAAGCATAACAGGTCCCCTTTAATTACATAAAGAACCAGTGCATACATAGCATTCTTCCATTAGATCTCGCTCTGTGAAACAGGTTGAGATGGCGGCATTGCCTCTCGTGCATGCGTGATTCGTGGATGCGTACAGCTCCACTATGCTCTCAGTGTGACGCGGAAGCTGACTGTGCACCGACGGCTCGCAAATGCTTTGGGTGCGAGGTGGAGCACTCAGCTGCTCAGTGAGAACACAAAGGGCGCAATACAGCGTGTGCGCTCACTTTCAAGTCATCTAGTTGCTAGATGTGTTGCAAGTCGGGTTTGAGACGTAGCGGCAGATGTAGCGATACATTTGCCAAGCTGGCAACACTATATGTATCTAATTACGTGATGCAACAAAACAAACTAGGCGGTGGTTTCTGAGGGGGAGATGAGGAGGCAGCTCAAGGTCAAAACGAACAAAGCATGCTATCCACACGCCAGAATGTGTCGCACAAAACCTGACGCACTTTGTGATTCTGAATTACCAGTCTTTGCTAAATATGAGCAAAAACTCATCTGGATGCCGCTTTTTCTTTTAGTTTTGCACATTTTCATTTACACTTGATCATGTAATGACGACCCGTGTCCACCAGAGGGAGGCGTGCTTGGCATTGCAGCGGAGTAAACGGCAACTTTGCTTCCCAGCAAAGCAACGCAGTGCATGATGGGAAGCAATAACCACAGCAGTTGCTTATTATTCTGAACTCTTAATACTTGTCTTCTATATTTCTTATCTACGTTTTGCGCGTTGATGATGATGTCAGCAGAAGCTTGTAACTTTTCTTATAGTTCATTTGGCCAGATGAAGAGCTACCTGGTCCTTACTGACTTGTGCACGGCACTACATGCCATTTTGTGACATGGCAGCTTATAGTCCCGTGTGGCTTAAACATGAAAAATCTGTTAATTTCTCTAAAACTCTATACAGCATGTAAGTACTTTGAACGTATGTACCCAAGCTATATAGTATGGAAATTTGGTGAATCCGGCGTCTTGCACAATACAAACGGCTGGTTATCCGCAGTGTGGTAATCTACAATTTTCCAATTGGCTTTCGTTCCTGGGAGTTCTGAGCGTTGAAGGACGACATCTTGGTTCCCGCCTTGCACAACCGAGGCTTTGCAGGGATTTGACAAGTTTTATATCCTGAGGTGACACCACAGACTTAAGGCTAGTCAGGTTCAGGGCGAGCGAGCTTGTTTTTTCCCACCCACGGTCGATTACATGCTTCGCACGCGGTTTGACGAGGTCATCATTTGTGCGCCGCAAAATACGGGTCCTTACAGGGAAAATTCCTTATGGGGAAAAAAATGTACGGCTAACAGTAATTACAGCATTGTTTATTATCCATTATTTTCAAAAACCCGTTACCGGTATGGCCAGTATCAGGCTGATAATATCGGTAATAATAAATTAACCACTACATACATAAGACCTGTTGCACGTTGGGCACACAGTCTGGGTATCTGGAAGATCCGTGTTCAAATCTCCGATGGGCATCTCTGTTCTCCCAGTGCATGCGTGGGTTTTCTCCGGTTTCCTCGCACATGCCAAAAACATGCATGTTAGCTTCATTGGCGACTAAATGGTCCATTTGTATGAATATAAGTTTGAACGGTTGTCTATAGTGCCTTGTGATTGACTGGGGGGTGTACCCCGCTTCAGCTGGGATAGGCTCCAGCATGCCACCCTAGGAAGGACACATGGCATAGAAAATGTCTGCAGGCTTCGCAGATTGCAGGGAGTGCTTTTACTGGTTGATCAAATGTGAAGTTTCCAACGCAGTAACTGGCGAGGTGCAATCGCAGTAATTATACATCATGCCTTTCCTTGAGCGTGCGCTTTGCCGATTATTCCGCAGTCTTTATTTCTTTCCCAAAGGCTGTCAACCGGGTGGGGGGATGCGCTGGAGTCTTTTGTTTAGTTGTCAAGGCAGCATCTTTTTGGATCGCTTAAGATGGCACCAACAGATCACAGGGCTGCCTACACCAAAGTCAAGACATTTCTTCAGCCTCGGTGGCGCGCACTTGAGTCTGAAGGCGTGTTCTTGGCATGGAAAACCTCCCGTCTTCCGTGCCAGTGTTAAAGGGGAGATTTTAGCTCACCGAGACATATTAGAGAGAACAACGGGGATTAAATATTAAACAGCAACGCTGCTAGCTAGTGACTCAAGATTTAGATGAAAAAAACTTTCAGGCGGAGAACCATTACAGTATTAGGAGCAGCAAAGAAAACGGCACCGGAGCATTGAAGGCAAAGCCGTCCAGCCGTGATCGAGGGGTCACAGGCCACATTCCAAAAACATGCATGTTAGCTTCATTGGCCGCTCTAAATTGCCCTGCGATTGGCTGGCGACCAGTCCAGGGTGTACCCCGCCTCTCGCCCAAAGTCTGCTGGGATAGGCTCCAGCATCCCCGTGACCCTAATGAGGATAAGCGGTATAGAAAATGGATGGATGGATGGATGTTATGCATGGGGGGGCTTTCCGTACGGTGCATTTACAAGCCTTCTGATGCAAGATTTACATGAGCAATTTGACGTGCACTTCAACCATGCCCTTCAATTTATCTCTATTGTCTCCACACCACGGAACACACTGTGGCGCTTATTGGTGGGTTTTTTTCCTCCCCTCCAAGGTCGGTAACAAGAAAACTTTCACAAGTCGGTTCATCGATAGATTTTTTAGGACTATAATGTATTTCTGACAAATTTATATCCCCGGGTGCCGCTTGCCAGAACACTAAAAGCATTGAAAAACTGTTTGTAAGGCCCAAGTACGGCTAACTTTGTTTTCATTGCTCCCCGCAGCACTTCAATACAATATGAGAAGAACTTTTAGTGGTGGAAATGGTTTCAACACGAGGGACACTTAGTTTAACCTCAATTTATTGTTTGGAATAAAAGCAAGAATGGATGAAATCTGGAGAGGGTACAATGACCTCCAGATTTGAGCACCCCCAACCTCACAGGATGTAGAAAGAAGCCAAAAGTTCCTGGAGTAGCAAATCTGGCTCGTCATTACACGTGTTGCTACCGTTCATCAAAGCCAGCAATGCACGCACGGGGACGCATTTATCCGACAGCTGCAGCCACATTGCTAACACCAAAGCATCACTTTCCTGGTGTAGCGACACAGCGCCTTACTCACAACGCCTCAGGTCACTTCCGAGAGGCAACGGAATCTACTGGAAGTGCTGCATCGTCTGCCAATTTGGAAACCTTAATGCCAGGTTATAAATCATGCATTACGCTTACATAGCGGTATGTTGTGACAAAAAGCTGAAAAGTTGGTCGACCTTGAGAATCCACACAATGCCAACTAAATATCCGGACAGACTGAAGCAGTGAAAACTGGCTCTCAACTTTAGACTGTGATGAATTTACCAGCTCAACGGGGAGCACGAGTCTTGTGCTGAAAGACGCGGCCATCCCATCAGTCGGCGTCCCCGTGACAGCAAACATTGCGAGTGTTAATTGAAAGATGTATTTATATCTTTTTTGGCACAAGAGGCTACAAGAGGTCATGACGCAACCCCCAATTTATGCATGTGGCTCCAGAGCAGTACTAAGTCATAGAAAGAGCCACTAGGTGGCACAAGTGCATTTGATAAAAGCTTGCCAGAGATTATGTGAATGGAAAATCCATACATGACAGCAAGGAGGAAGTGGATTTTTTTTTTTTTTAAACATATGCACATGCACATGCAGCTCAGTTCCAAATGTGAAGATTGTAAAAAGTCCATGGTGTTATATTTGTAAATAAATGGTTAATTTGATATGAGACAACCATTTTTGGTGTTGTTTGTGTTGTGGTATCGTTGTTTCGATAATTGAGCTGTCACCAGTCAAAAGAAATTGTGTCAGAGGAAACGTTATGCTTGGAATGCATCTTTTCCCAAAAAGCCGGGTTTTCTCCCTTTTTAGTCGGGAACTGACATTTCCCTAAAACTTACCCATATTCTACTGCTGCAATCTGAAGAGGTTGTCTTTTGAGAAGTGGCTGGGACTGAATAAGTACAAGTGAAAAGGAGTCACGAAAGTCCGCCATGATTAGTGGTAGCAAACGCTCGCGTTCCTTGATGTGGGTTGCTAAACGCCGGTAATGCGTAAAATGAGCAAAATAAGGCAAAAGATAGTGAAACTATCTACTCCCAGTAATTATTCTTTTTAAGACCGCGATTTGTCCATAACCACAAAGCAGTACGTCTTTATGGATTTAAAATTGTGTTCAATATACAGACTGAACATATTTGATCAACAGCTTATCTTCTTAGACCCCTCAAGATGTCCATCTGCTATGGATTAGATCTTCTATTTTTTTTTTTTTTTTTGCCCACAAACTCCCTTGAGAAAATAAAAAGTATATACGCCCGTGAGACATGAGGTGTATATTTCCCAGCCCTATACAACGGTTCCCCTTCAGGACTTCTGAAGAACTTGTCTGTGGCTGTCAGTTTAAATTAGTGGACTAGGCTTTTTATATTGGACTTTTCTGACTCTGGGAAATCTGCAGGCGGTCTCCAACAACCAGCAAACTGCACACACACACACACACACATACAAATAAATCCCACAGTATTTGTTCTCCGGCTCCAGCAAATACACCCAAGGTGCATTCCCACACACAAAAGGAAGCTTCACCTGACCTCTGGCATTGTCTTCTTCACAGGAAAGTGCTTGAAAATGAGGAAGTTAGAGCAGCCCGTCCATTTGAGAAGACAATGACCTCCACTCTCCCAACAGTGTCAAAGCCAATCAATCCTCTCTCATCTCAAACAATACCTCTGGGGACCCGCAGGTACAAGCAGCGAGTGCAGAAGGTAAATACTGTTACAAACATACACTAACCAAAGGTACTTTTACTATCTTCTACTTTGCATTCTTGTTGATTGCTGTCAAATGTTTCTGTCTTCTCTTTTGACACAATGATTGGACGATTCATGAGGGTGTCTATTTGGCATCAAAGTCTCTTTTGCAAGATAAATATTGATTCAACCTTAGCTTAATGTTGCTTAAAGAAATGTAATTCAACTTTTAAGTCCCTGACCAAAGTAGCTGTATATATATATATATGTATATATATATATATATATATACACATTTATAGCTACTTTGGTCAGGTACCTAAACTTTTTTGGCCATGACTAAATTCTTTTAGGTCTGACATTCTGTGTGATTTAGACGTTTAATCTTCGTTATAGTCTAGTTAACTACGGTGCAAGACCAATGTTAATAGAGCTCTATTATTAATGACCTCCTCTAAAGAGACCAAAGGTAGGCGCAGAACAACGAGGCATTTGAGCTATCATATCTTTGATTGCTAAACTAAAGTGGATCCAGTAATCGCCCTTGAGGGACACCCTTCAACATGTTTAAGCGTTTAATGAACTCAAAGATGTTTGGAATCATTCATAACATAAAAACCAAAGATGGGAATCATCAAATCCGTCCATCCTTTTTCGATGTCGATTATCCACATTTGGGTCGTGGGGTATGCTGGAGCCTATCCCAGCTGACCTAGGGCGAAAGGCGGGGTACACCCCGGACCAGCCCAAATGTGACATGAGTTTGATCAGCTCTTGGTTAACCTTGAGGGACACCAGACAACATTCAACGCGCACACCAACGCACATACCCTAAATTATGCCAAATTATGCCTTATGTGGTGTTCAGTGTCGGACTTTGGTGCATAGTCCGGCTTCACACTGGCCCGTGTTCACAAAACAGTTCCGTGTGAAGTGCCGTTGACAGATGAGCATATTTTCTGACGCTTGCCTCTTTAAGAAAGCTAAACAAAATCAGCTTTCCCTCACAACCGAACAAACACTTCCCGGCAGCCATTGCTCGACGTTGCCCATATAAGGAAGTCCGGGTTGCGCGTCGTCAGTGGAAATAGGTGAAAACCTAAACATCGATATTAAGCTAGCAGGACTGTAGGATGGAGCCACGTGTTGAAAAACAGACATTTTTGTGGGATTTTCGCCGTTTGTTGGTAGGCGTGGCAAGTAACTTGCATGAAAAGTGGTGGAACTTGCAGTTGTGTCCTTGCTTGTGTCCTGTCTGTTTCTCCACGGGTGTACGCGAGTCCAACCTGATATAAGAGATAGTAGAGATAGTAATTGCATGCACGGCCTTCCACTTAGTGGCTGGTGTATAATCGATAAACACACGTGTGATAGTCACACACTGGACCTCATGCGTAGAGAATGCAATTACTTTGGCGACACATGAAGACAAAAACCCAGACGCCATTTCCGCGGAATAGAAATAGAATTTAAAAAGCGTGAAGGCTTTTGATATTTTCCCTTTCTTCTTGAAATGATCCCCGTGCTCCATCGTTAAAAGAGAAGGCTGCGCTATAAAGATGCGAGCGCTCCGTGCGCAGGCCGCAAAGAAACCCTTGGCTTTATATGACTGCAGCTGCAATGCGGGGCTGCGGAGGCATCGGAGGACAAAAAAAAAAAAAACCCAAAACAACCATGGCTGACTGAAGTGCTCATCAGTGGACCGGCAAAAAAAGCAATTTTGTCTGCAAATTATTTTTTGTTTCAGCGTTACGATGAGTAAAATAATCGTTGCTTTACTTACGTGAATGTGATCGATTTTCAAATACGCCGGAAAACGTGGACCGGTGGATGTTTATGTGCAATGCGCTCGCCTCGGATAAGCAGGAGTCATTTGTGATCAATAAGCGCAAAGGACTCTCTCAATCATGCACAGCTGGATTGATCAAATCCGCCTATCAACAAGGTTATCCGGTGTGGTTTGGTCGCATGCTGAAGCAATATAGTCCTAACAGGACTCACTCCATTGGAGCAACCAGTTGGTGGTGCAATTGAAGCTGTGGGCATCAAACATGCTCATTCCCCCCCCAAAAAGAAAAAAAAAAAATGACGTTTATTTTGTCACAGCCTGAGTTGCATTTACAAAGAAGCCGTGTTTCCACTACCATTATATTAGTGGGGGTGCCCCTAAACCCGATTTTATTTATCTCATTTACACGGCATGTCATTACTTTCTCTACATGGTGGCTTGTTGATGCTGGTCTAGGTATCACAAGTCTTTATTCAAGAAAGTGTGCCGGCGATTTGGACTTTGTGGACTATTTCATTTTTATGTTGTATTTATTTTGTTTATAAAATGCCTCTATTATTGGGGCCCTGTGATTTCCACGTTGACAAAATCGCGGAACTGTGGAATCCACAGTTAAATGTGGACTCTCTCGGAAATGTACAGAGAAGGAAGAGAAGCAACGTTTGGATGGGGAAGTATTAGTAGTAGTAATTGCCCGAAAGCTGTAAACGTATTGCACACATTCCTGTACATTATTTCAATTTCTGAGTATGTTAAGAGGATTATGGCAATTAAAACATGTTCCTGGAATTCATTGACGGAACGTTTGAAAATCCTGAAAACGATCAATACTGAGACAATGATGAACACCGTCTGCTTGCCCCTTGGTGTATGGATATACGTTTTTCCCGCCATCTGACCCACGGAGACGATTCCCAGGCACAGGGCGGATTTTTACGAGAGTGGACATTTTCTATTTCGCTGAACTGAATTTAGAGTGCTGATAGAAAAACCACTATGACCTTTTGACAAGGAGAGAATAAATGGAGAGAATTAAATTCAGTATTACGCCGTACCAGCCCGAGAAGTTGGGGGGGGGTTACAGTTTTGCATGTCAATCTTTTCCCCAACAAAAGAAACACCGACGCCACCGGCGCGTGTACCTCTGGGAGAAAATGTCTCTGTAGGGGCTGCCGTGCTGCATGGCGATGCCGTAGCCGCGGTCCGGCGCGTTACTGCCCACCGTGTAGAAGGAGCAATCCTCGTCGTTGTTGGCGACGTACTCCAGGACGGCGGCGTCCCACACAAAGCCGAAGCGGCCGTACTTGACCTGGAATGAAAACACACAGGAGACACTGTGGGCATGGGTGGTGCCCGAACGGTGGAATACGTTCAACATTCCGCTTGGCCTCTACGTACTTACAGTATTCATCACAGACTGACCAGAACCTCTGACTGGGTCATTTCCCAGTCTTTAGTCCTGTGAAGTGTGCACGTGGTTGTGACAACGGACTCTTCGGCAACCTTAAGTGACTCGAAAAGCGGTATAAGAATAATTCCCAATTGTTTTTCCAACGACGGTAGAGGTAAAGTGCTACACAGACTGACGACTTTGAGGATAAGGTTCGCATGGCGGGAAGGGCATGGAATGTCACTTCTCTGGTGGGGAAGGAGCCCGAGCTTGTGGAAGAGGCGGAGAGATTCCGACTAGATATAGTCGGACTCACCTCAACCCACAGTTTAGGCTCTGGAACCAAACTCCTTGAGAGAGGCTGGACCTTGTTCTTCTCTGGAGTTGCCGCTGGGGAGAGGCGGCGAGCTGGTGTGGGCTTATTGTTAGCCCCCCGGCTTGGTGCCTCTGTGTTGGAGTCATCCCCAGTAAACGAGAGGGTCACTTCCCTACGCCATTAGGGCTTGGGAACGGGTCCTGACTGTGTACTGTGCCTATGCGCCGAACGGCAGTTCAGAGTACCCAGCCTTCTTGGAGTCTATCAGAGGGGTGCTGGAGAGCACCCCAGCTGGTGACTCCATAGTTCTACCGGGAGACTTCAACGCCCATGTGGGCAATGACAGTGTGACTTGGAGGGGCGTGGTTGGGAGGAACGGCCTCCCTGACCTGAACCCGTGCGGTGTGTTGTTGCTGGACTTCTGTGCGAATTACAGTTTGTCCATAACGAACACCATGTTCGAACATAAGGATGCCCATAAGTGCACTTGGCACCAGGACACCCTAGGTCGCAGGTCTATGATCGACTTTGTGGTCGTATCATCAGACCTGCGTCCGTATGTTCTGGACACGCGGGTGAAGAGAGGGGCTGAGCTGTCAACTGACCACCACCTGGTGATGAGTTGGATTAGATGGCGGGGAAGGATGCCGGACAGACCTGGCAGACCCAAACGCGTAGTGAGGGTGTGCTGGGAACGTCTGGCAGAATCTCCCGTTCGTCGAGTCTTCAACTCTCATCTCCGGCAGAGCTTCGCCTGCATTTCGAGGGAGGACCGGGATATTGAGTCCGAATGGGCCGTATTCCGTGCCTCTATTGCTGAGGCAGCCAGTTGTGGTTGCGGCCGCAAGGTGGTCGGTGCCAGTCGTGGTGGCAAGCCCCGAACCCGATGGTGGACACCGGGGGTTAGGGCTGCCGTCAAGCTGAAAAAGGAGTCCTATCGAGCATGGATGGCTTGCGGGACTCCCGAAGCAGCTGACAGGTACCGGCAGGCCAAGCGGCACGCGGCTTCGGCGGTGGTCGAGGCAAAAACTCGGGTGTGGGAGGAGTTCGGTGAGGCTATGGAGCACGACTTTCGGTCGGCCTCGAAGAGGTTCTGGCAAACCGTCCGACACCTCAGAAAGGGGAAGCAGCCCCCAGTTCACACTGTTTACAGTGCGGACGGGGGCTTGCTGACCACGACTGTGGATATAGTTGGTCGGTGGAAGGAATACTTCGAGGCCCTTCTCAATCCCACTGACATGCCTTCCATAGAGGAAGCAGAGTCTGAGGATACGTACGTGGACAGTTCTATCACCGTGGCTGAGGTAATTGGGGTAGTCAAATCACTCCCCAGTGGCAAGGCTCCGGGGGTAGACGAGTTCCGCTCAGAATTTCTCAAGGCTCTGGATGTTGGAGGACTGTGTTGGTTGACACGCCTCTACAACATTGCATGGAAGTCAGGAACAGTACCTCTGGACTGGCAGACCGGGGTGGTGGTCCCCATTTTTAAAAAGGGTGACCGGAGGGTGTGTTCCAACTATAGGGGGATCACACTCCTCAGCCTTCCTGGGAAAGTCTACTCCAGGGTGCTGGAGAGAAGGGTACGACCGTTAGTCGAACCTCGGTTAGAGGAGCTGCAATGTGGTTTTCGTCCCGGTCGCGGAACACTGGACCAGCTCTACACCCTTGCAAGGGTACTCGAGGGTATGTGGGAGTTTGCCCAACC
>QODF01002073.1:273401-310569 GCA_024372805.1 Oostethus manadensis
TCTAAAGTGGGAACAGTGCCTTGTTAAGATCAATAAAGTCGTTATTACATACTTATTAACCAATAACAATGCTGCTCTGCAGCTACTGGATCTAAAGTGGGTACAGTTGTTAAGATCAATAAAGTCGTTATTACATACTTATTAACCATTAACAATGCTGCTCTGCAGCTACTGGATCTAAAGTGGGAACAGTGCCTTGTTAAGATCAATAAAGTCGTTATTACATACTTATTAACCATTAACGATGCTGCTCTGCAACTACTGGATCTAAAGTGGGAACAGTGCCTTGTTAAGATCAATAAAGTCGTTATTACATACTTATTAACCAATAACAATGCTGCTCTGCAGCTACTGGATCTAAAGTGGGAACAGTTGTTAAGATCAATAAAGTCGTTATTACATACTTATTAACCATTAACAATGCTGCTCTGCAGCTACTGGATCTAAAGTGGGTACAGTGCCTTGTTAAGATCAATAAAGTCGTTATTACATACTTATTAACCATTAACGATGCTGCTCTGCAACTACTGGATCTAAAGTGGGAACAGTGCCTTGTTAAGATCAATAAAGTCGTTATTACATACTTATTAACCAATAACAATGCTGCTCTGCAGCTACTGGATCTAAAGTGGGTACAGTGCCTAACCCCTACCCCTTTATTTACTACTTTTACAGAATAAAAAATGGGTTTACTTCACCGTGAAACCCTTTGGGTACCTTGTAAAAAAAACAGCAAAATAACACAAGGAGAATCTCATCTTAGAAAAAGCATTAGAAGAAGACCAATAAATAAAATGTACAAATACAATCAAAGATTTTACTGTCTTCTTGATGAACGTTGAGGCGTATTCATCAAAAACTTTGAAATCTAAGTGATGTGCATTCCTGCTTCAGAAACACGTGCGTGACAAAAACATAACACATCCACTATTTGGAGACCGTGTACAGTTTTTTCCCAAAAATTCACCAATAAATGATCGCTTTTTCACGGTTGACTGTGACATCATATTATTAGTCCAAAAATATTGAACGATAAGTCATATGGAGAGTTCTGGTCACTAGGTGGCAGTGATGTCCACTGATGGGACATTACTTTACATTATAATACCTTAACATCCGGACATGACATAGTGGGGGAAAAAATCCTCTCATTCCGTGTGGAAGTGGTACATTTTTGGCTTCTTACTTTATTCTTCTATCCCGCTGCGTTTCAAACCCCATCTTTAGAATTATTAAATTGGAAGCTAACTGGTTAGCTCGGGAGAATGCTAAGAGATTGGAGATCCTGTAGCCTGCGAATAAGAGTCGTGCAATGTGGTGTCAAAAAAAGCTAGCAGTATTGCTGGAGTGCACGTCCAGGTATGGCCGATTCATATCAGACTGTCCGTCCTGCATATCAATCAGGTGAAACATGTCATGGTGAGGATGGATGTCATATGATCGACCCACGTAGCGTTGGAGAACTTCAATGCTTATCATGTCCGCTATATCGAGTATAAAGTAAGGCCAATAGGCTCCACATGACGACATAGAAGATGGAGGCATGGGGTATAAAGGCGACTATAGGGGTGTTATTTCATTCCTACAGGTCTCTAATAATGTAACAAGAACAAGTTTTCTATGCTGTAACTGCAGAATGATTCCATTTATTAATGTTAAATCAACCAATTAACCAGTGATGACTGTACCGGACCAGACCTTGCAGTCCATTAAATCAGAAATCACGCTCAACGTGGCGGCTGCCGAGATACGCTCGATCGACCACAAAGTCGACACTCGACACCCGTTTTCACCCCCCCCTCTTCTCCGCTCCGAACATCTGGTCTTATTTGCTTCGACGGGGCGAGCGGCTCCGTTATCTGGGGCGACCTTGAAGTCGGTCACCGGTACCTCGGCGTTGGGCGTGATGAGGTGACAGACGCGGTCGGCGGGCGGAGTTAGCGGGCACAGGCATCGAAAAAAGGGAAGTGGGACGGGTACTTGAACGGATGGACATGGCGGGTTCTGCAGCCGCGGGAAATCCCGGATAGGTGTTCTCTTTATTTGACTTGGGCTGTTTTTGAGCGGCAGAACCATGATTGGGTCTTGTTTAGCACTATGGACATTTTTCCCCACAATACCGACATTTGTAGGCATTTTGCACCACAGGATATCAAGGAACTGGAAGTACTGGTTCCGAATATAAGGTCTGTTTTTCCAAAAAGACACTTCTTTGATGTGCATGTGGAATTCTCTAGAGCAGGGGTCGGGAACCTTTCGGGCAAAGAGGGCCATGAACGCCACATATTTTGAAATGCATTTTGGTGAGAGCCATATCCTATGTATTTATTATTATAATATTATTATTTATCCTTAAAAAGTGAATACAATTTTTTTGAATTTTGGAACATAAACGGATGGATGAAATTGCTGAGAAGGTTTTATATTTGGAATGTTATTTTTAGCACTGTGAGTCCTGTCATGTTTTACTTTGAAATGACAGCAAAAAAACCCATGAAACATTATAAAACAAAAAGTATACATTTAATTGTAATATTATGACTTTGATCCCACAATATTTGAACTTTATTCCCATATTAATTTTCCCCAACCTAATATGCCAAAAATTACAACTTAACATTGTTTTGTTTGTCTCTTAGTATTGCAACATTTAAAAAATAAAAAATGAACTCTATTACTAAAATGACATTGTTTTGACTCAAAATATTACACGTTATTATTCTCGTAAAATTGTGACTTTTTTCTCTTAATATTTTAAAATCACGGCATTTTTTAAAATTTCGGCTCATTTATTTTTTAACTTTTCACATAATTACGACTTTATTCCTGTAATATTTTGACTTTATACTCTTAATATTATAACCTTTTCCACAACCTAATTTTCCAAAACTGTTTATGGTTTGATTACAACTTTTTTCTCGTAATATTTTGACTTTATATTTTGTAAAATTACTGTTATTTTTTCCATTTTTTGGGTTAAATTGTACTTTTACAAGTGCCTGTCGTACACCCCTTGCTGTAAAGCAAGATATGTTACATACTGTATACTTTAAGAAGAAAACTAAATCAAAATAAATTAACGTTATAGTGTGTAGAAACTTGGGGGGGCCATATGTGGTCATCAAAAGAGCCACATCTGGCACCCGAGCCATTGTTTGAATAATAAATAGCCATAAAATACTGACTTAGAGTATATCCGGATCAAAACCGTGGATAGCAAAAAATTGGAGAGTACCAACATAATACAAAAACCTTTTTTAAATTTTTTTGCTGGGGTTGCAGGATTTTAGAGGAACTGGAGCAGAGGTGGGTAAAGTGCGGCCCACGGGCCACGTCAGACCCGCCAAGCGACTTAATCCGACTCAACCTCTACCATGGAAACTACTACTGCACCAGAAAAATGGATGCACACACCCCATGCCAAAAAACACCTCCTTTGTGTGTTTTTATGTTATCAGCGGAACCGCGCGCCCCCCATCTGCGTTTCATTCCTTAAACTACAGCCCCCGATTTCCGGAGGGTTCAAACGCTCCTACATGGGCGCTTTTTGTGGATCGAAAGCAGAGGACGCCGAAGAAAAAGCTTTATTAGTCCCCGAAAGGGGGAATGATTTGTTTTTCCGCTCGCTTATTGACCAACTGAGGGGCCAACGACCGCACACCGCCGCAATCCAGTGGACTAGCAATTGGTGCCTTGCCAAAGGGCACACGTGAAGTGGCATCGTTCTACCCGCCGGCCCTCGATGGAGCGCGGCAGAAATGACCTGAGAGACGTCTCCGTGCGATTTAACGGCCAAAACCGCTTTTAGCGGGTGCTTAAATCTCTCAAGCATGTACCGGAGCTCGATGATCATTACCGACAAATTAGCACCTCAGCCAAGTCAATAGCGCGGAATTGATTGTTGGCGCTCTCCGAGCAATGCAGGCAGAAGGACTGCGCTACTCGGCAGTGACCAGCAGAGGCGCTGTTCCTGCAGAATAAGCCCTGGAGGGCCACCAACTGAAAATGAAAGGATGATATGCTAGGAAGTTATAAATATACAGTATATATATATTAACAACTGCCCTTTTGGTATAAGTGAAAAACATTACTGGGATGACGTTTTTTTTTTTTAATCTTTTCCGAATATTTTGACTTTATTCCCATAATATTTTCACTTTATTACAACTTTTTCCTCTACCTAATTTGACAAAAAATGTAACTTTATTTGGTTTAGTTTGTTTCTCATAATATTTTGACTTTTTTGTCCTTAATAGTTTGACTTCGGAATAATTCAACTTTCTTTACATTTCTTTTTAAACATTTTCTTCTCACAGTTATGACTTTATTGCCATAATATTAGAACTTTTCTCGCAACCTAATTTTCCCAAAAATGCCAGCAAAAAAATCCCCTTTTCCTTTATTATTTTAACATTATGATATTACTTTATTCTCCTAAAATTACAACTGGATTAAAACATTTTTCTCTTGATGTTTTCCATTTTTGCTGATTTTTAAAAACTCTTCTTACAAAATTGTATGTTTTTGAATGTACCGAGGGCCACTCAAAAAACAGCCACGAGCCGCAAATGGCCCCCGGGCCACACTTTGGGCACCCACGGTCTAAGCTAATTGGTCGTCTTAAGAAGCACAGTGGACATACAGTATGTTAACAGGCAGCATTACTCTAATCAAGTTATTAAAAATCCCATCTAAAATATAAATCTGCGCATACATAAAAGCGCAAGAAATAATAAATACATTTAAAAATTTAAATGATTTAAATACAAGTGAAACATTTTTTTTAAATGAATTAAATATCTGTAAATAAAGACCTTAATTAACAAAAAAAATGAACAAAAAATTAAAAGTGTAAAAATAAAAGTGTAAAAATAATAAATCAAATAAAAAATAAAAATGATTTAAATACAAGTGAAAAAAAAAAGACTTAAATGTGTATAAAAAAAATCATAAGTATAGTTTAAGATGACTTAACCGTGTGAATAATAAGCAGCTCCACAAAAGAGTAAAATTGCAAATACAGTTAGTATCAATAAAGACACTTTTTCTAAAGTATTTTCAAACTTAGCGCACGTTGACGGAAGACGTGACGCCACGTTTTCCTGCCTGATGCCCTAATCCTGAAGTATCTATTTTGGGACGAAAGACTGATTGATGGACAGCTCGACTCACTCTGATGAGTCGTCCGGCCAAAATGTCCCGTTTTGCGGCTGATGAAGTTTGAAGCTGTGTTTGCCGAGGCGCTTCTGAGGATTCGGGCTGTCACATCCGATTTTGGGCTATTCCTCCAAAGTCTTTGGATATCAGGCGTTTGGTATCATTGGAAGGGCTTTAACTGCATTTCCTTGATCCGCTGCGGGGAAAATGAACATTCTTTTGATCAAAGGAGTTTTAAAAAAAACATTTTTAATGGGATAATCTGTCTCGGAATGTTCTGAACTCCTGTTTCCGCCGCTGCATTGCCTACAGCACAATGAGGCAGCGCAACCTCCGCTGCAGATATCCTCAAAGATTTAGAAGTTAGATTGCCCTTTTGGGGCAATGACCTCTTGCCCCTACTCAGCTGTCTGTCACTCCTAAGATGATGTGTGTGTGCGTGTGCGAGAAGTGACGGGTTGACTGCGAACGAATCGGCTCTTTGAAAAGAACAACGAGAGTCGGCTTTTTTTGTTGGGAGCCGATTCGTTTTTCCTCTTCTTTTTTACTGCGTCGGGGAAAAGTCAAAATGAACAACAACATTCAGGGCAACATCCTGGTACTTTATACTATCATGCTACATGGTAGCATACCAGCAGTTAACATGCTAACATTAGCATGGTAGCCTTTTTTTGGGCCATTTTTATAACTACGGACTTACAGAAACACTTAATACGATCATGTTAAGTGTTAACATGGTAATGTTAGCATTGCTATCATGGTAATGTCAGCATACTAAAAATGCTACTGTGCTAATGTTAGCACGCTAGCAATGCTGACTTGCTAACATTAGCATGTCAGCATTGCTAGCGTGCTAATGTTAGCATGCAAAAAATGCTACTATGCTAATGTTAGCATGCTAGCAATGCTGACATGCTAACGTTAGCAAGTCAGCATTGCTAGCGTGCTAGTGTTAGCATGCAAAAAAAATGCTACTATGCTAATGTTAGCATGGTAATGTTAGCATGCTAAAAATGCTACTATGCTAATGTTAGCATGCTAGCAATGCTTACATGCTAACGTTAGCAAGTCAGCATTGCTAGCGTGGTAATGTTAGCATGCTTAAAATGCCGCTATGCTAATGTTAGCATGGTAATGTTAGCATGCTAAAAATGCTACAATGCTAATCTTAGCATGGTTATGTTAGCATTCTAAAAATGCTACTATGCTAGTTTTAGCATGCTAGCAATGTCATTGTCAGCTAACATTAGCAGAGTAGCTATTTTAGAAATGTATTAGTTTTAACATCCACACACACTTAATTGTGCTAGGTTTAGCATGCTAACATTAACATTGCTAACATGCTAATGTTAAAATAGTAGCATTTTAGCGGTTTTGATGAGTAGAAACCGATATAAACACTTGACAGGTGTAAAAACGTTAGTGCTAGCTTGTTAATATTAGCATAACAGCCTATGTTGACACACGCAGACACCATGCTGGCCGCTGCATGTTAATGTTAGCATGTTAGCACGTGCTAACTTTACAATCATAGGCTCCCTGAGACTTCCAGCTCATTTCTGTGTTTTACCCTTGGGGATCGGGATGCGACATGTCGCTGACCGGCTTTGCTGGGTCTGCTGCGGCTCTACTCCGTGGGCTACTGACGACTTGTGAATGTATTTGGTCGCCATCCGTCATAGTTTCTTCCCGCACTCGGACTTTCCCTTGTGCATCTTTGTCCAACTTCTTGCAAGACTCCGCTCCCCTCAGCCTGGCCCCGGACGCGTCTCCCCCATCGGTTCCCCCCTGTCTGTGATGTATGGCTATGTGAGTTTTTCCAAAAGTCCATTAGTAGCTGGCACTGGGCCGTTACCTCCTCCACGGACAGAGATAAAGACGCACGGCATGGCTGCCCTGTGAGCCACCAGGAAATGAGAGGACGGAGCGAAGGGGCGGGGCGGGGGGGGGCAAGATGGATGTACCGTAGGAACACCTCGACCGTGGCTCTGAGCCCGGCGGCGCGTGAGGCGACGAGGGAAGGAGTGGGGAATGGGAAGATGATGAAAACAAAAGGAGGGAGGGGAACACCAAAAGACCACGTTGACAAGAAAAACCAGTAGTGAAGACAAATGAGGGTGGAAGGCAGTTTTTCATGCGTGGGACACCAAACTGGCTCGGGAATGGCGACGCCAAGGAACGCTCGGCTCATTTCTGAAAGTCACGATGGCCGCTCATTTTGCTTCACGTATCTGATTGGTTCCTGCCGGATTAGGGATTCTAACAGGGGATGTCCGCGGCGGATCAACCCGACTTCTGCACAACACAACTGATGGTCCAAAACCCCCAATAAAAGGTACTACACAGCTCAGCATATCAGGTGACGACCTCATGCAGTTCTATCTTTGCTCATTTTTTGCTAACATTATGACTTTATTCCTATAATATTGGATTTTCCCCCCCCCAAAATGGCAACTTATTTGGTTTTCCGCAACATAATAAAAAAAAAATACTATTCTATAAAATACTAGAAGTGAACTATAAAGTGATCATCCATCATCATCGCAACTTACTTGTGTCACTTAACAATCTTGCTCTTCTTGTTATCCCCCTCCGTGAATCACCACCTTATCGTGGTGGAGGGGTTTGAGTGCCCGAGTGATCCTAGAAGCTATGTTGTCGGGGGCTTCATGCCCCTGGTAAGGTCTCCCAAGGCAAACAGGTTCTAGGTGACGGGCCAGACTTCAGAAGACCCTAATGAAGAAGAGCAAGAGGAGTGACCGCACATCGCCCGGACGTGGGATACCCGGGCCTCACCCTGGAGCCAGGCCTGGGGTAGGGGCTCGCAGGCAAGCGCCCGGTGGCCTGGACTTCACCCGTGGGGCCTAGCCCAAAGAAGCCACACGGGAACTCCCCCTCGCAGACCCACCACCTGCGGGGGCAAGCATAAGGGTCCGGTGCATTGCGATTTGGGCAGTGGTCGAGGGTGGGTTTGGCCGACCTGGTCCTCGGCGGGCCAAATCTGGTTCTTGGGACATGGAATGTCACTTCTCTGGTGGGGAAGGAGCCCGAGCTTGTGGAAGAGGCGGAGAGATTCCGACTAGATATAGTCGGACTCACCTCAACCCACAGTTTGGGCTCTGGAACCAAAATCCTTGAGTGGGGCTGGACCTTGTTCTTCTCTGGAGTTGCTGCAGGGGAGAGGCGGCGAGCTGGTGTGGGCTTATTGTTATCCCCCCGTTTGGTGCCTCTGTGCTGGAGTCATCCCCAGTAAACGAGAGGGTTACTTCCCTACGCCTTAGGGCTGGGGAAAGGGTCCTGACTGTGGTTTGTGCCTATGCGCCGAACGGCAGTTCAGAGTACCCATCCTTCTTGGAGTCTATCAGAGGGGTTCTGGAGAGCACCCCAGCTGGTGACTCCATAGTTCTGCTGGGAGACTTCAACGCCCATGTGGGCAATGACAGTGTGACTTGTGGGGGCGTGGTTGGGAGGAACCTGACCTGAACCCGTGGGGTGTGTTGTTGCAGGACTTCTGTGCGAATCACAGTTTGTCCATAACAAACACCATGTTCCAACATAAGGATGTCCATAAGTGCACTTGGCACCAGGACACCCTAGGTCGCAGGACTTTGTGGTCGTATCATCAGACCTGCGTCCGGATGTTCTGGACACGCGGGTGAAGAGAGGGGCTGAGCTGTCAACTGACCACCACCTGGTGATGAGTTGGATTAGATGGCGGGGAAGGATGCCGGACAGACCTGGCAGACCCAAACGCGGAGTGAGGGTGTGCTGGAAACGTCTGGCAGAGTCTCCCGTTCGTCGAGTCTTCAACTCTCACCTCCGGCAGAGCTTCGCCTGCATCTCGAGGGAGGACCGGGATATTGAGTCCGAACGGGCCGTATTCCGTGCCTCTATTGCTGAGGCAGCCAGTTGTGGTTGCGGCCGCAAGGTGGTCGGTGCCAGTCGTGGTGGCGAGCCCCGAACCCGATGGCGGACACCGGGGGTTAGGGCTGCTGTCAAGCTGAAGAAGGAGTCCTACCAAGCATGGATGGCTTGTGGGACTCCCGAAGCAGCTGACCGGTACCGGCAGGCCAAGCGGTGGTCGAGGTAAAAACTCGGGTGTGGGAGGAGTTCGGCGAGGCTATGGCGAGAGAAGCTCAGCATCTTCATATCTGGTCTTCCAGCTCCTGACTTGTTAAAGAAGTCGTGTGGTTATTCTGTGCTAATGCACACCCTTTTCGGTCACGACTCGCATGCCAAGTGCGTAACTTATGTGTGAACAGAATGCAAAAAGTGGGCCAACTAGTCCTCCTGTTTTTCAATAAATGACATGCATCAGGGGACGGTTGCGGGCTTCATGAGAGTCCAAAGACGGACGTGTATACGACACCCAGTAGACTGTAGCGCTTAGCCGCATTTTGCACCGCTGTCTGGCAGTTTCTCCAATCAGCATTCAGAGGCCGCTGGACTTTGACTTGTTATGAAATAAAACTTCTTTATAGAGGGCAGAGGTGAATTTGGAGGTTCGGATGGGAGCCATTTCTCCAAGCACCATCCATTAGCGGGGCCAACACGGGTTTATAGATGCTATCAAATATTCCGGGAATTTACCTCTTAAAATGTACCTAGATATAAAACATGTCAATTGATCGACTTGATGTGCGTAGTATGAAACCGGAGACAATAAATGACTGCAAACTGACCTAACCTCTTGATATTATCATAAGAAACCAAAAGGCTACAGGACCACAATGCACACTGAAGACCTTTTGTAGCAACACAACAAGAGAAAAACTGCGAGGACAAGATATGCACATAATAATGCGCCCCGTACTTATATTCCCTTTCTGATTGTGTCCTGCTTTCTTTGCCATTTGTCCAATAAATCATACCAACACGAATTTCCATGAAATACTCCTTTTCTCCAATTGCGGTTTTATCTCAGGGAGGCTACACGGTCCCCCGATAAGCCTTTACGGAGACGATTGAAGCCCAAAAGGTGTAGCAGTTGAACGTATGCACACACGGCCCACGCATTCGCGCTGCAGTTAATTAATTACAAAAGATATGCTTATCTGCGGCTGTAAGTAGTACAAATGTGAGGTTCTAGCAGCGGACGATAAGGAATAAAAACCGCATGGGCAAGGGATGGGAGGGGGTTGGGGGTGGACAGAAGTGAAAAATTATATTAAGTCCAAGAAGTTTGTGGAGGAGGCCCAGATTTAAAAACTAGATACAGACAAGAGCTGATGATGGCGTAAAAAAAAAAAGAACATTCCACGTTTATATTGGTCTTATTGGTGGTGGTGGGGGTGGGGCTAATCAAAGGTGGTCCATATCACACGAGGCCGTGGCTGTTTTATCAACTTTGCTGAAATATGTTATATATTGTTTTGACGGATGTTCTACATTGTTACATTTTTGAACGCGAAGGGTGTAGTTGCAAAAAATCATTTTCACCAAAATCGTTGTCGTGCCAAAATGTCGTGTTGCTGCTGGATGTTTGCACCATCTCATTGATACTCTCGGTTTGTTCTCTTTTCCGAGAGAGGAAGGTTTAAAACAGAAACGGACAATGCGAGTGCAAAGAAGGAGAGACAGATGGATGCTCAAACTCTGTTCTTTGCAGTGATTATTTCACTAATGACTGCTGTGAAGAAACATCCTTAGAAGAAGCATTTGGCTTCAAAGTATGGTATGAACGCATTTTGAAAAATGATGCTATTCCGTCGGTACACAGGGAAAAAAAAAGACAAGAACAACGTCAAAGTTGCCACAAAACAGAGTAAGTCATGTCTTGTTTACATAATGTAGTAGTTTCCAAACTGGGGGGCGCAGGGGGAGCGTGGAGCTACCACAAACACGTATCATTATTACATTACTGTTTGGGGGGGAGGCAGAACATAATGTTATCTCCAAAAAAAGTTTGGTAACCACTGACATAATGTCTCGGAAACACTATTCCATAATAGCGACAAGGCTGCAAAGCATTATGCATGACATATTAATGTCTTTTCACTGTGATATGTTCCCTTTGTGTACCGTGGGGGGCTTAAATACCACTTTCCGCTCATTAATAAGGTGCCATGGAGTATAAATATCCTTTTTGCAAAATCCTTGTTTTCTTTAAAAAAATTAATTACAAATAATTACAAACAACATATGACATATTATACATGACATCATGTCAGGGTCCCTTTAAGCATTTACTTTAAAAATGTGGAAGGTTCTCCACGAGAGGATCTACTGCGCAAACAGGCAGTAAAGTAAAAGTGAAGGAAAAGTGAACATGCAGAGTGCAGTACATGCAACGTGCTCACCTTTCACCATTCATAACGCCGCCTTATGTTGCATTAATTCCACCATTTCACACACACGTACGCCCGCTTAGCATAAGACATCAACTTCATTTTGTGACATGCCCATTTGCCCTCCCATAATGCCCACCTTGTCACCGTCTGCCCATTTAGCATAATGACTCCTAAGATTAAGATGAAAAATGCCACCATGTCATCACCTCTGCTACCTCAATTTGAAGGACTGGACGGTTAAAATGTAAGCCTTCACCGATTTGCCGTGATGACTTCAGTGACGATGATAAAGATTACGCAGATTTTCCTCCGCCAAGGCAGAAATCCTGCCGCCGCGACGCCGGCGCCGCCTCGATGGCGCTCGGGGGGCCGATAGCAGCAACGCCGGGCCGGGCCGGGCCGAACGGGGAAAAGGTGGGAAGATGGAGATGTGAAATGCACGGTGCGGGAGTAGGGACGGTGTGGATGATTGAGGAAGGACAGGAAGAGGACGGAGAGGGAGAGAAGCAATGGCTGCTCAGGGAGCTGCTTGGTTACATGGAGACAGTCCAAGAGGAGGAGGACTGATTTAGACTGCACTGAGGCACAACATACCGGTGGATTTTAATTGGGATGTTTTTACAAATACGTAAATTCATTTTCCTATTAGCTTAATGGACTCTTGGGTGCATTAGCACGGTTGCAACCATTTAACAAAAAAACGACTTGACCTGCGATCTGTCCTCCAGCGACCGTCATGCATCGGCAAATGGATGTCTTTTTACCCCCAGTTCAAAACAGCAATGGTAGAACATGAGTTTAGAGTGGAGCACACACCGATCTCCAAGGCTAAACAATCCTAAAAAGGTCCAAAATGATGTGCCGAGCAACACCAGCCCTGCAGGTGAAGGTAAGACGTACCAACGGACAACTTAGAGTCCCAATTAAGCATGCGTGGTTTTGGAATGTGGGAGGAAACCGGAGTACCCAGAGAACATTGTGGAGAACATGCAAACTCCATCTCCACCTCCAATGTGGCCAGCATGCTAACCACAAGGCCACCGTGCCGTACAGACACCACTTACCGCCTCCTCTTGGCCCCAATGCCAGCGGAGTGTGGTCTGGTCCACTTGAGTTGGCATTGCCCACAATGAAAACCAGTATATTTAACCACTCGTTCATGAAAATCGACTGGGTCCACAGTGTGAGTCCGCTACCTCGAACCAGCAAACCGATTCCAATGAGTCTGCAGTGTTTTTGCTGATTTGACACGGGTCAAGTCAAGTCTACGTCTCCCCTTGTGTACGTACAAAAGCCAGCTAGATGATCCACAGGATGTGAGTAAATCTAAAACACACGACTCCTGATTCAGTACAAAGATCTGGATCAACAACCTGGGTAATTTGGGAACAAACCAGCCTAAACAGGACCAAAGGTGACCAAAGTTCAGCCGTTTGTATCCGGAACAACCAGATGTTGAAGTACAGAACCCTTGGCGGTGAGGCTGGCTATTGTGTCTCTGTGAAGTTGGGGTACAAAGATGTTTATGGATCCCCTGCGGTTTTCCTTAGCCCCAAAGCAAGTGGATTCCGGGTCACGACTAGTAAATCCGGTTTTGTTTTACGGACTGAGTCACCCGTAATAGTGATGGGAAATTGCTTTAGCTTCTGTACGATTCAGTTTGACAAACCTTTTAGAGTAAATAACAAAAACGGAGTTAGTACTGTATATCACAGTACTTTATGTATACCAAATTAGGATTATTCTCTGTAAAACATGTACTTTTATTCCTATTTCTGCGCATCTGGAACCGATTCATTTGATTTACATTATTTCCTACGGGAAAAATTCCTTTGGTTTTCGTCTGACCTTCGGGAACACATTGAAGGCATAGTTCGGCATGAAGTTGTATGACATCCCCATCGGCAGCGTAGCTCATCAACAGTGACTTTTCCCCCCACTTTGTCCGGCAGTTCTGGATAGTTGGTGGATTTCGCAAAACAAAAAAACAATATGCGCTCAAACGAGTAACATATTTGCATCAGAACTGTTGCCGGGTAAAAAACTCAGACCTCTCGATCACTCTGCCGCTTGTCCATTGTTGTGTAGGTACAGTGTTTACACGCATGGATGAAAAGTTAAAGTGAGAGCTAGGCAAGAGTGGTATTGTCATGAAAAATATCTACCAAAAAAAATGCGCACTTGTTATTATCTGGGATGCAACAACAAGGATGTGCTTGAATCGCCATATTCATTCCATCATTTTCCTGCCATCAGACTACTTTGGGTTATTGGATGTGTAGTGGCCAGCATGAAAAGGATCAAAATAAGATGCAAAAAATGTGAAAAATTCATTGTTGTGATGCAGTACACTGCTGATGGGGATGCCGTACTACTTCATGTCCAAAAATCTATCCCTTTCATGACGAAAAGCGGATTGCTTTGATTCACTGGTGTTTCAAGTGAGTTGGCAGTGTCCGAGACCAGAAATGCCAGATTTCCCAGTTTTAGTGAATGCATCAGTGAATGGCTGTCACAGGTCTTTTTAAACGAGTCCTCTGCCAATTAGCCATCGGTCTAAGTTGCCAAGGTTACGGAGCGCGGTTGCCATCTGTGATTTTAAGGTAGTGGATACTGTACATACAGTACACATATACACACAGGTATGCCAATAGTGTACATCTGATGTGTTATGAGACGGCTTTGATTAGATGTATGAAAACGAGCGTCTTATTTATATCTTTGTGCTGTTTTTTAATAGAAAGGAAAAGAAAAAACAAAAGAAGCCGTCTTGATATACATCCGTCCCTGTGCCTGATTACGACCGCCGCAACATCCACCCCGATAATTCATCCTCCGCTAAGACCAAACGCCTTTTTGGCATTTCTATTTTCTACAAGCGCAAATCACCCTGACGGGAGGCGTCGGGAGCGAGAAGGGAGAGAAAAGTCTTTTTCTGCAGAGTGTGATAGCTCATTAGAATTCCACACAAGCAGCCCAAACAGCAAACACATTTCCCCCACTGTTACAAGACGTCTGAGCTCCGGGCTAAGCAAATTGGAAAAGAGAGGGATACGGAAGTGATGGATAGTTTGGTGTAATTATTAGAGCTGCCAAAGTTAAGCTTTCTTTAACGGCGCTTTTTTTTTTGGGACGCGCCATTATCGTGCGTCCGGTGTGACCCTCGGCCCACACCATAGTTTGAGGTGGCGCTGGTGACTGTACGGACCCAAGCAGGAATCCCTCGCTATATCGCGTTCACCTATCGCGCCCTCGGTACATCGCGGATCAAAAAACATATTATATTTTCCTCTTTATATCGCGGGTTTTTGAGGAGATACATCTTTTATTAATTTTTTTACAATTTTAATTATTTTTTATTAAAAACCCAAATTTTTTTGTAGAGCATTTAAAAGTTATTTTAGTTTAAAAATTGTTTAAGACTGTATAAAGGGTTTAAATAGGTATGTTGGGAGGGTTTACAAAAGCTTAAATTTATAAAGATAAAAGAAATACAGGAAAAATAATATCCTGTAGATTTAGATGCTCTACTTTGCAGTTTTTCACTTATCACGCTGGTGTCTGGAACCTAACACCCGCGATAGACGAGGGATTACTGTAGTGTAGTGTATCTGTGCATGGGAGAAAGTGGAAGGTGTGTTCAAGGACCGTCAAACAAAGTAGGGCAAATTGCTGCTCGCATTAAACATTTCTCACTGTATATCATTTTTTGAATAAAATAATGGTTTATGTACAGTAATCTAGAATTTGATATCCTTTTACATAATATTTGCTGTAGTAGCAAATCATTTTATTTACAGTCCTACTAACAGTATATAGATAAAAACATATTTCTGTTTTTGGGTGAAGGTCCATGTAGAAAGAGAACATGGTGACGACGATTAGGAATCCACATTAGTATTCTCATTGGAACCAAAATGCACAACACGTGTTTCACCTATCCTCAAAGCTGAGCGGAAATGAATGTTGTCGTGTCCGTCTATATCCAAGTCGAGCTTGGTTCCAGCTGCCCTTTGATTCTGTTCATAATCTTCATGGACAGAATTTCTAGCCGCAGCCAAGGCGTTGAGGGAGTCCAGCTCGGTGACCTTAGGATCTCATCTCTGCTATTTGCAGACCATGTGGTCCTGATCAGGCTGTGACCTTCAGCGTTTACTGGAGCGGTTTGCGGCTGAGTGTGAAGCTTCTGGGATGAGACTCGGCACCTCCAAATCCGAGGCCACGGTTCTCAGTCGGAAACGGGTGGACTGTACCCTCCGGGTCGGGAGTGAGGTCTTGCCTCAGGTGGAGGAGTTCAAGTATCTCGGGGTCTTGTTCACGAGTGAGGGAAGGTTGGAGCGTGAGATCGACAGACGGATCGGTGCAGCGTCAGCAGTAATGCGGTCTCTGTACCGGACCGTTGTGGCGAAGCTCTCTGTTTACCGATCGATCTACGTTCCCACCCTCACCTATGGTCATGAGTTATGGGTCATGACCGAAAGAACGAGATCGCAGATACAAGCGGCGGAAATGAGTTTCCTCCGTAGGGTGGCGGGACTCACCCTAAGAGATAGGGTGAGGAGCTCGGCCATCCGGGAGGAGCTCAGAGTAGAGCCGCTGCTCCTTCACATCGAGAGGAGCCAGTTGAGGTGGCTCGGGCATCTATGTCTCACAGCTGGCCTGGGAACGCCTCGGTTGCTTTTGGTGGAGCTGGATGAGGTCGCCGGAGACCGGGAAGTCTGGACATCCCTACTGAAACTGTTGTCCCCGCGACCCGGTGACACGGTTTCCGTCTAATCCTGTGTACTAACTAACCCATTAGCCAACAATATAATCATTTTTGATGGGGGTACCTGGAAAGCTAATGTGTAGAGATGAAAGTTTGTGGTCTGCATACAAAAACATGCTTCCTGGTACAGAAGAGTTTAAAAGACGACACTGTGGCTTGCAAGTACTGATGAGTCCACCCACAAAACCTAAACACTGGTTATTGGTATAACCCATTTGGAATACTCCTCTCAAAGAGCTGAGTTTCTCTGTACACGGTTGCTTTTTTCATAAAGGAGGACAGAAAGTGCAAAAAAAAAAGAGGTTTTGGCCGATTATGCGCATATGTATGAGGCGTTAAATGTTACACTCACACACCGTTTCCAGCCTGGCCTCTCTCCACTTCTGCCCTGATTGGTTGTCATTTATACGCATGGATGGATTTCAGAATCAACTTACTTTGGCCAAAAGCTTCCATTTAAGTCCCATTCAAAGCGCTTCTTGTCAGACTGGCAAGGAGGCTCGCTGGGTAGCGTGACCTTTCCATCCCAAGCCAAGCCGTCAGTTAACCTTAGCAATTCATTGGAAAACACACGGGAGTGTTGATAAGGCGACGTCTCTAAAGGGGAAGTTTGACTCGGTGCACCTGAAGGTCACGCGGACAGAAAAGGACTTAAAGTGACAATCCACTCAATTCCAAAACCACTCTGCAGTCATCAGAGATCCTCCAGTCCAGAGTCAAATATTACTGCTTCTAGCAACTCAGCCATGGAAGTTGAAGGGATGACTATGAAGATCTCGAAGGTCTGTGGGCAGCACCTTGAGTGTACCCTCCTCGATGCGCAGTCACAATACTTAACGTGTGGAAGTGGTATATGTCTCGTTCTGCCCCGAAATGTACCTCCTACTATACACAGAGAATGTATACTGTGCAGTATATTTACTGTAGTATACTGATACGTATGAGCATTTATGTATGATGTACATATAGGATTAGTAGCAGTTATTGTCATGTTTTACAATCCATCCATCCATCCGGGGGTATGCTTTTCTCTTCCCCTCTATCCCCTCCTGCTCCGGTCCGGCCGCTCTAAACTTGCATGAAAATAACCATCAAATGAAGTCAAATAAAACCTATGTAACAGGGGAGAGTATCTTATACTTTTCCCTGGCAGGGCAAATCTGTTTGGCATGTAAGGGCATCTAGATCATCAATACTATCTGCCCTAACGGCTGGTGAGGACAAAAGATTAAACAAAAGGGTTTGATATCTCCGGTTAGTAATGCAGCAGTGTAGAGGTCGGAAATGTTACCTGGATAAATAATTGACAGCCAGTCTAAATGATAAATGGAAGCCTAAACTGCAGAGCTCGCAGGGCTCGGCACTGCAACAAAAAAGAGGCACCACCCGCATTCTTCTTTTATATGACCACCCATGTTGATGACGGCGTGTTGTATTGACGGGTGAAGCTCGTTGATCCGCCGACCCAGACACACGGCGGAGACATTAGCATGTAGTGTTTATGCTGTATGGACGCTGCAGGCTTATTCCTGCTGTTCTGCGCGTGAGAAGCACATCATGCGCACAAACGTCAGTTTGCATGTTTGTGTGTGAACGGGAATGCTACGTCTAAGTGTGTGTGTGTGTGTGTGTGTTTGTGCACCTAGAGACAGCTGATACACTGACCCAATAGGACATTTAATATCATTTTGCTGCAGGAGATGGAAAGTGAAAGGGGAGAAAAATCCATCCAGCGCTGGAGACAACGGTGACGGAGAGAGTAGGTAAGAGTTTTATTGTGGAAGAGCGGTGGAGCCCGAGAGAAGACAACAAAACAAAGCTAGAGAGTGTACTGCTGAGAGAGGAAATGAAGGTCTTGACCACAAATACAACAAACAGGCAGGACCTTTGCATCAGAATATAAAATGCTGACACTGAGATGAGATGTCCGTCCTAGCCTGGAGGAGCTATCTGGAGGTGGTAGGCAGTGACATCACATTTAGACATGATAGTTCATATTAGGGACTGCGGGTGGTGGGTTCCTCCAGTTGCATTGAGGATGCTAACAATGACACTTAATAATAATTAAAAACCAATTTCAGTTTGCGGTTTCATTTTTCATTTCATGTTATACAGCCTCAGTCGCACACCGGTGGTGGTAAACTATGTCTGTAGCCACAGCTGCAGAGTACAAAAGTACACAAGAGCGGAGTAAGTGTAAAAACAAGGTAACATCAATTACATACAAGTTATGTACACACGCTATGCAGCTTCGGAGGAGCTGCATACAGACTTTTTTACAAAGGTGAGAGAAAAAATGTTGTCTTGCGAGAACAGGGCAGCAGCCAGACGTTTATCGGACCGAGTATGATAACACACGTAATATGGAAGTGGGAGGAACCACACATGAAGTGCTTTAAGCACACTATAAACCTTGCAATCCAACCGTCTTCAGTGTTCCCAGCATCGCTCTGCCCCTATTTTAGATTACATTAATCCCTTGTTCATGGTGGTTGACTGGTTCCAGACCCAACCGCGATAAGTGAATTCAATACTAATAAACGGATTATTTTTGTAGTTAGCGCATAGAATGTGTGTTTTTGACTTTCTAAATACAGTTTTTACCGATGTCTCCTTTCCATCTCCCAACAGAAGAGCAGTTTCAGTGGCTGATTACTATCACTGTCCCGCTCCACCGAAAGACCGAGCAGATCATTCCTCTCCTACACCATGCGGCTTTTCAACACAACAGCGGGAGAGTGATAAAAACACACAAGTGTGGACTTTTTGACCTCATTGTGTACTATTATGAGAAAAAAAAAGCACAAGACGCATAGAAAAAACACAAAATTGTCGCGTAAAAACAACTTTGGATGTGTCTGAATTGAGCTATCTATATTACAGTACATCTAACTATTCCTTTTCTGTATTTACCCAAAATACCAACAAACAAATAAGTGAACAGAATTGGAAGCTAGCTGGAATGAATATGTCGACTGAATCCTTGATGCCGACAGTGGCGACCACAGCAAGAAAGCGCTTGTGCAGACTGCAGCGTTTGTGTGGGTGTGTGGGTGCTTCATTCATTCAGCTTTCTTCTTCTCCAGACGTCCTTGTAGCTTTCTCCCTCGCCTCTCTTTCAGTGCACCGCCTTTTGTGTGCTCTGTGTGTGCTGCTGTCTGTTAATTTCACCCTCTGTACTGTGTGTTCAAGCCGTGTGTCCGCGCCTCAATCCCCTGCACTCATTTACATTGCATCGGCATGCATGGCGCTCCCTGGTGGTGCGTTCAAATCCCTAAGCCTTCTCCTTGTCCTCGTCAACACTATTCCAAATGTACACACACACACCATAGATGACCGATTCAAATAAATACAGACTGTAATATCACATGTGTTTTTTTTAGGGATGTCTTGGCCGAGATATTGGCATAAAAATGTGATATCAATCAATATCGATATCATTTTTTCCCCTATAATGAAAACCGGGGTCGACCTATACCTATTTTTGGGTCCCCTGGCAGTCAAGGGACACCCCTGGCCAATAGCACTCATTGTAAGTAAAGTGGTGAAAAAAAACATTGGTATCGGTTGATATCAAAATCGGAAAATGAGAGTTGGCAAATATTGGCATATCGGATATCGGCAAAAAGTCCCTAGTTTTACTGCTGTTATGCAAACGTCAATACACAGTTTACAATAGAGGTTGAATACTTTTGAGTGCAACTGTAAATGTTTTAATGTTGTTTTGTATGAATCACAGTGTCATCTTACAAACAACACTAAAGTCATCACTCAGAAAATGAACACTCAAAAGGTACCTAAAAATAAACAAAACAAGCACCAATTCAAGTTTAGATTGAAAAAAACAACTATTTCAACTGCTTCCCATAATGCATTGCTTTCCGGGAAAGCAGTAAACTGGCCTGGGTGCTGCAGTTATACATTCAGTTTTTACAAGAATATAGTTATAATAATAAGAGAAAAATGTTGTCTAAAAAGAAAACATTGACATTTTAAAATAATATTATGCCAGAGGACATATTTTTCATTTTAGTAGCATAAATACAAAATATTAAAGAAAGAGGACACTGTTTTTCAAAGTCGAAATTTTGTGTGAAACAAACAAAACAACAAAGTTGTAATTTTTGAGAAATTAGTTTGCCTGAAAAAAAATGCTACGAGAAAGAAACGTCATAAAGAAAAGTTGAATGGTAGGACAACGGGGAAAGGAAATGCTGTCATTTTAACAGAATAAAGTCAAAATATTGAGAGATTTAAAAAAAGTCGAATTCTAACAAAAAAAGGCACAATTTTATGTAAATAAACAAAAAAAAAATGTCATTTTAGCAGCATAGAGATAAGGTTTTAGTATTATGTGAAACAAACAAAACAAGGAAAAAAAAAGTACTTTTTGGAAAACTGGGTCGCGGGTAAATCTTATAATACATAATACAAATACTTATAATACATATACAAATAAGTGAGAGGAAGACTTTGAAAACACATCACGGGGGGAAACGGATCTTGAAGATCTTTCCTTATAATAAGTAGGTGATGTATTAGTAACAAAATGATGCCACATAATTTGATAGAAATGAAAATGATCACCCTATAGAGGGGGAAATCAAAGACGCCCCAAAAATGAAAGTGAAAAATTGATGCAGCAGACTGGTCCATTTTGCCAAAATGTCATTGTAGCAACTCCGAGTGATTGTCAGTAGTTTGTGTGGCCCCCACGTGCTTGTACGCATGCCTGACAACGTCGGGGCATGCCCCTAATGAGACCACGGATGGTGTCCTTCCTGGGGGATCTCCTCCCAGATCTGGACCAGGGCATCACTGAGATCCTGGACAGTCTGAGGAGCAACCTGGACGCGCCGAATGGACCTAAACATAATGTCCCAGAGGTGTTCTATTGGGTTAGGTCAGGTGAACGTGGGGGCCAGTCAATGGTATCAATTCCTTCATCCTCCAGGAACTGCCTGCATACTCTAACCACATGAGGTCGGGCCTTGTCGTGGGCCAGGAGGAACCCAGGTCCCACTGCACCCGCGTAGGTTCTGACAATGGGTCCAAGGATTTCATCCCGATACCTAACAGCAGTCAGGATGCCATTATCTAACCTGTAGAGGTCTGTGCGTCCTTCCAGGGATATGCCTCCCCAGACCATCACTGACCCACCACCAAACCGGTCCTGCTGAATGATGTTGTAGGCAGCATAACGTTCTGCACGGCATCTCCAGACCCTTTCACGTCTGTCGCATGTGCTCAGGTTGAACTTGCGCTCATATATAAAGAGCACAGGACGCCAGTGGCGTAGTTGCCAACTCTGGTGGTCTATGGCAAATGCCAGTCGAGCTCTACGGTGCTGGGCAGTGAGCACATGGCCCACTACAAGACGTCGGGCCCTCAGGCCACCCTTATGGACCATGTTTCTGATTTTTTTGGTCAGAAACATTCACACCAGTGGCCTGCTGGAGGTCATTTGTAGGGCTCTGGCAGTGCTCATCCTGTTCCTCCTTGCACAAAGAAGCAGATACAGATCCTGCTGAGGGTTTTAGGACGTTGTATGGCCCTGTCCAGACTCTCCTGTCTACTGGGATCTCCTCCATGCTCTAGAGACTGTGCTGGGAGACACAGCAAACCTTCTTGCATGGGTACGTATTGATGCGCCATCCTGGAGAAATTGGACTACTTGTGCAACCTCTGTAGCGTCCAGGTAGCGCACCATGCTACCAACAGAGATGTCGATCCAAGCCAAATAGAAAACTACATCAGTAGAAAGTCAGTCAGTAAAAAATCAGCCAAAAGAGATGAGGAGTCAGTGACCTCAACCTGGAAAAGCATTCCTGTTTTGGGGTCAGTCTCATTGTTGCCCCTCTGATGCTCCTGTTGTTGATTTCATGAACAACAAAGCAGCTGAAACCGATGAACAACCCCCTCTGCTACTTAACTGACCACATCAATATCGCAGAAGTTTGACTGATAGGTTACTATATTCTGATTAAAAAGTCTTCCTCTATTTTTTTTCATTTTAAGGGAAGAACATTTACAAGGATTATTCAAGAAGAAAGTTGAAATATTTGGAAAATTTAAAAAAAGGGGACGCAAAGGCAGATACACTTGTTCACCTACATCACAAAGCTGAAATGCAGTTTTTTCTTGATGCAAAATATAAAAGTAGCCCTTTGATTTTGTTCACTATGTTCGGTTATTTGTGATTCCAGCCAAAGTTATAGTATATTTATAGAACACACGCGTTTTCCACAACATGCTGGTTTGCATCTTAATGTAGAGCAAATATTTACAGCGGCCGTTCTTGTTGAGGTTTTTTCGCCATGCCTTTTGAGAAGCTCTGATTCTGATGAATTATGAAGATTAATACACACGACATATATATATGTCCTATTATCCTCAATAATTATGTTTTTCCACCAATTGTCTTCTGCCATTGCCACCATTGCAGGTGAACAACCAGGAAGAGGAATCCCGAGAAATTCTGTTACTGTGCACTTTCTATACAATATCTCACAAATGTGTTATGCTAGATGATCCCAAGGGCCGATACACAGTGTACCTTAGAGTAGTCAGTGTACAGCTTGCGGCTCGAATCTCTGCTTTCCGAATGTCTCATTCCGTGTTGGAAATCGAGTTTCACCTCAATGGACCGCAGCACTCATGCAGCCCCGGGTCACGCCGCTACCGTCAACTCTTACCTTTCGGATGCCCTCCTTGGACTCCTCCACGTTGTTCTCGGCGCCACCCGTGCGGTTGATCATCCGCCACATCTGTGAGTACATGGGGTCTCTCTCAAAAGGGTTCATGGCCTTGGAGCGGACCTGGTCGTACACGGCTGAGTCCAAAACGGTGCCATAAGGAAGCTCGGTCTGCTTGGACAAGTCCTGGAGGGACCTGGGATGACAATAGGCGACATTTATTTGTAATCCTGCACTTTGCAAATAAACTAGGAATTATTTTTAATATAGATTATGGTACCTGGAAACACAGCAATGTGCTTTTATATTTGAAATCCATCTTCCAATTGGTAAAGTCTATTCGACCAATGTAAAACAGAAATCTTTGCATGGTCACTTGTTGCCGGGCAGAGTTCATAAGGCCCAAGTATGTCAACTGTGTTGCATTTATACAGCGATTCATTTATTTTTTTGAGCAGTATAGTATTTATTTTTTCTAATATATTTTTTAACTAAGCACCTAAACCAGGGGTTTCCAAAGTACAGCACATTTTAATGAATGATAAATTAAAAAACAGCATAAATCTGCAGCAATTCTACAAGAATAAAGTCAAAACATAAAAAAATAAGTGTTTTGAAAAGGAAAAAACAAGTAATGGAACCATTAAATGTTAAAAGCTTGTCATTTTAGTAGCATAGATTTGCAATTAAAAAAACATGTTTTTAAGTCGAAACAAAACAAAATAAAGTTATGTTTTTTTAATTATGCTGGGGGAAAAGCTTGAATATTATAGACATAACATTCCCCAAAGACAATCTAAGATTATTTCAGAAGAAAGTTGAAATATTTAGACAAAAATAAGGAAAAAAGAGCAAAGACTGAAATCGATGCTAATAAGTATACTATAATATTGATACAAATAATGCATTTTTCATTCAAATATACTGTACATAACTTCTTAGCATATCTAAATTGGTTAATTATAATTGCAGGGGGGATGCAGGAGGTTTTGGACTCCCCGTTGCTGTCAGCGCTCCGTGTACTTTCTCCCGTGCGGCCCCCCCCCTGCATGTTGGCGGTGTAACCAGGGAAAAATATAGCTGGTGTTACTTGCAGGTTTATTTTTATATATATATTATAGTTTTATTATTTTGCAAAATATGCATTAATATTTTCAAACATTTCCTCAATTTTTGTTACAATTTGCATTTTGCATATAATTGCTGCGTATTTGCAGGAACAGATGTAATCATGCTGGCATCACACTGTGCCTTTAAGGGAAAGTGTGCAGGGACAGGTAGCAATTCCATTCTCTAATTAGTGCGGAAATCACTAATTAGACTTCTTTTACAATAAAATTGTAATTAAAAAGCAGTATCTGGGCTGTGGGTTATATTAGTGATTTTTTTTTTTTACAATATAAAACAGCAAATACATCAAATTGATTTGTTATTTAGTATTTTCTATTTCAAATATGACTTGTATTATTCATCGGATTTGAGCGCCGCTTGACGACGCCCCGGGAATCTTTAACGCCTGATGGACGGAGGGCATCGCGGGCCCTCGTTACTCGGACGCTGACTCACTCGCAAAGACACCGCGGCGTTTATGGAAGGTCGTGACTCTTGCGGGTCCCTCTTGACCCTCTCTTCGGTCGCCTCCCTGACCCGCCTAAACAAACGCGCTTGAACCTTTTAACGGGCTTTGATGTTAACATGAATCTTTTATTGCGGCCAGTTAATCGCCGCCTTTATCGGTGGTCGTGCGGGAACACACGGCGTGCCTGTCAGAGGCGCTCTTTGACCAGCGACCCGCTCCCTTTGGCGGAATGCTTTCCGTTAGACGGGGTTCGAACAGAGAAAGACAAAAAAACCCTCAACTGTCCTCCTGCACACTTGAGTGGGCATCAGCGTGACGGTACAACATAAGAATATCCGCGTTTTTACAACAATAAAGCAACAGTAGGGAGTGTCCATAAAGTCCTGTGTAATGACCAATTTATGTACACTCGTCCCTCGTTTATCGAGGGTAATTGGTTCCCGACGCGACAGCGATGATTGAGGTAAGATTCAGTATTAATAAATTGAATATTTTTGTAGTTAGAGCAAAGAAACCCCTTTTATGGCTTTCTAAATACAGTTTTTTACCCTTATTAGAGCCCCGTAGACATGGAATAGCACCCCTATAGTCACCTTTACAGTCCAGATATATACGCTGCTTGGCCAAAAAAAAGGCCCCACCAAAAAATGTTCTTTGCATTGATGATGGTAGAGTCCGACTGCTGAGCAAAGCCTTCTCCAGCACATCTTAAAGAATCACAGTGGCGTTAGGGTCTGGACTCCATGTGTGAAGATCTAGTCCCACTCTTTCACAGTTTGAGCCCGATGGATCCCGTCATTGTCATGTTGGAATATGCCCGTAAAAATCCATTGATGGAATAACCTGCTCATTCCGTATATTCAAGTAGTCAGCTGGCCTTTGAGCACATAGTGTTGCTGAACCTAGACCTGACCAACTACTTTTTTTTTCGGCTAGGCAGTGTATAACATAGCAAAATATTAAGGTAACTAGTTTGCCTCCAGTTTCTTTATTCTAAACTTCATCTAGATTGTGAAAGAAGGACAAAGTAAGAAGCCGAAAAACTAACCACTTCCACATGATATGGGAGGGGGAACTTTTTTTTCCCTCCGCTCTGTCATGTCTAATCGAATCTAATGTCTCATCAGTGTAACATTACTGATGGCTTGGGACCAGAATACCACCTTTGACATGTCTTACAATATTTTTTGGAGTAATAAAAGTTTATTGTCAACCACGAAACACCAGTCAATTATTAATTATTTAAAAAAAAAACGATATAGTATAGGAGCGTTGTGTGATGACTATGCTCGACTGATTGCTATCATCTGAACATCTCAACTCTTGAACTCCTCCATTGTTTGCTAATTTGCTGACAATCTCTGAGGCACTCTGTGTCATGGCTGCATCCTTTCAGATCCCTAGTGTGTGCTCGTGAGTGACAGGAAGACAAGCTCTGATTCGCTCGGGGGAGGAGTTGTTTGGCGCCATCTGTCGAGTGGCCAGCATGTCGGCCACACAGTCAGGAGATCTGGGTTCGAAACTCAGTCGGGCGGTTGGAGTTTGCATGTTCTCCCCAAAAACATGCGCGTTAGGTTCATTGGCGACTCTAAATTGCCCGTTGGTGTGAATGTGACCAGTCCAGGACGTGCCCCGCCTCTCGCCTGATATCAGCTGGGATAGGCTCCAGCCTACCCCTGCAAGCCTAGTGAGGATAAGCGGCATAGAAAATGGATGGATGGACATGCATGATGCAAAAAAAACCCCAAATAAGAACATAAAACATGGATATTTACACATCGAACTGTACTGTAAATGGATTTATCTGTAAGAGTCCAATGCTTTTCATATTTTCATCAGTGAAAATCGTTGAGCTTGAACATTTCCTGATTAAGTGGGCATGCCTGCCTACCGTCACACTGCGCTGCCAGAATGTTCCCAATAAAATAATGTTGCAACATTTATTATGCACCATGACTTTCTACAGCCCGTGTAATGTCTTAGTCATCAGTCTTGCTGATTGGACAATAACATACATAAAAATGCCATACGGGAGGCACTTGCAGGAAAGCTGGAAGGTGCTTGTCACTGCCGTTCTTCCATAGTGGAAAAGCCAGTAGCACTAGCCAGCAGAAAGTCAAATCCATTCCATTGATTTTCATGCTCTGCCTAATGAATGCATGAATTTGAGTGCCAAGATGGAGGATCAGGTAAATACGGAACCGGGCAACCTCATCCTTCCGTCCAGACAAAGTTCTACCAGCAACACGTTTGACCCCTTTCTCTCGCCACGCATCTCCATTCCAACGCATCCTTCCTCACCACGGCCACACCCCTCCTCTCTCGGTTACCGCTCCGTGATGGTCATCCTCCCTTTGCCGCCGTCGCTCGCCCTCTCGCTGTTTTCCTAAAGAATCGAAGTTGAGGGAAAACATCCAAGCGTGAAATTGACCAGAGAGGGGCCCCGGATGCTTGCTTGTAATTTCATTTCCAGGGCGGAGCAAAGGGCATTAATAGTTAACCATCCTACTGGCTCGCCGTTTAAGACGCTAAGAACAAGACGACCTCCTTGCGCCTCATTTTCATATTGAAATAGTCTTCTGGTTGCAGAAACATGGCAAACTAAGGCTTCTGTTGGAGGTGAGGCATTTATGTAAGTGGAGGTCTTATTATTAGAGGGTATTTAGTTGAGTTCAGTCCCACACTAAGCACCCGCCTCCTTGTTAACCCGAACCCAGTACGTTATTGTTGTGACGTTCACGAACGATCCGGTTCTTTTGAATGGCTCATTAACATGAACAACGGGAACCGAGACGCAGCTGGGAACCATTCTTTTTTTCCCAGTTATACGGGGAGGAGCGCAGCCCAGTGTGGTGCTTATTAGATATGCAACAAAATTCACACCAGGACAGTCCTCCATCTCCTGAGCAGTTTGTATGTTTTGTTCTTCCGAATTATTAACAATGTTCTTGTGTGGGAATATTTGCAGTAAAAGCTGTTTTGCACGGACATTCATTGTTAGCCTGCTTTGGTTTTTAACGTTTACACGTGTTCAGATGATATTTTGTGGCCCCCAACTTAATTTGAAAGTTTAATGTTAGTGCGGCCCTCAAGTTTTACCTGAATGGCACTTTTTTCAGTGCTGTGTGCGGAGCTGACGAACCTACCAATCAAGGTGGGGTATATGGCTCTCAGGGGCGTGACATCGACCTGGCTCGATGCAAGCAGAGAAACATTTTTTCTCATCAATATTACTAGTTTTGCATTGACTTCTTTACACCGGTGTCCTTGTTTATCTTATTTTGTGTTAAGAAATTTTTAAAAAGCCCAGCTTCAGCCAGACTCTGCATCCAGTGGCCCCAAGGGTAGTTGAGTTGGAGGCCCCTGGTTTGCACACATACACGTAATTGTCAAACCAGAGTGATCTGGCTCCACCCTGGGGAACATTTACAATGACTTTAGATCAGATGTTTAAATGTAATCCACCCATGTCATAGAAGGTCATAATCAATATCTGACAATAATTCAAACTCATATTGGTGGGATATCTGTATTCTTTACCTCCTAGGGATTTTTTTCCCAGATAAAACCAGTTTTAGAAATGTAATATTAAAATGGGCCAGTTCTTTGAGAAAAAATCCCATCTCTACAGTGCGACCATCTTTGGAGGCCGGAGGGCCATGCGGGTGGCGCCCGCGAGGTAGTAATTATTCCTCTAATGACCCGGGAAGAGTAAACACATTAAAGATAATGCATGAAAATTTATGGAAATCTTAATTCACTCAGCAAGCTGAGAGGCACTTGTTAATGGCGGCACATTTTAAAGGGAGGAGCGAGTGGAACAACACGGGGAGAAAGGTGAACTCGGCTTAATTAAAGGAAAACATTCAGGCAAAAATGGGGAGGAGGAGGAGGACAGAAGTCACGAGGCACAAGTGACGAGATGGAGAGAAATAAATGATGTTTGTTCCCGAGCTGAGAGAAAAGGGAGGAGGGAGGAGGGAGGACACCGGCGGATGCCGCGGAATTCTGATTAGTCCGAGGAGAGATGAGCGCTTCCGAGTGCCACCAGGAAAGAAAGACACATTATCACGAGGACAGATAAACAAGAGAGAGAGTGCGTGTGGTTATCTTTCTAGCCTCCCGCTTCTGCTGTGAGGACGCTTGAACTTGTGGGGAATGTTTAGCTGGTCCGCACACAAAAACGCACCGCGCTGCTTTTCACCCCAATCCAACACGAAGCCGCTCCTGGTTCAGTTGAAAAACTGCAAAAACATGCCTTTTACGCTGTTGGATCTTCACGAGGTTCTAAGGAGGGTTTCGAAAAGCAAAACGAGAAAACGGGGGTGTAAACAACAACAACAAAAAGATGACAAAGCAATTTCTTGCAAACGAGCATTAAAGTGAAATAGGTTGTTCATCAGCCGATCAAAAGTTGAAGACACCCATCAAAAAAGAACCAAAATGTCCAACAAAAAGACCAGGCGGCTAGTGGGAATCCAAACCCACTGTCTGGAACTGATGTCCATTTTTGTAAAGTTCCCTTGCCATCCATCCCCAAATGTTCTCAGTTGGATTTAGATCAGGGGAATTGTGAAGTGCAGCGTTGTTCTGCAGAAAAAGGCGGTCATCACCACACAGACGAGGGCCTTCAGTCGTGAGGGATGCCCCCCGCAACATCTCCACTTCGCCATATGCCGTTTGACGCGCCTGCACAACCTGAGGATCCATTGTTCTATTGAAGGAAAAAGCACCGCGGATCATGATTCATCTCCTTGTCATGTCATGTTTTCCTCATCAGAGAATTAAACTTCCTTCCACCTTTCAATGTCCCATGTTTTGCACATGCACATTCCAAACGGGACATTTTGCGGCGTTGAAGGAGACGAGGCCTTTGAAGACTTCTCTCGTAGATGCCGTCTCAGGGTTCCTGGACTGCCGAGGATCGTCCCGTGTCTTGACGGGCAGCCAATCGGATCCTCCGGCTCAGGGGTGGTGATATTTATTTGGGTCTATCACTTGACTTATGAAGTGAAACCCTTAAAAAAGTTTCAAATGACTGTCTTCCGGCGTCCAACCTCAGCAGCAATGGCGTTGCAGCTCCAAAAATCCAAGCTCGTTCAAAGAGAGAAAGCTTTTTTGCCTTTCCACATTTTTGCCAAGATTATTTGATCAACTTTTGATCAGCTGACGAACATCCTATTTCACTCAAATGCTTGTTTGCAAGAATTTGCCTATCCAATTTTTTCTGTCTCACTCCATTTTCTTCTTTTTTTAGAATTTCAAAGTTCCACTTAGAACCTTCTTAAGAGCCAACGGAGAAAAATGTACATTGTTGCAATTTTTCAAATGTGACCAGGAGCATATAAACAGTAGTGTTCAAATTAATAGCAGTGCAATGTGACTAACCAGATTAATCGCCATTATTTGTATATTTTTATTGCTACATGGCAAACAAGTTACCAGTAGGTGCAGTAGATTCTCAGAAAAAGAGATGCAACAATTTTGGGCTGTTCAGCTAAAATGATATCCAGTGCCTTGAAAAGGATAGCAAAACCAGAGACACGTGGCAGAAAATGTAAGACAACTATCAAAGTGGATCGAAGAATAACCAGAATGGCAAAGGTCTGCTCAGCCAATGATCAGCTCCAGGATGATCAAAGACAGTCTGGAGTTACCTGTAAGTACTGTGACAGTTAGAAGACGTCTGTATGAAGCTATAAGAATGTTGTAGTGGAATAACAGCGGAGAGGTGCCCCAAGTTGGTTGGCCCCATGCCACACAGATGTGAAGCAGTTATAAAAAACTAAATATTAGTTTAGTAATTCACAGGATTGCCCAATCCTAGAAACAAAAAAGTTAGTATAAAATTGTTTTGACTTTTGAACACACCCCTTTGGACTAATTGCCCAATTGCACAGTCTTAAGAGCGTGCATATCATTAATGATGGGTCTTGTTTGTTTTCTGAGAATCTACTGCACCTACTGGTAACTTGTTTGCCATGTAGCAATAAAAATACACTAAAAACAGGGATTCATCTGATTAGTCACATTGGGTTGCTGTTATTTTGGACACTTCTGTATGGGTGTTCTTGTCTTTCTAGCTAGACAGTGAGGACGTATGATTTTGTGGGGTCATTTCGGCTCGACCACACGAGAAACGTTGGTGTGCAAAAAAAAAAAGACAATAACTGGATCATGCAAAAAACACCCGCCTCCTTTTTGGTTGTGTCTCATTGTTTTTAGTCTACATCTCCATTACTCAAATAAGATCGTGCACGCATGCACACAATGACAGGTCTTGAAACAGGAAATTACAATCCGCCGACGCAAGGAGAAGGTGGTCCTGAGGGCGCGCACGTGTTGCTTCGTATGCATCAAAAATGGCCACTAGAGAGCATTCCTACGCACACAAACGCAGTCAGGAAGAAGGCGTGTGTGTTCCGGGACAACTGAATTATTTTGTTGACGTGGTGAACTTGAGCAGAAATGTTCCACCCTTGTACCGTACTTCGTGTAGCAACACATGCAGGCTGGGATTGTGGACCGTAACGACGTATTCCACTGGATACCTACTGGATTTCCTCATCCGTTTTAAGACCAAAGTTGATGGAAGCACAAGGAGTGTAGTTGCTCCACCGAGTGGTGAGATGGGTGAATTACATCACTATTACGTCAATCTTTTTGATGAACAAAAATGTCAAAAAGCCATCAAAATTGAAAAAAAGTCACATTTCTATATGTGCCCACTTCTGGGTTCTTAAGTACAAAATCCAAGGTAAGGACCTGACCTGCAAACTTCATGTCATTTTCTCCTTCTGAAATAAATGAATGTTGCTAAATTAAAGTAAAGTAATACCTTTGCTTGCAGTTCTTTTTTTTCTATATAGAAAAGAGCTATAGAAAATGGATGGATGGAGGTTAGGAAAAAAGTATTTAATAATATATTTAATTTATTATTTGGATGAAAATTATATTTAAAACAATATTTAAATTACTATTTATTTATATATTGATTAAAAATAATATTATAATAGAATTATATGGAAATAATGTTAAAAATGATGACAATGAAGTCAATTCATAATGTTATTGGAGGAAAACCTTCAAGAAATAAAGTTGAAATAGTTTAAAAAAAACAGAAAAAATTGAAAATATAGTAAAAAAAAAAAATCGCAGTTTCACGAAAAAAATCTCGTAATATTACGAGGAAAAATAATGTCATTTTAGTAGCATAGAAAACATATGTCACATATATTTTTAAAGTCGTAATATTATGTCAAATAAACAAAACTAAATAAAGGGAAAAGAAATAATATGAGAATAAAATATTTTGAGACTATAGCCATAGAATTGGAAGAAGAAAATGTACAAAGTTGAATAAAACAGAAATATTTAGAAAATAAAAAACAAAAAGAGCAAAGAGCCAATTTGATGCAACTATACCTACAGTATATCACAAAGCCGAGATGCAGTTTTTCCTTGAAACACACAAAACTTCAAAATGCATCACTTCCCTTTTCATGATGGGGCTCTGCCGGTGATACATGAAGATATACTGTAGTGACAAGTGGGTCAAAAACACAAAAGTACTCACTGTATGGAGTTCTCGATACGCGTGATGGTCAGGAAGGCTGCTAAATTGGCCGTGTAGGAGGAGATGACGACGAGCGCGAACATCCACCAAACACCCATCATCATTCTTGTTGCCAGGGTGGTGTAGGGCACCTCTCCGCCTAGACGCAAACACAAACATTTAGCACACGCATGTGCGAGACAAGGACCAAATCATTCCTCTGAGAGTTCCGTTTGTGTTCATCCTGGGAGGTGCGAAGCTCTCCGCACACAACTCCAACCCATGGAAAATCCCGGAATCTTTAGTAATGCCGGGTTTAATGAGGATATGTTTCATTTTAATGGCAGTCGTTCTGTACAAAAGAGATCTGACACAATCTCAGTACCTCTCAAATGACCAAACCAGATTCCTCGCCTGAAAGAGATACTAGAATGGAAGTCATACCGGAAATGCCCTAATTACAGCCGGGACGCTCGTGTACCTAAAAGCGAAAACAGGACAACATGTTTTTTTTTTTAAAGACATTTATTCTGTTGGATTTGTTTATTTATCTAAATTATTATCATTACATGTATGATTTTTTTGTTTTTGTTTTGTTTTGTCTTGACAAAGACCCGGCCGGACGCCACTCGGCAGCCGAGGAAGGGCCACGGGAGGGACCTGGGCGCCAACCGCCGGAACACCCGCCGGAGGCCGGCCAGCTTCGGGCAAGCAGGACAACCGCCCCTGAGCCCCCGGGCCCCCGAGCCCCCGGGCCCAGAAGCTACCCGACCCCCCAAAGCAGGGGCCATACCCAACACCCCGGGAGCTCCAGGCCACCCCAGACACAACTGCCGCGGGCCATCGCCTTCCCCAACGCCAGAGGCAGGCGCCCATAGAGGGCCCATGGGTGACCCGTCCACCCCAGCCCCAGTACCCACACCAAACCCTGTTCCCACACTCACACATGCCAACACACATACACCCACACACAACTACATTTTCACATATGCACCTGGATGTGCCACCCCCCCAATGCAGCGAGCAGAATCACCGCGAGCTCCCCCGAGACACGGGGCCATACCACCATACCCGGCCGCCGGAAAATCCACAGAGCGCCACACGCAGGCACTCCTCCCAGCACTGCCACCCACTGAGATCCGGAGCCCACCCTGTATTTGGTAATAGGCAGGGAAAGTTGACTATAGGGGTAGTATTTCATGTCTAGAGGGCTCTAATAATGGGAAAATATATATATAGAAGGTCATAAAGAGGTTTTCTATGCTCTAACAATGAAAATATTACATTTATATATAATTGGATCCTACTTTGTGGAAGTTCACCTATCGCGGTCGGGTCTGGAACCAATTCACCGCAATACACGAGGGATTACCATACACCAATCCGAAGCATCTGAAACATGCCTGATGAGTATGCTGACCATGCAAGAACTGGTGGGTTTTTTAGCTTCCAGGAATGGCATACAAGTCCTTGCGGCATGTTATCGTGCTGCAACATAAAATGCCGGTTGTGGATGAACGGCGCAACAACGGGGCCCTCGGGATCATGCAACGGCATTTAGACTGTAATGCCGTGGATAAATGGCCCTGTGGCGCATGGGCATGACGGAGTGGCCCATGATGGCGGCGGGGTTATGGTATGGGCCGGCCTATGTTACGAACACCCGCCAACAAAAGCAGACTAGTCCGTTAATCGAGCGGGTCCTTTACGGTGGATCCCGCTCACTAAAGACCCAAGAAACTGAAGACTACGGTCCATCGGGATGAATCCATTAGATGGATGAATGAGAAGCTTTAGCATGCAGCCCGGTTTATGTTCTCCAGATGCATCACGGCCTCTAGCAATGACAAGTACCGTCTTTTGTGCACGCGGGCTGCGCTCGCAACGGGGAAATCAGGCCGGCTCCCTAACATGTACTGTCTGTAATGCACAATGTCATACGGTGCAACATGAAAGCTTCCAGACACCAGACATGCAGCTGGAGTGTTTGAAACGATGTCAGGAGCTGCTCGGCGTATCGCAGCGCCCTCAGGCTGCTGCTAAAACTTGATGTCAACAGCAAAACGTATTGTCAGGAGGAGATACTACTGCATGTGAAAGCCACAAAGGGGGCGAGGATGATAACACATTTGAATTGAATCAAATGTATGAAGCAATGAATCTCAAGCCTTCGAGGGGAATGGAAAAAAGCACCAATGTGAAAGGAAAGGGGGAGTAGATAAGGAGAACATGGAATTATGTGGGTGGATGTGAATGCTCGTTTGTCTGCCTTGCGATTGACTGGCGACCAGTCCGGGGTGTACCCCGCTCCAGCATACCCGCGACCCTAATGATGATAAGCACCATAGAAAAAGATGGATGGATGTTACATGTATTATTGAGATGCGGCTTCTTCTTTGGAGCCTTCATCAAACTGGTCCCACAGAGTCGACCGGTCATTTACTTCTTCAACGATCCTGACGGTTACGGGGGGAAAAAAAAGGTCAAAAAAATACCACCGGCCCAGAACCGGAGGATCCGACTGACTGTCCGTCGAGACACGGGACGATCCGTAGCCCAAATGAAAGTCGTTACTGGTGCAGATTGTGCAGTCCAGTAACCATCAGACGGCATTTGTGGAAGAAAGATTTTAAGAACAAAAACGTCTCCTTCAATGCCTCAAAACATGGGACATTTAAAGGTGGAGGACATTTTTGTTCTCTGGTGAGAAAAATATGTGACCTTCACTGTCCTGATGGCTTCCAACGTTACTGGCAAGACAAGGAGATCCCACCTGAGATGTTTTCCACACATTTTCCAATGGAACTATGAACCCTTAGGTTGTGCAGGGGCGTCAAACGGCAGCTGGCTATGTGGAGATGTTGCAGTGGGCATCTAATGACTTTTTCAGCAGGACAACGCTGCAGTTCACAATGCCAGCCGGATAAAGGACTTCTTCCAGAGGAATAAGGTCACTCTTTTAGAACATCCTCTGATCTAAATCCAATCAAGAACATTTGGGGATGGATGGCAAGGGAAGTTTACAAAACTGGACAGAGTTTCAGTTGATGCCCACCGGGAAGCCGGTTCATAAATGACCATGTGGTCCAAGTTTTCCTTTCCACTTTCTCATGCACTCCAAAATCATGCCCACATTTAAAGTGACCCTAATTGTGCTTATTTTACTGTAAACATTGAAGACAAATTAGGAAGCTGCTGCCCGTGTTGTCCGCATGGAACTAACAAAAACCAGGGTTTGGATACCTGTGCAACATGTTGGCTTTAAATGGGCTTTCAGCCCAGTGAAAAAAGCCCATTCGGCTCTGGAAATTGTAAGCTACAACACATAAAAACAACTCTTCTGCGTTAGTTTTACCTGCAGTGTTATAAAATAAAAGGAAATAAATATGCAAATAGCGTTTTTGATTAGGCTCCTGCATGAAGTATTCATGAGACATGATGTTAGGGTACTGGCTGATGGGAACAGGAACCTTTCCAAAGAACCGAGCTGGACCGGCAGGCACTTTTTTTTTTCTCCTCATAATGTTCCAAATGTATGCAAAGCTGTGGCTGCTACACCTCAGACTTGAATATCTTCCATAACATGACCTTTGTGATTCATTGCACTGTGGAGGATATTTGGGGATTGGGGTTTTTCAAACTGGAAATTATTCCCCCGCACAGAGGAGCCATTCAATTAAAGCAGAGTTGGGGGGGGGGGGAAGACTATTGTCGCGTCAAAGAACAATTTTCACGGTGATTTCCAGGCTACACTAGCAACTTTTATGAAATATGTAATACAGCAGGGAGCGTCTGCATCTGGACGTCGAAAACATTTTTGAAGGTGCACTAAACTACTCTTAGAGCGGCATGAAATATTAACAACATTGTGCTTAATTCAAAGCGGGACCAGCAACTGCACACATTGGCTCGAGCTGATATCTTTTCTGTGTTTCTTAAAATGTTATAATGCAGAAAACTTTCTCATATAGCGCTCCAACGAACCACTGTCTCCTACAGTAGAGGCTGCGTGGCCTACTGAAGCCTCCCGAAATAGCGCCATGTCAGAAAACATTGTCGTCAACAGCTGTGCCTGAAAGCAACCGGCTTGTTTGGTTTCATACGATGAACTCTCAGCATCCATTCGATTGACCTACCTCTGCATGCGCTTTAAAGTCTCACTTGCACCACTATTGCACTATTGATTTAACCACAGCAAGAGAGTACATGGGCCTCAAAATCATATAACCCCCAGGGTGTATAGTAAGCACCAGATCAAATAATTGGCATTGGCATTAACTGCTGTGGCTGTAGGCAACCTCCAGATGTACAGTATGTACATTAGTGTTCAAAATAATAGCAGCGCAATTTTACCAGCTAGATTAAGTTTTGCTATTAGTATATTGTTATTGATACATGGCAAGTTACCAGTAGGTGCAGTAGATTCTCAGAGAAGAAAGAAGACCCAGCATCCATGAGGCTGTACAAATAGTTGATTAGTTGAAAGGGGTGTGTTCAAAAAAAGCCGTGTGGCATTCAATCAGAGATGGATTTTGGAAAAGAACATAATCAGATGGGCCCCGTTTAAGGATGAAAGCAGCACTTGTTGAGCAAGCACTTCTCTTGGAAAGCCCGAGGAAAACGGGTCGTTCAAGACATTGTTCAGAAGAACAGCGTACTTTGACTCAAAAGTTAAATGGAGAAGAGAAAACCTATGAAGAGGTGCAAAAAAACGTTGGCCCTTCAGCTAAAAGGATCTCCCATCCATCCATCCATCCATCCATCCATCCATTTTCCACCGCTTATCCAGGTCCGGGTCGCGGGGGCAGCAGCTTCAGTAGGGAAGTCCAGACTTCCCGGTCCCTAGAGACCTCTTCCAGCTCCATCGGGAGGACACCAAGGCGTTCCCAGGCCAGCTGTGAGACATAGTCTCTCCAGCGTGTCCTAGGTCTTCCCGGGGGCCTTCTGCCGACTGGGCATGCCCGAAACACCTCACCAGGGAGGCGCCCGGGAGGCATCCGGACTAGATGCCCGAGCCACCTCAACTGGCTCCTCTCGATGTGAAGGAGCAGCGGCTCTACTCTGAGCTCCTCCCGGATGGCCGAGCTCCTCACCCTATCTCTTAGGGTGAGTCCAGCCACCCTA
>QODF01002073.1:312354-338592 GCA_024372805.1 Oostethus manadensis
TTGTTAATAAATGTTGAACGTGCCATTTTGCTATAAAGCTCAAACAGAACTGGATTGAGATTCCGTCGTTACTTTCACGTGACACGTGAATTCCAGTGCAGTGCATGTCTGGAACTCCCAGATAGGGTTGTTAACCGGTAAAGACAGACTCTATTCACCACCTTTCTTGATCTGCCCTTTGTGTGGTGGCTGGCGATAAATTAGCGCCCAGCGCCCAACGTAAAAAACGGACTTGTATGATTTCATCCACCCGCTATCGTGATGCGTTGCACTGCAGTTGAAGGTGGTGCAACCAGACAAACATGCCCTGAAGGGTTCCCCCCAAGGGGAGGAACATAGGCGGGTAGCAAACATGGCCAAGGACGAACACGTGGCAGCAAAATTGGAATTTCAACTTTCGTCTTCTGAATTTTTTTTCTTGTACTTTCTCTGCAACCTACATTTCCAAAAATTACAACTTTGTTGTTCTGGTTGTTTTGTCAAGCTTTTTTTAAAATTTTTATATATTTCAACTCAGTGCAGCTTAAATGATGTCATTTATTAAATTATTCGAATATAATTATAACTTTTTCTCAATAAATTTACAACTTTTTCTCAATATTTTCTCTTTGTTCTTGTGAAATTACTGGAGAGTTTTACATTTTTGAAATCCTTCTTGTAAAATTATAACTTTTTCTCAATAGATTATAAGTTTTTTCTTAATAGTTTCTCTTTGTTCTTGAGAAACGACTGCATATTTTTACATTTTTGCCATTACTCTTGTAAAATTTTAACTTTTTCACAAAAAAAGTACATCTTTTTTCTGAATATTGTCTCTTTGTTTTTGTAAAAATGACTTCTGATTTTTGGAAATTATTGTTGTACAAGTTTCTCATTAGACTACAATATGTTTCTTATTCTTTACCCTTTGTTTTTGTGAAATGACTGCAGATTTTATAGTTTTGAAATCATTCTGGTAAATGTAAATAGTAAATTCTCAATGGATTATAAGTTTTTTCTTAATATTTTCTCCTTGTTTTTGTAAAATGACTGCTGATTTTTACATTTTGGAAATGATTCTTGTGCAATTATAACTTTTCTCATTAGACTACAATTTGTTTCTTATTCTTTGCCTTTGTTTCTCAGTTTCTCATTTTGTCTGTTAAAATTCTCAGTTTGTTCTTGTAAAATGACTGCAGATTAAAATGTTTTTTTCATCTTTTATCTTGTTTTAAATAATAATGTCAACCTCTAAAACGTCCTACATTGTCCAATTATCCTCGAATGTGCCGTGGCGGCTGCGCCCCCCGAGGCTGCCCTTTGAACACCCCGGTCAAGTAATTATCTTTCTGGTGGTTCCCCGTTATTTTCTGTCATGCCCCCCCTCCCAGGGGACAGAAATGTTTTTGAAATGGATAATATTTTGTACTGTACAGAGAGTGGAGAGCAGTGAGGCATACACGTGCGCTCAAGACTCAAATTGCATGTTGAGTACAAAAAATGTGTACATGTTGGCAGTTCTGCACTAACATTGAAAGTACTCCCGCGACATTTGAGAAGCGCTGCCTTGCACACACAAATGCATTTCCCGTTGCTTTTGTTGGGTGCACAAAGAAAGTGACTTGTGCTGATGTTTCAATCGGCCTGCAGTCCAGTGAAGCCGACAAGAACAAGCCACTGAAGGTCAGCTCTTCCCGCCTGCAGGAGGCGTCCGTTCACCAACCTTTCCTCCACCAAGCGTCAACTCCCGATTATCTCGGCGTCTGCGCGCTCTCCCCGTTTCGACATCAGTCAAAGGTTTATGGATTCCAAAATAAGGACGCTTAGCAGAGAAGCAGATATTGCCGCTGCTTCAAAGAACCCCCGGCGTCCCCCCTGCCCGCGGACTGAGACCACTCGGCTTTGAAGCCCGCTGCGCGGCTGAGCCGAATGGAGCCGTTCTCCAAACTAGTGGGATGCATTGTGGTCGTCTACAACCACGCGGGTCTAACTTCTCATGCCGCAGTTTAGGAAGAAAGGAGCTTGAAACGTCTGCAGGCGCGTTCCGTTATGGAAATCTTCAAGAGCAGCCGCGATATGTTTGACTTTCCCCGCTTCTGCCAATCTTCCGCTATCAAAAAGCTCTGTAATCTTTTTTTTAGATCCGCATCCGCGCCGGATTTCCTCTCGGCGGTGGGACGACGAGAGCGCTTCATTAGGGCCTTCTTAAAAGATGGAACGACACACGCGAGATGTTCCGCTGATATCAGCTCCCCGGTGAGAGTCTCTGCGGCCGGATGACGCAATTTGTGTTTTTATTTAAAATTCCTCTCAGGACTCAAAAGCGCGTGATGGTTAATGGTTAATGGCAACTGGCTACCAGTGAGGACCACAGCAAGCGCTCCCTCGTTGTCAAAGTCAACTTTTAACAGCAGCTAACTTCTTTTTACACTTGGATGTTAAGTAGAAATGATACTTTAGACTTTGCCTGTATCGTTTCATCGTGTTATTATGCGCACATATATAGATAATAGCAAAAAGATACATAGATTTGCATAAGAATAATTACAAAATATATGTACTTGTAACAATATTATTATATTATTTTTAATATATTATATGAATACTGTTTTTTAGTACTGTAATTTATGAAATTAATATAGTTATTTGGTTTGAAAAATTATTAGAAAACAAGGATATTGGTGAAAATTAAAAAAATAATCTTAAGAGTGTAATTATAGTATATAATCATTTTCCAAAAATGACGATAATTTTTTCCTCATAATTTTGTCGTTCCAAAAAAACAAAACCATTATGAAATAAATGTATAAAATACATATTTTAATACAATATTTCAAGTCTTTGCTACTGAAATGACAAATTGTCCTCATGTTACGAGTGTAATATTTAATTATCGTTGGAACGCAGCCTTTTCTCCTAATATTTGGACTTTATTCTCCTAAAATTACACCTCACTTTAAAAAAAACATAATCTTTAATATACGTCTGCTACTGTAATGACCTTTTTTTCTCGTTACAACTTCTCTCTTAACATTTTCCATTTATTCTCCAACTATTTCAACTTTCCTCTTGTAAATATTTTACCTTTATCGCCATATAACCTGTTCGTGTGCATGAAATAAAGTATTATTTATAACAATATTACAACTCTAAGCCACTAAAATGACAGATGACTTTATCTCACTTTATGCATTGATTGGTCATAACATTATGACGTCAAAAAATCTTGAATATTTCCACTCACTTTGGTCAAATGACCACTTGTTATATGAATTAATAATTCATGTGCTTCTGTCTGGTAGAACAGCCAATGGTGTACTTAGTAAGGTGAGGTCTAGCAAGAAGTACCGCTAAGCGAGGTTCCCGCTCTTGCATGCCGGGCAAAGACAGCATCAGGTGGTTGACAGTGTGGCCTTCTGGTGGGTCCAGGATGGCATTGCGTTGAAGAGGACGCCAGAGGACGGGGAAGATGGCGGCGTGGTCTCAAACAAGAAGCCCCGCAAGGCCTCGCTAAGTAAAGCCAAACTCTACGGATGCTTTGTCAAGGTAGCCCACAAATGCTCGTACGCAAAGCTGCACACGTGATGACGGGGAACCTTTTCCTCCTTGCTTCAGTCGGCCACTTTGCTGTCGGGCCAGGAGCGGCCGGAGCCCACGTCTCCAAAGTCCGACGGCGGCGGCGGCTCGGACGAGCAGAATCAGGACCTGTCCAGCACCACGCAGTGAGCTCTCATTTCTGTCTCGCCAAAGCGCGAGTGAGGCCAAATGTCATGTTGTGCTTCAGGGGGTGTCCCGAGCTGTGTTCTAATTGGCCGTTGTACAAATACACGTTAGAAAAACACACACAGCAGCAAAAATGGAAAAGTAAGTCGCAATATTAGGAGATGAAGGGAAAACTAAGGTTTTAGTAGCATAAGATTGGAAAAAAGACTTTTTAAAACGTCACAAGAAGCAGCCAAAATAAACTTTATGGGAATAAAGTCAATAGTTTTTTATTTTTACATTTATACTTATTTTTACCAGCATCGTGTGTTCGATTGATCCCAAAAGAACGGACGCAATCCACTGAGGAATGGGATTAGCCTGCATGCTAACTTCTCCAACGGGACGCACACGCCGCTGCCAAATCTCCGAGGAACCGTTAAGACCCGTGCTTGCGGTTGAGGAAGTTGGAATTCCAACCGCAAGACACGCTGGCTTTTGTTACCGTTGGACGTGTGTCCAAGCGGCGCTCTTATTTTGAAGGCCGGAAGGATGTTCTGCCTCTCTTCGGCTGACGGGCTAGGTGGAAAAGAAAACCTTTTTCTTACGTCTACAACGTTTTGGAATTTGGAGGCGCGGTCGCCCTTGTGCATGAAATCCCGACCCCTTACCTGCGTCAATTAAAAACCCTCAGCAACTAAAATGACATTTTCTCTTTTCTCTCATAATTGTGACTTTATTCTTATAGATATATAAAATTCTGATCTATTTGACCACCTAATTTTCCCAAAGTTACCTCATTGTTTTCTCATATTACAAAGTTTCAAGATTTTTTTGTCAAATTCAGACCTTTTCTTGCTAGGCTAATTCACTCCTTCATTCTCAGGATTCCAGCTGTTTTCCTCCCCGTTTCTGCCGCTGTTTTGAAATTTTCCAGCTACTTCGACTCTGACCTCGTCAATCTCTCAACCTTTTTTTTCCACAATATTTGACTTTATCGTCTCGTTCAAAATTTCTGCAACCTAACTTTCCACAAAATGACAACCTCATCTGTTTTGTTTCTCGTATGGCCTTGAAAAATCTTTCTATTCAAATGTATTCTTGTCAAATTACATTTTTTTTCCTCCTAATATTTAGACTTGGTTCTTGTAAAATTATTTTGACCAGGTTTTTTGGTTTGAACTTATTTTGAAAAACATTCATGTTGATGTAGGCTACGGTATTCATAGTCGGATGATACCCGAGCCTTTAGCTAGGTGGCAGCGGTGCTCGCACTGGTCAACAGGCCGCCTGTCGGACCCAGTAGAACCGGGAAGAAGACCAGCATGCGGGATTGGACTATTTTGCTGACAGCAAGAGTTTGAAGGTGTTTGTTTTCTTGCCCGCAGGCTTTCTGACAGTGAGCTCATGAAGGCTTGTGGAGGACGCACGGCTCACAAGTAAGTGCAAACACATCCTCTATGTCAACGCCTTTCAGAATAAAAGCGGATGCTGGGTTTTGTTTTGTTTTGTTAGAGGCGCCAGACACGGTTTGACCATGAGCGCCAAGCTAGCCAGGCTGGAGCGGCAGGAGGCCGAGTTCATGGCCAGGTACGGCAAGGAGCCCACAGGGGAGCCGAACCGCGCGGCCCAGGAGCCGAGGAGCGAGAAGAAGAGCAAGAAGTCGTCCGAAGAGGGGACCGAAGCAACAAACGGCCAGGCGGCGTCGCAAACGCCCGACGTTCACCTCAAAAAGAAGAAAAGGAGAAAGGGGAAAAGGACTGACGGCCGCGCTGAAGACGACGAGGAGGAGGAAGTGTCCAGTGTGGAACGCAGAGACGCACAAAGTAGGAGGAAACACAAGAAGAAGAAGAAAGGTTTGGGAAGAAGCCCAGAGCAGGAGGATGAGAAGCGACGGCCTGCAGAAGAAGAAGAGGAGCAGCCACTGAGGAAGAACCACAAAAAATGCAAAAAGGAAAAGAGATGTTTGGACTCCAACATCAGCAAGGAGACACCTCCACCAGAGAAGAAGAAAAAGTCCAAAGAGTAGCTCGAGTGTTCCGACGACACGATCGCGTCCATCGCTTCCAAACTTCCTTTGCGACCACGAAATATCCAGCCCGTATGAGAACACAGAAAACAACGGCCGTGTCTGCGGCGCGTTCTCAGAATATTACTTTTCCCAGCAACACTCAGGGATTGCGCAAGAATAAAAACGTTATTTTAGCAGAACTTCTTCTTCTTCTTTTCCTTTGGGCTTATCCCTTCAGGGGTCACCACAGCGAATCAATTGCCTCCATCTAACTCTGTCTTCTGTATCCTCTTCTCTCACACCAACTACCTTCATGTCCTCTTTCCCTACATCCATAAACCTCCTCTTTGGTCTTCCTCTAGGCCTCCTGCCTGGCAATTCAAAACTCAGCATCCTTCTACCAACATATTCCCCATCTCTCCTCTGGACATGTCCCAACCATCTCAGTCTTTATCTCCAAAACCTCTAACATGTGCTGTCCCTCTGATGTGCTCATTCCTGATCCTGTCCATCCTGGTCACACCCAAAGAGAACAGAACAACGTGAGGGAAAATGTCATTTTAGTAGCATAGAGTTGAAATACTACGACTTTTGTCAAACCCAAGCGAATGAAACATCATGAGATACATTTTTGGAAAATGAAAAAGCTATGTTTTAAGAATTAACTCAAAATATTCTGGGAATAAATTCATATTTACCAGAAGAAAAAAGTTTGAAAGTTGAAATAGTTGGGAAAACCTACATTTTAAAATCAAAACGTTTTCAAAAACAAACAAATCGAGGAAAAAAGGTGCACTTTTATGAGGATAAACATAATATGAGTTATTCTAGTAGCATATGCTAGAAATATTACTAAAAAACGTAACCAAATCATTTTTGCAAAGTGAGGTTGTCGTATGGGGGTGGGGATCCAATGTGAAAAGACAAATTCTGATGATTATTGAAGAAAAAACCAAACCAAAGACCCCATTTCATAGCACACGTTTTTAAAAAGGTCCATTTTTGCAGGATTTGCTCAGTAGGCCAGCGCCCCCACGAGGCAGTCCAGCTGCCAAAGGAACAGTTGGGTCGATTGTGGCGTTTTTATGCACTACGAAGAACATCCTTCCATCTTTCTACATACAGTGCGGCCTCGTATAGGACATGTTTTTTTGTTGGATTTTGTCTGCATCGGCGTGTTTTTAATTGGAAGGCTCGGGACGTGCACTTTAAATATCAAAAGGTGCCAAACCGTGTCTTTTGTCTTGAAGCTTGGCCTGAATCGTTTGCTAAATCTTCCATATTTGGGAAGGACGAGCGGTCTGTAAACGGACCACGCCGACATTAAACGTAAACGTTTGACTTTACAGGCGTAAATGAAGACGCTCCTGCCAAAAAAAAACAACAGGATTGCGTAACTCGACTGCTCGCCGATTTCACAACGTCGACTTCTCGGAAAAGAAGTCTCACGCGAGGGCGCGCACAACCGTGAAATAGAGGAAGAATCCCCGAAAGCCACAACAACATCCTGTCTTAGAACAATTTGGTGTTTTTGTAAGATTTGGTTCTCACCCCGGTGTGGCCAAAACTAATGCATCTGCTTCGATGGCGTATCAGGGCCACATATGTAAATAAAAACTTAGGATTTCAAGATTAAAAGTCTGAATTTTACCCCAAAAAGTCGTAATATGACCTTTGACCCGGGCCAAAGGTCACACGTGAGTATTGACATCAAATTCCGAGTATTAAGTCGTAAATTTCTGAGGATAAAAGTCCTAACTTTATAGGCTTCGATTCATGACGGGACTCCTTTGCTCCTTTTTGTTGCAAATTCATACTCAAAACAGGACGATTTTCCTACTCCGTTTACCAGGCATTGCCCGAGACAGCTACACACACGGGACTTGTGACCGTTGACCCCGGGTCAAGGGTCATATTACGGCTTGGTCAGCTAGAGCCTTTGGTGAGAGAAGCACATACTTTTTAATCTCATAATCTTGCGTGTTTATTTGGTGGCCCCGATATGTGCCGCGTACCGCGAAAGGAAGCACCAAACGCATTGCTGACTCACTGTGACTACCAAATAACACGTCATGGGGCCACAAAAGAAAAAAAATTGCGAGTGCCAGCCCTTTATTTAGAAATAAAAGTATCCACTTTGTATAGAAACAATATTTTCCAGCATAGATAACATGTCTGACCTTCTGTATGCGTTTTTTAACATTATTAGAGCCCTTTTGACATGAAATAACACCCCTATAGTCACCTTTACACACTTGCTACTCAATATAGTAGACGTAACGTATAAATATGACAGGCTAGGGGAGCTGAGAGAGCAACGGACAGGAAGTGAGTGGGTTACGGCGTTTCAATGTTTGGAAGAAATGAGTAACCCAAGCCGAGGTTGCGCTGCGCTCGACTGTCAGTTTGAAATGGTAGGTGTTTCTGTTGGACGGCTACATTACCCTCCCCTGAATTCCGCGGAGCCAGAGCACCAACTAGCGTCACGTCGCCAACACCGCCAGCAAATGCATTCATTCCTGATCCTGCTTGAACAAGGGCTTGCTTTGACAAATAAAGCGGTTCCTCATCTCGCAGCTCTCTTTGCTCCAGTTGGCCAGCGAGTCGGACGGCCGAGTCAAAGCACAGCTGCTTCTGCCGGTCGACGTTTGGCTTCTCCAGAACCTATTTCGGACAGGGAAGCTGACGGCCGACATGTTTTTCGTATGAGATTGTTTCCAAAGGTAGGCGTGAAGGTGCTTACGTCACCGTGAGGTTCCCGCCGTGGAGCCACACCCACGTGTTCGTCTTTTCGTCCTTGCTCAGGCCCATCCAGTAACCGTGCCTGTCGTCGTTGTATTTCCTCGTGTGGTTCGTGATGAACTCCTGAAGTGGTCACACCGTGCAAGTAACACTCATGACTACACCTCAAATATTGTACGGCGCCCGGACAAGGAACGCTCACCATTAGGTGTTCCACAGGGATCAATACCAGCACCCCTTAGAAGTGAAACTAATGCATTATTATGTGAGAATGACCTAAATGGGTTCTAACAGCCGTTTGTGTCCATAGAGCCTGTTTAAGAGCACAAATCGCGATTGCGCATGTAATATTTAGCAGGACCCGCCGCTCGTCAAGAAGAGCAACATGCGCTTTCAGCAAGACCGGATAAAGTCGCTGGATTTTTCCCGTTTTTTGAACGACTGAATCTAGAGGGGCCGGAATGCTCACTAAACATAGCAACTTCCTATTTTCGGAACGGTGCTAAGCAGCAGCTACGATGGCGTCTACCGTGCAGAGACTGTCCCATTCCAATGTGGTGAGGTAGCGGCAAATCCAGTTGTGGTGGGCCTCCACAAATGAACGACGGAACGGGAAACACCGCCACCCTTAGCTACATGTGCACCCCCCCACCCCCCCGGCAGGCTTCGCTACAGCACTTATGAAAAAGCATACGTGGCACCTGGAGACCTTTAACAAAACAAAACGTTCCACCTTACCTGTTCTTCTTGGGACTGAATCACCAGCAGGTCTGCGTTCCTCTGCCTGCACTCGTCCACACTTCCCCGCCAAGTCTTCCACTCGTAGTAATATTCCGAATGGGACAAGAGGTAGCACTTGGAGCGGAACAGCTGCCATCCTTCCATGCAGGGTTGGCACAGCTCCAAGACTAGAGGGAGACCCGCCCAGCCACACAGGGCCCTTACGTTATTGAAGCTCCTGCATATCAGTCGAGTCACCAAAATATCGTGGGGACAAATCCTGATCGAAAGAACTCCATTGTGGTTGTCATTTGGCTTTTTTTGTGCGACAGAGCTGGACTATGTCGTCCTTAAGAGGTCTTATGGACACGGTAGGTCTGAAAAGTGGCTGACAGCGGTCTTGTACACAAAATGCTACCCCCGTTACTGAAAATGCTGCCTGTGACTTTCTGTTAATATGCTCGGGCACACGGCTCTGTGAACAGCCAGCTTCTTTAGCAATGGCCTTTTGTCTCTTGCCCCCTTTGTGTAGCCTACAGGACCAGACTGAGAGGGACCTGTTACACTCATTTAGGCCTTTGTGTTGAGTTGTGTACTCTTGCAGAGCAACCACACACAATGACCCGCACAGAAATCTTTCAGAATCTTCCGGACTCTGCGTAGATTCCGGCAGTCTTTTCTTTGGTCTCTAAACCGTCTGCGTGATTTACTCCAAGCCCAGCCCTCTTCCGGGTACGCCTCCCGCCAAGCCCACTCCGCTGTGATTGGTCACACTCCCAAGCGCTCCCAAGGACTTCCGGAGAGCTGCCGAACCCCACTTCCTAATTCTGGCGTTACAGGAGTTGATAGTCAAGGGTGATGTATCTTTTTAACTGTTGCTTTTTTGCTCTTCTGACTCTTCGACAGCACCAAGTAACGTTGGAAAGGTGTCGGTCTTCGGCGCCAGTTTGGCGGAGAGTCCAGCCTCGTATTGCTAAACCAAATTAGCTTTCCCTCACACCCAAACCAACATTTCCTGGGAGCCAACTGCTCAGCGTTGCCCATATAAGGACGTCCGGGGTATTTGAGGATGCCGAACCATCCAAAACTGCTTTCAGGGCTCACAAATGCGCGGACCTCATTGCCGACCCGATACCCATACCAGAACACGACATTGTAACAACAATTATAGGTCGAAAAGGAGGAAGTCCCCTTTGAAGGCCTTTCAAAGTTAAGTAGATGGGACAACAGGGGTTTTCAATATTTTCACAATATTCTCATTTTCTGAGATCCTGAATTTGGGCTTTTCGTTGGCGGTCCGTCATAAACCTCAAAATGAAAAGAACCCCACGCTTACACCCGTCAGAGTGCCGTGTCGTCCCGTCGCGTCACTCAAGGACCCGAACGCTGATCGGTGATCTCATCTTGCTGGCTTACCTTTTTTGGAGCAGTGGTTCATCACAGGAAAAACGTCGTAGTCCAGGATGACCCCTAAGGTCCAGTTGAGGCCGTCTCGCTCTCTGGTCAGCTCCCCGGCCCTCCCCTGCAGCTGGGCCACCCGGGCCAGCAGCTGCTGGTTTTCCGCGGTCACGTTTGCCCTTTCTCGCTGCCGCGCCGACATGACGTCGTTCACTGCGGCCGAGCGGACGGAGACGCTTGAGCGTCGCTCTCGGGTGGCGCACATGCAGAGAGAGAGTCGGACTTACGACGGAGGGCGAGGGCGACGACGACGGACAGCAGGATGACGCAGACGACGGCGAGGCCCGCGGCCGCCAGGTTGAGGGGCGTGCGGAGAGCGACCTTCTCCACGTTGTCTGTCAGGAGAGACGACAGTGAAGGTTTGAGCAGTGAAGCATCCGTCCTTATCCTCATTAGGGTCGCGGGCATGCTGGAACCTATCCCAGCCGCACGAACGGCAAAACACAAAGGCCATCCTCTCTTGAAATGTGTTGGACCAGCAAAACAAGCGGACAAAACGCATCGTTTTTGCCTTTCAGCGTGACACCGCCCAAAGGAAGCGTCCTCAGGAGAGGACAAAAATGGACTCCGGACCTTCAAAGTTAAGGTAGTGGTTTTGGTTTGCATTTTTTACGCTTACTTGGCAACCTTTTTGCAATGCTAGTATGCTAACATTAGCGTGTAAGCATTTTGAAGATTTGTCACAAGTATTATCTCTCACGTCGACCCCGGACGCTATGATGCTGGGCGTTAACATATTAACAGTTAGCATGCTAGCCGCAGCACCCCAGCCCCCGGCGTCAGGATTTACCCAGGCGTGCCACATCACGCACCTCGGGACATGGAATGAATCTGAGAAACATCTGAGAACGTCTGAGAAAGGCGTGGGGTTGGGCGTGGCAAAGCGCGCCTTGTCGAAGAACTCCCCAAGTTGGGTGAAGAGGCGGTCCAGGATTCTGCCACTGATGGCGCTGGCCCCGGGACTATGGGAAGTATGGAAGGAGGACGTCTCGGCTGCGCTTGCGCAAGCAACGCCTAAACGTGCTCGTGTACAATCGTCACGTGCCGTCTGACGAGGTCAGCGGTTGCATGCCAGAAGGTACGGGAGCCAATGGCGCTTTTTTAAAACTTGCTTCTCGTTTCCTTCAAAAAAAAAAAAAACACCAACATCCACCAAGTTTTATGGCAACATCGAGCCGATATTATTGGTGGGCTGGTATTACCGGACGTCCCTTTTTCTGATGTTCAATATTCTCCAGGCTTAACTTCTTTTTACGCTTGCGCTAACATACGACCTCATATGCCCCCTTTGTGGAGCGGATGTGTTGTGTGGTCATTACTTCCCGTGTGAAAACCAGTAACCGTCTGGTGAAGTGGGTGCTTGCAAAGAACCTCGGAAGATGTGTCGTGGACCGGGCGTCTTCTCCTTCGCCCTCACGTCATCGTAGATCTCCTCCACGTCGCTACGCTTGTCTGGAAGCGAGGAGCACATATTTTTTTTTGAAATGGCATATTCTATATCTACACATACTGTACATACGCGGTGTATTCACGCGGTTACCGCACGGTACTAGCCACGGTGGCTACTTCAACGCAAAATGCCGCCACCCGGTGGGCGAGAATGTGACGTGCAAGAGTTTTGGGTTCTATTCTCGCGGGAAAGGACAAAAAGGAACAAAGATTCCAGAACCTTGTGCGACGGGATGCGGTGGCCATGGCTCCAGGCCGCTCCTCACATCTTCATAGACGGCCGCATCTGGAAACAGCAAAATAAAGCTTTGCTTGGAAAGACTACCGACGCCGTTTTGATCCTCCTCGGCGCGGTTAAGAGTTTCGGGACCCTCCGTCCGTCCTCACACCACAACACCACCGCCAGCGACTCACTGTGAGACTTGAACTTGACTGTCACGTAATTGAGCTCTTCGTCTGCCATCGCCAGAGAATTGTTCACTTCATCCCAGCCCGCCCCGGCGCCAGAACGCTGCGGCTTGGTCCACAAACGAAACCAAAGTGCGAGGGAGGCCAGAACGTGTAAAACCCGCAAATTCTTCTTTTTGAGAATGTGATGCAAAGCAGGCACGCGGTGAGTGTTTGATTTGACGGTTGTGGCAGCCTGGCGGCGGGTGGCGCAAGCCCTCCGTAGGAAAGCGTGTGTGCCTTGCAACGGGTGCCTTTTCCAGACGCCACATTTCGGCTCCTTCCGAAGACGCTCGGGGCATTGCCCTGGTTCAAGACCCATGAACTGTGACTGAAACCAAGCTTCCGGACCCTGGCCAGCACGCTTCTCTCTAGAATCCCTGGATAGTCTTGAGATTTCAATACGCACAGGTTCAAGGTGATAATAGTGATGAGTGGTGGTAACAATCTTAGCATCTTTTTTGCAGCACATCAATTTGGATCCATTTGGATTTCCTCTCTTCCACTCGTTCACTTTCCAGACGTCGTTAGTGGCGGTTTTATGGTTTGATTGCAACAACGGTGTCCTCCTTGGTCGTCTCCCATGAGGTCAACTTTGCCTCGAACGACGACGGATGGTGGGATCTGACACTGATGTTCCTCCAGCTTGAAGTTCACCTTGAATCTCTTTTTTTTGGTTTTTCTGTGCTCTTTTGTTACCATTCGTATTATGGGTCTTTCTGATTCGTCATCCATGTTCCTGCGCCGGAGGAACATGGATGACCCGATTTCATGCAAACCTCCATCAAAATGTCCGACTCAGCTGGCCAAGAGGTGCTCCCTAAAAAAAAATTTTTTTTAATGCACAGTTTTTGCAAAATTTCTCGTTTTCCGGGAATTTTTCCCCATTGGAAATGAATGGGGACATTTTCAAAGGCCCATATTTTTTTACATTTCTCAACCAAATTCGGACCGTGCCCAAAACAAAATGCTCAAATTGTTGGGAAATTGGTTGCTTTGCAGCCGCTTGGTTCTACGCCGTACGGTGAGGGCGTTTTCTTTAAAGAATCGTCCCAGGTGTCATCCCAATGAAGTCATGCCTTTAATGAGAAGTGTGTGCGTTTTTGGGGACTGTATTTGAGGGTGCACGCAGCAGAGGGCAGCACTGCTTGTTTAGAACCAATGTGTGAGTGAAGAAGAGTTAATTCAGGAAGTGTTTCCAAGGCTTCCCCACAGACTTTGAATTAATCACACCACTATAGCATTAGCGTAGTAGCATTTTTATGCTGTTTCCATTAGAAGACACATTTCTACTATTATGCTAGGTGATAGCTTAATGACAAAAGATGCCAGCATGCTAATATTAATGTAGGAGGATTTTTTCAAAGACAAAAACATATAAACGGTCTGCAGCAGATGTGTGTGCGTGTATGTGTAGTGATGAGTAAATCGCGAACGTGAAGAGGATCGTGGCCAAGACAAAGTGCTCCAATTGTTGGCCAATTTGCTAATAATAGCATAGTAGCATTATTAGCTGTATTAATTGGAATACATGATTATACAGTTATAATATGTAATAGCAAAGAGTCAATTCGATTACAAAATGTCAAAATCTCCAGCTCATTAGACCATTGCAAGCATTGAATAGTTTAGTATCATTTCTCAACCAATTTCATGCAAACAAACATCAAAATATCCAGCTCAGCTGGCCAAGAGGTGCTCCCTAAAAAAAATTTTTTTAATGCACAGTTTTTGCAAAATTTCTCGTTTTCTGAGATTTTCTTCCCGTTGCAAATGAATAGCGAGATTTTTAAAAGTTCATCTTTTTTACACTTCTCAACCGATTTCGACCGTGCCCAAGACAAAATGCTCTAATTGTTGGGAAATTGATTGCTTTGCAGCTGTTGTGGCCTGCTCCGTACGGCGAAGGTTTCTTTGAAGGTACCTGGATGCGCTTCTACCAGAGATGTCTGTCTTTGAAGAGAATGTGTGTGCATGTGTGTGGACTGTAGTTGAGGGTGCATGCAGAAGAGGGAAGCTGCATTCATCTTATTATGCTGGGTGTTAGCATGCAGCGGCATTGCAGTTCAGCCCCAGCGTTGCCAGCATTCACACGCAATTTCCCCCGAAACTGCACAGGCTGCAAAGCAATCAATTTCCCAACGATTTGAGCACTTTGTCTTGGGCACGGTCCGAATCGGTTTATTGTGTGAATGCTGGAGGGATTCACACACAATTAGAAGATGTTTAGAAGATGAAAAATGATTAGAAGATGAAAAATGCTGCAGAATACTATATGTATATATGAACTTATGCCTTATAGTAAGTAACCTAATGTGTAATAACCTGGTGAGGACCAGGTTGTGAGTTAATCCTGTCCAGGCTTTCAGCTGTGGAAGTGCACTGTGTCACTGTTTAGCACATCCCAAGTACTCCATGTCTTCCATATACCCCACCTCTCGCCCAAAGTCAGCGGGGACAGGCTCTCCCGCGACCCTGAGCGACGAGGATAAGTGGCATGGAAAATGGATGGGTGGATAGGTGTAATAATGAGTGGTACAGAATGTAGGGCAGGGTCGTCAAACTCGTGGCCCGGAGGGGCGAGAGGCTGCAGGTTTTCCTTCCGGCCGGTCACCAGAGCAGGTGCTTTTATCGATGAACTCCTTGCCTCAGCTTGAAAAGGGTGTTGATCATTAAAATCAGTCCAGTCCAGGATGCACCCTGGACGCCAGTCGATCGCAGCTCAGACAAACAAACATTCACACTCTAATGGACAATTTAGAGCGGCCAATGAAGCTAACATGCATGTTTTTGGAATGCGGGAGGAAAGCGGAGTACCCGGAGAAAACCCACACACAGAGATGCCCAACGGAGATTCTAACCCTGAACCTCCTGACTGTGAGGCCAACGTGCGGCCTATTTTTATTATTTATTTAATTAATTTATGTTTGAAAAATGTCCCATTTTTGTTGTTTTTTTACATTGTAAATGTTCCTATGTTTTTTATTATTCCACAATAAATAATATAAAAATGTGGGAAAATGGGAATTTCTGGGCTGGAATGTTTGAATGGATTGAGAATGTGAAAGTGGTGCAAATGATTATGACCAAGGGGGTGCGAGCAGTTCCAAATGTTTTCCTGCTGGAATGGTTTGGAATGGTTCGGAAACTAATTTTGCAGGGGACAATCAATCAAAGAAAAACTGACGTGAATTTTTGTGTTTGTCCAACCTTTTTCAGCACATCCGGAAAGCCTGACGTTCCATTTGTGCTAAACAGCATCATTTCCTTTGCCCTGTAGCAAAATACCCTTTTGTGTAAACGCACACCGTTTCCCGTGTCGGGACGGCGGCGCTGCCGGGTGTCGTTTTTCTCCCAAGGTTGGAAAACTGGTCAGGTGGTTATGCTTTGTAAAATCTTTGGCATATGGCTCGTCCGTGTTGATGGGCTCATCTTGGCCATTTCGGTTCGAAGCCAAAATTTCCCCCCACATTGCCATTTTGCTTTGCACGCATCTTTTTCCCTCCTAATCTGGACTATGTCACCTTGCATGACTCCTCACGTGGCTACACTCTTCTGCTCTGTGACTGAACAGAGGTCTCACTCTGTTCTCCCTTGTTTTATGAAAGGTCTAGTGCTGGGATCAATGTACAGAGTGAACCCTCTTCCCGTGAGAGAGGAGGAAAACCATCACGCATGCTCACGGCGGTTCATTTTGATTTCGCATTCAGTCAGGAATTTCTTCCGGGAAGAATGAATGAGAAGTCTTTGAGCTGGTTGGGTTAGCGGCTAGCAGGCATACAAAGGGAAGGAGTGGCTGACAGCAGATCTGCAGATTATGATCCATTGTTGGCACGTTTATTTCAAGTTCGTTTCAACAGGTCACACCCAACGCAACGCGGATGATGTGGCTTTCAGGTGTCATTCTAACCAGAAACGCTATTCCTGTTCCCGTCAGCCCTCCTACTTTATATCCCGTAAATAAGATCCGGTGATAATTACGTCTGTGCACAGCAACAACAAAACATGATCTGCTCGTCCGCATTCCTTGCCTCTCAGAGTCAACATCCTCATTGTTGCTTCTTGGCCCCGAAAGGCGAGACCGTGTCATTTCAAACCCGCTGGGCCTGGCAAACAAAATACCTTCTTAGACGCAGTATTTATTGCACGAGGGCAGGGGATTCTTGTATGTGAATTTAAAAAAAAAAAAAGTTCTCTATGTTCACGTCCAGAATGGCAAATTAAGCAAGGACACGTGTGGGCAGTAAAAACCGTGTGACCTGAGTCCATGCATTTCCCCTTTCCGGGGTCACCCGATTCCAACGGGATGGATGCTGGACGACTGGAGGGACAGATGGATTGAGGTCGATGACCCCTGCGCCAGGCCCGCGTGCAGCCGGTATGTTTAGATGACAGCAAAAACCCGGACAAAGAGTATTTTAGCCTTAAATTTAGTGTGGACCTTCAAAAAACACGTCTGAAAAGGTGATGAAGAGCTTTTGGTTCTGGACAGTCTAGAGGGTGTTGCTTCTTCTGTAGAAACTAAATCGATTGATTGCAGCTCTGTGGGAAACTTTCCTAAAGTCTGTCTTATCAGAGTTTTTCTCCACGGCAGGTGGGATATGATCATCATTTTTGGGCAAGGAGAAGGACGAGGACTGGCTGAGAGTCTGACTGCTGAATGAGGTCCCAGATCCAAAAATGGAATCTGTGCTTTTGATGTTGTACTGGTAGAGCTTTTCCCTGAAAGCGCTACAGGTGTTTTGGTCTTTCTTAAAAAGCATGATATAGCACTTTGGGAGGAAATGACAGCCTAAGATTCCATAGTTGGACATGAGGATGACCACCATCTCCACAGCTGGAAGGTACACGCCAGATGTTGTGATGTAAACGGGGATGAAGAGCACCCATGAGATGAGGTACAGCAGCATGCTGAAGGTGATGAATTTGGCCTCGTTGTACTGCTGTGGTAATTTACGGCCAATGAATGCACAGATGAAGCAAACGAAAGCCAACAGAGCTATATACCCCAGCATCAACCCAAACGCCAAATAAGAGCCTTCGTAACAATCTTCCAAAATTGTTTGGGGTTGCAAAATAGTGTGACTGTAAGGGCTTTTGAGGACCAGCCAGCAGATGCACACAGCAGCCTGCACGCCCACACACATCACAATAATTAGGACGGACTGGTGGACCCTCTGCAGAGCACCCTGAACATTCATGTTCAGCTGAAACGCCAGGAGGATCTTCAGGGATTTCACCAGGATGCAAGACACGCACAGAGTGAAGCTGATGCCGAAAAGCACTTGTCGCATTTTACACTGGAGGTGGTTGGGTTTGCCGACAAACAGCATGGCGCTGATGAAGCTGACGACCAGGGAATAGAGGATGACCTGGCTCAGGGGGCCTCCGGCGGCCTTCACCACAGGGGTGTCTCGCTGGTGCAGAAACAGAGCTGACACCATCACGACCAGCAGGATGCCCAGAGAGGAGAAGGTCAGCAGGACCACGGCAAAGCGGTCTTGCCAGGAAAAGAAGATCAGCCTTTTGGGCAAGCATGTGGAACTGCCCTTGGGAGACCACTCCTTGGTTATGTCACAGGCCAGACACTGGTCCATATCTGGAAGAAAATACAGAGAAAGTTCTCGTTTATATCAAGTTCATGCCTGCGTGACACCAAGCTCTTGCTATCCATCCAACTCCACCCGTTCTACTCACTGCCTCTCCAAAATCTCTCTTGCTTTGGTCCTACCTTTCATGCAAGTATTAGAAACCCGCCCTCTTTCTGCTCCAACACACACACACGTGATTGGCTGATGTTTGTGGTCAGTGAATGATAGTTACTTGACAAAGTTTAGCTACTCATGTTAGCGATCATTTCATCTATAGACTAGCTTTGACCTGAGTGAAGTTGGCCCCCCAACCTGCTCAAATCTCAGCTCAAATAGTCTCATTTATTTGTGCTGCGTTTGTGCTGTTTTGTGCAATTAAAATTAGCGTTTGTGCTACTTTCGTTTTTGAGTTATTACAGTTTCTTTTGTAGGTCAACCAAAGGTCATCCAGCCCCCCATTTCCTCCACAGAAACCAAAATAATCCCATTTGTTTGTGCTGCGTTTGTGCTGTTTTGTGCAAATAAAATGAACAATTGTGCTACTTTTGTTTTAGAGATATTAACAATTAAAGTTTGGAGTTGTGAGGTCGCTCCCTTGTAAACAAGCTCCGAATGAAACACGAGTGGTCTCATTTTGACCGTCCTCGTTTGTGCTACTAGGTTCAGTTGAAACCATCATTTTTGTCGCATTTGTTTTGGACTTATAAACCATCAAAGGTGTGTGACAGGTGTGAAGTTGGCCCCCCAACCCGTGCAGAACTCTGCTCAAATGGTCTCATTTCTTTCGTCCCGTTGAGTGGAGTTTTGTGCTGTTAAAATAAAGATTTGTGCAGCGTTTGTTTTGGTGTTATTACACGTTTATTAAAGGTCACCTGAGGTCGCCCACTTGTAAACAAGCTCCGAATGTGCATCGACATTTCTCTGCCTCATTGATAACATGAGTCCAGGTGCCAGGCTTCAAGATGGTATATTGCCTTTTTTTAGTGTCTAATTTGTCGGAGTACACGACAGTTTCCGGAATGAATCCCATCCATTTTCCAAAAGGAACTTCAAACTGGAAAGCCAGACAATTTGCTCCATCAGAAAGGGAACCTGTTGAATCTGTGTCACTTGTAGTTTCAGGTTCAGTCGTCTGCTGACTGAACCCGGTTGTTGACCAGATGTTGTGTCTGTTTAATTGAACAAAGGTGTACAGGGCCTTTGCAGTGATCCTGTTTCCCAGCTGGTCACTCAGCACAGTCCGTATACTGGCATTTGGAGTGGCAATGTTCCCATTTTGCAGTATGGCCTCTTTAGCATTGCAGAGAACTGCAATAATGGAAACTTTGTTTACTGCCGACTGTTTAGGCATCTAGTTTAAGAACAAATACATGGAATTAGCATTGATAACTTACAATCATGGATATGATGTACAGATATAATTGGTAATACAAATCATATTGTGTGCTGCACTTTTCATGGGGCTTTAAATCAAATACCAAGGAAATTTAGCTAACTTATAATTTTCAGATATTTTTAGACAGAAAAAATGTATAAGAGCACTTAATGTGCACATATGACATGATGCATTAGATGGAATACTCATGTTCTTTACTGATGCATGCATGTTTTGCATTAGCAAATACGTTTTAGCAAGTTTTAGCATTGCATTTTTGCGTTAGCATCAATGCGGGGAGCTTTTGAATTAACTTTAAACGTACTTACACTGGTCAGAGAAGGAAGATGTGGATGAGAAATTGTGTAACGACTTCGCTGACAATTATTTGGAACTTATGATTCCACAGGTGTACATGTCTGTCTGCCCCCTACAGGCAATGAAGCATAGCCTTTTATAAAGAATGACCACAACACTTGCTTAGCCTGCTTTTTATTGGCATTTTAAGCATAATTTTGCTTGACATGAAAACTAAAAGAGGATGCAAAAGACAGCCAAAAGATCAGGTAAACCATTGTGAGAGTTACAACACCACTTTTACCCACGTTTTTAGTCTTGCGAATGGATGAAGTAGTCATCCATATTTTCACCCACAAGTTCAGGGAAATGTAATTTGCACAACAAAGCACAGATGAAGAATAAAAGAATGAGACCATTTGGGTTTCATTCAGAGCATGTCTGGAACGATGACATCACCTGATAATGTCATCCCTGGACTATTAAATGTTTAATAAGTCAAAAAAGTATGGCAGCACTAATGTTCGTTTTATTCGCACAAAACAATACAGAAAAAATGAGACTATTCTGGTTTAAATCAGAGCATGGCAACGGATTGAGTGACCTCAGTTGACCTTTAATAAACGTGTAATAACGCCAAAACGAACGCTGCACAAATGATGGTTTCAACTGAGCCTCGTAGCACAAACGAGGACGATCACAATGAGACCACTCGTGTTTCATTCGGAGCTTTTTACAAGGGAGCGACCTCAGGTGACCTTTAATAAACGTGTAATAACGCCAAAACGAAATGATGCTGCGTGTGCGTGTGTGACCACGGTGGTGCCTGTCTATACTAGGGATAGGAAGGTTAGGGGGGTGTCTGGGCGGGAATGATTTTAACCTGTAAAGCGCTTTGTGTTGCACCTGTGTGTGAAAAGTGCTTTATAAATAAAGTTTGATGGATTGATTAAAAGGCTGTATTGTGTTTGTGCGTCATTCATTCTGAGGTGTGATGTGTTGACTTCCTTACCTGTGTGATTGGAGAAGTAATTCTCAGTACAGTTGATGCATTCGTAACAACAAGTGTGTTGACCTTCTGTTGTTTTCTTGAACTCCCCAGGGATGCAGCTATTGGAACATCTTGAGATTATTTTCTGTGGAAAGGACAAAGCGTATTAGTACATTTTTATTTCTAGTACGCTGCAAAACATTTGAGGCCACCGTTGGACTTGTTTGTTGTGGCAACACTATTGATCATACATAGACTTAGTTTTCCATCGCCTGGGTGGAGCCAGGCCTGGAGGTGGAGCAGGATGACATACGTCTGGTGGCCGGGCCCGCACCCACGGGACCCGGTTGGGCACAGCCCGAGGTAACATGGGCCTGCTCATGGGAGGGGCCAAAGGGGTCGGGTGCAGCCCAAGCTGTGTGGCACCCGAGGACAGGGACCTGGGCTGATGCATGAGGTCTAGAAGTTCCGGCTAGATATAGTCGGGACTCACCTCGAGGCACAGCAAGGGCTCAGGAACCGGTCCTCTCAAAAGAGGTTGAACTTCAGTCCACTCCGGAGTTACCGGCAGTCAGAGGCAACAGGCAGGGGTGGAAATTCTTGTTGTCTTCCTCAGTGCCAGCACTGACAGTTTAACCCGATAAATGAGAGCGTAGTTTCCCTCTGTCTTTGGTTGGGGAGACGAGTTGCGCTTATGCGCCAAACAGAAGTTGAGAATACCCATCCTTTTTCAAGTCCTTAGAGGGAGTACTTAAGAGTTCTGCCTCCAGGGATTCCTTCATTCTGCTGGAGGACTTCAATGCTCATGTTGGCAGCGACAGTGAGAACCTGGAAAGCCATGATTGGAAGGTTGATGTTTTAATGGTGATGAAGATGCCGGTCAGACCTGGCAGACCCAAACGCCTTGTGAGGGGATGTTGGGAAAGTCTGGCAGAGTGCCCTGTCAGAAGGGGTTTCAACTTCCACCTCTGGGAGAGCTTCAACCATGTTCCAAGGGAGGCAGCGGGCATTGAGTCCAAGTGGGCTGTGTTCCATGCCTCCATTGTTGAGGAAGCAGATCGCAGATGTCCCAGAAACCATTGGTGGACATGAGTGGTGAGGGATGCCGTCAAGCTGAAAGAGTCCTATCAGGCTTTTTTGGTTCATGGGAATCATGGAGGCAACTGACAGGTACCGGCAGGCCAAGCGGTCTGCAGCTTTGGCAGTCGCCAAGGCAAAAACATGGGAGGAGTTTGGGAGGCTTTGGAGAAATTCTTGTGCACCAGCAGTGCACAACACTGTCTGGTGAGGATGGAGTGCTGCTGCCCTCTAGATGAGATGTTGTGGACCAGTGGAAGGAATACGTCAAAGACCTCCTCAATCCCAACAACACATCTTCCAATGAAAAAGCACGGCCTGGGGACTCCATGGTGGGCACTCCTATCTCTGGGGCTGAGTTTACAGAGGTGTTCAAAAAGCTCCTCGGTGGCAAGACCCCGGGGGTGAAGGGGTTTTCCCCGGAGTTTTTTAAGGCCCTGGATGCTGTAGGCGTGTTCTGGTCGACAAGACTCTGCAGCATTGCATTGACATTGGGGGTGGTGCCCCTGGATTGGCAGACCGGGGTGGCTTCATCAAGGATTGACGTTCATCTCTCACTGTATCGGTTTGTATCTGTGTGAAGTGGCCCGTATGAAAATCAGCACGTCTAAGTCCATGGTTCTCGCTCGGAAAATGGTGGCATGCCAACTTCGGATTGGTGATGAGATCCTGGCCCAAGTGAAGAAGTTGAAGTACAGTGCGGTGGGTAGTGACCCAAAGAACAAGATGGCGGTACAAGCGGGTGGAAGGAGTTTCCTCTGCAAGGTGGCTGGGCTCTCTATCAAAGGTAGGGTGAGCACTGTCATCCGGGAGAAACTCGGAGTAGAACCTCTGCTCCTCCGTTTTGATGAGGTGGGTCGGTCATCTGGTTAGGGTGCCTCTCGGACGCCTCCCTGGGGAGGTGTTCAGGTCACGTCTGACCGGTAGGAGGCCTCGAGGAAGACCCAGAGCACGCTGGAGAGACTATGTCTCTCAGCTGGCCTGGGAACGCCTCAAGATCCACCAGGAAGAGCTGAGGAAAGTAACCTGGGAGAGGGAAGTCTGGGCTTCCCTGCTTAAGCTGCTGGACCCGCTACCCGAACTCGGTAGTCAGACTGTAGTCAGCTCGACTTCTAGGTTCTGCACAACCGGAAACATTGAGTGCTAGCTCGTCACGACCGGCACCATCAGCCATGAATGTCATTTTCGCTCATTTACAGTTGACTTGCAATAATGTACGAATGATATGCAAGATTTTTAAGCCGAGGTGATCAATCAGGGACTTTTACAGCATGCAGCACATTTGTGTGTGTGTGGTAATGAGTTTTTGTTCCACGCACCACACCTAAACATGCTTGCGTAATCCTGCTAAGTGTGTATCCGTCGCACAGGTCACGATTTTACCAGCTCAGTAGTGGAGTAGCTCATGAAAACAGCAAAGCAAGTGGTGGCCTTTTGCCCGGGGCTTGAACTTCTTCATAGTACCTGCAGGATGCTCCTATGTAGTACACGGGCCCACCTGCAAGTCCAGGAAACGCTTGACCGTGTTGCTGTCCGTCAGCTTGAAACTTTTGTCCAGTGGGAAATACTCCGCCACGATGTCATCCACCTGAATGCTCCCTTCATTTGACGTCCACATGTTGACATCGTAACCTTGGTTGATGTCTCCTTGGTTGTCAAACTTGTACGTCTTCCCTTCGTGGTCAAATTTGCGCATCCTAAGCGCCTCCAGTACCTGCGGAGAAAGAAAAATGCAAAAAGAATGACATGGGTGTAAAGCAGTAAAGAATTTATGACAAGAATGAAGGTAAGACGATGCCTGCTGAGGATCGAGGTCGAGAAAATCATTGGAGTCTCTCTCCCCTCTGTCATGGACATTTACACCACACGCTGTCCCGCAAAGCAAACTGCATTGTGGGCGAGGCCACACACCCCTCACACACACTCTTCACACTGCTTCCATCAGGGAAGAGGTTCCGGAGCATTCGGGCCCTCACAACCAGACTGGGCAACAGTTTTTTCCCACGAGCCATCAGGCTTCTCAACACACAGAACTTGAATCGATACATATTATCCTTCACCATTTCATTCCATATTCATGCACATCTCCATCGTACTCATATTTATCATTTATCACAACTATGTTTACTTTTACATGCTATTTTGCACCTTTTGCTGCTATGTTTGCTATTTTTGCACATATTGTACCTTCACATCCTGTTTACAGTTTCTGTAATACAATCCCAATACATTTTTGGTTTTTGGTCGAAGTTATTACTTTATGCTCTTTGTTTTTTTGTCCTGCACTGTCTTGTCTGTTTTTGCAATGCTTGCACTCGGCGGCACACGATGCACTTTATGTTTGTTAAATAGAATTTAACAAAATAAAACAGAATAAAGAATAAAGAGAATAAAGAAAGAAGAATAAAGAGAGAAAAGAGCTTTAATTTATAGAGGAAAACATGAATAGTGATACAAAACATTTAAATGGAAATATACAGTTTATTAAATAACAAGGTTGTAATATTATTAGAAACAGGCAAAACAAAATAAAGTAGTTTTTTTTGGAAAATGAGCTGTAAAAAGTTGTAAAATTATGGGAATAAACCCATAATTTCATTAGAAAAAAAGTGCATTGCCCAATTTATTGGCCCTAGAAAACAAAAAAAATCAGCAGAATAAAGTCTTTCTTCGCTTCCTTTCGGCTTATCCCTGCCTATCCCATCAGAATCATGTTCTTCCGTTTGATTCGCACGTTTTGATTTGGCAAAAGAGAAAAAATGGTTGGTTTGGTTTTTGTAAAATGTGGTTGTGGGAAAGCTTATTTTATGCAATCATATTATTGGGGTTAATATTGAGGTGAAAATCATTTGGTGGTACAGTCATAGTACTAAGACAAAAAATAACAGGAAGGAATAGTAAAAGCAGCAAAACAGAAAAAAGTAATAATATTGTCAGATAGTAAAGAAAAAAAATGGTTTTTAATAGTAATATGACAAAGAAGCCAGCTGGGATAGGCTCCAGCATGAGAATATGTGGCATAGAAAAGGATGGTTGGATGCGAAACAAGCAAAACAAAATAAAGTTGGAATGTTGGAAAATGAGATTAGGAAAAATTTGTGATATTATGGGAATAAAGATTTTTTCTACCCCACCGTGAATCACCACCTTATCGTGGTGGAGGGGTTTGAGTGCCCGAGTGATCCTAGGAGCTATGTTGTTGGGGGCTTTATGCCCCTGGTAGGGTCTCCCAAGGCAAACAGGTTCTAGGTGACGGGCCAGACTAAGAGTGATTCAGAAGACCCTAATGAAGAAGAGCAGGAGGAGTGACCGCACCTCTCTTGGACGTGAGATACCGGGGCCTCACCCTGGAGCCAGGCCTGGGAGAGGGGCTCTCAGGCGAGTGGCTGGTGGCTAGGCCTTCACCTGTGGGGCCTGGCCGGGCCTAGCCACACGGGAATCCCCCCCGCAGACCCACCACCTGCAGGGGCAAGCATAAGGGTCCGGTGCATTGCAATTTGGGCAGTGGTCGAGGGCGGGTGTCCAGGCGACCTGGTCCTCGGCGGCCAAATCTGGTTCTCGGGACATGGAATGTCACTTCTCTGGTGGGGAAGGAGCCCGAGCTTGTGGAAGAGGCGAAGACATTCCGACTAGATATAGTCGGACTCACCTCAACCCACAGTTTGGGCTCTGGAACCAAATTCCTTGAGAGGGGCTGGACCTTGTTCTTCTCTGGAGTTGCTGCAAGGGAGAGGCGGCGAGCTCGTGTGGGATTATTAATAGCCCCCCGGGTTGGTGCCTCTGTGCTGGAGTCATCCTCGGTGAACCAGAGGGTTATTTCCCTACGCCTTCAGGCTGGGGAAAGGGTCCTGACTGTGGTCTGTGCGTACGCGCCGAACGGCAGTTCAGAGTACCCAGCCTTCTTGGAGTCTATCAGAGTGGTTCTGGAGAGCACCCCAGCTGGTGACTCCATAGTTCTGCTGGGAGACTTCAACGCCCATGTGGGCAATGACAGTGTGACTTGGAGGGGCGTGGTTGGGAGGAACGGCCTCCCTGACCTGAACCCGTGCGGTGTGTTGTTGCTGGACTTCTGTGCGAATCACAGTTTGTCCATAACAAACACCATGTTCCAACATAAGGATGTCCATAAGTGCACTTGGCACCAGGACACCCTAGGTCGCAGGTCTATGATCGACTTTGTGGTCGTATCATCAGACCTGCGTCCGCATGTTCTGGACACGCGGGTGAAGAGAGGGGCTGAGCTGTCAACTGACCACCACCTGGTGATGAGTTGGATTAGATGGCGGGGAAGGATGCCGGACAGACCTGGCAGACCCAAACGCGTAGTGAGGGTGTGCTGGGAACGTCTGGCAGAATCTCCCGTTCGTCGAGTCTTCAACTCTCATCTCCGGCAGAGCTT
>QODF01002073.1:341011-366649 GCA_024372805.1 Oostethus manadensis
CGTACCTCCCAGGGTTGCAGGCTGCCTGGCGTCTTGCAGTCTCTGCTCATGCAAACGGAGGCCACAGCTTGAGCGATGGCACTCGTAGCCATTTGGGTACTCAAGATCAAGGCCTTGTCGGTGCTTTCTATAAAGGTCTTCACCACTTTAGATGCCAGCTCAGCGCCTCCAAGAACGTCGTTTTGATTGACATGCTTGAAGACTTCTTCCAAGAAGGTGTTATTTCCCTTCTTGTTATTTCCGCTGGTCTCCAGCCGGCTCAGGTACTGGTAGAAAGATGACACATTTCCAGTTCTGAAGTTGAAACCCACAACGTGTCCGATGTCTTGGAGAGTTAAATTTCCCTGCACGGATGCTGAGGAGGACCAGCTATCACTCGCCACCCACACTCTTCTGATATCTGAGATGCTTTGACCTCTCAGTATGGTGTTTCCCAGCTCCAGGAAAAGGTTTCGCATGTGAGCTGTCTTTGCAAAGGACACAATCACCTGTGCCTTTGGGTTCTGGGAGATGGTTGATGCCGTGAACTTGATAGCAGCGTTTAAAGCATTTTCACCAGAAGAGGGAAGGATGGATCGGAATGCTATACAGATGCCGTGGTCGGATGCTTGGGATGCAAAGTGCTCGAGCGCAGAGAGACCGTAATCGCCATCCGTGACGACTATTCCCACCCAGCTCCAACCGTTGAGTTTGAGAAGCTTGACCATGGCGGTCGTCTGGTGCCCGTCATGCGGAACCGTTCTCATGAAGCTCGGGAAACGTCGCTTGTTGCTCAAAGTCAGAGCTGTTGATGAGTAACTTATCTGCAGAAAACAAACACCTCATTTTTCCATTGACAAAACCAAAGACCCATATCACCCATAGCTCACCAACGTTGCTGATTGGATGCCAAATCAGGACACACTAGACATGAAATAACACCCCCGTAGTCACCTTTACGCCCCTATTACCCAATAGAGTAGACATAATAAAAGATAATAAGACATAGAAAACCTGTTTACCAGCTTCTAAATACACTTTTTTAGCATTATTAGAGCTCTCAAGAGAGGAAATAACACCCCTAAAGTCACCTTTACACTCCTATTACGTTAAAAAAAAACGTGACAGAGTGAAGCCATGATATTTCAAAGAGCAAAGTGTTCGTTTTGGACAATTGTCATTATATTCTGCTTTGCTTCAGGGTAAAAAATGAATTATAATAAGTAAGTATATCAGACATTTGGAAATTCAATAAGTATGTGTGACACATTTTCATTCATTTTCGCATATTTTGTATTGAAGTAGTGCTCGTGCAGACTTACTTGAGGGATCATGTGGAGGGTGAGTTGCCTGGCAAGAGCAATGGACAATTCGGAAAAACTGTCCCCGACGATGGCAACAAGCGGTTGCTGGCATGTGGGGGCGCACAGTGCTTGCTGGATGAAGTCCGCGTTGGCCCTGAGACCCGTGCTGACGTCTGTGCAGGAGTCCCGGATGTCATAGCCCAGCGTCACGTTGGCATCCGTCAGTAAAGGAGATTGATTCATCCTCTCGATTTCATGGATCATTGCCAGAGTCAGCGCCACCATGCCAGGGTTAAGCCTGCGGGAACAACAATTTATTTATAGCAGCGTTTATGGCAGCGATACACCATTGAATTCAAGAAAAATAACTCATGGCAAAATAGGAAGATGGTGTCCACGCCCGTCTCGCTGCCGCATTGTGTCAAAAATCATGTCGTCAATGAAGGTAAAAGTAACCATGAGCCCGGCTCCCGAGCGGTCATACCCCTTTCAATAAAACACCCATCATGTTTCGTGCTGAGCCGCAGACGCGTTTTGTCGTGACAAACTGACATTGTTTTCAGGTTGCGTGTGTCTTTGCTGGTGTCCGGTTTGGACAAAATGTCCATTTTTGTTTGGTACGCCACACATGCACCCATGAATCCATCCATTTTCTTCCGCTTATCCGAGGTCGGGTCGCGGGGGCAGCAACCTAAGCAGGGAAGCCCAGAGGTCCCTCTCCCCGGCCACTTCGTCCAGCTCTTCCCAGCGGATGCCGAGGAGTTCCCAGGCCAGCTGAGAGACATAGTCTCTCCAACGTGTCCTGGGTCTTCCCCGAGGCCTCCTACCGGTTGGACGTGCCCTGAACACCTCCCCAGGAAGGCGTTCGGGAGGCATCCTAACCAGATGCCCGAGCCACCTCATCTGACTCCTCTCAATGCGGAGGAGCAGCGGTTCTACTCCGAGTCTCTCCCGGATGACAGTGCTTCTCACCCTATCTCTAAGGGAGAGCCCAGCCACCCTGCGGAGAAAACTCATTTCGGCCGCTTGTACCCGCGATCTTGTCCTTTCGGTCACTACCCAAAGCTCATGACCATAGGTGAGGGTAGGAACGTAGATCGACCGGTAAATCGAGAGCTTTGCCTTTTGGCTCAGCTCTCTTTTCACCACGACAGACCGGTGCAGAGTCCGCATCACTGCAGACGCCGCACCAATCCGCCTGTCCATCTCGCGTTCCATCCTTCCATCACTCGTGAACAAGACCCCGAGGTACTTAAACTCCTCCACTTGAGGCAGGACCTCATCCCCGACCCGGAGATGGCACTCCACCCTTTCCCGGGCGAGAACCATGGACTCGGACTTGGAGGTGCTGATTCTCATTCCAGCCGCTTCACACTCAGCTGCGAACCGATCCAGTGAGAGTTGAAGGTCACTGCTCGATGAAGCCAACAGGACCACATCATCTGCAAAAAGCAGAGATCGAATCCTGCGGCCACCAAACTGAAACCCCTCAACGCCCTGGCTGCGCCTAGAAATTCTGTCCATGAAAGTAGTGAACAGAATCGGTGACAAAGGGCAGCCCTGGCGGAGTCCAACCCTCACTGGAAACGGGTCCGACTTATTGCCGGCAATGCGAACCAAACTCTGACACCGGTCATACAGGGAACGAACCGCCTGGATTAGGTGGTCCGATACCCCATATTCCCGGAGCACTCCCCACAGTATTCCCCGAGGAACACGGTCGAATGCCTTCTCCAAGTCCACAAAACACATGTAGACTGGTTGGGCAAACTCCCATGCACCCTCAAGGACCCTGCCGAGAGTATAGAGTTGGTCCACAGTTCCACGACCAGGACGAAAACCACACTGCTCCTCCTGAATCCGAGATTCGACTATCCGGCGGATCCTCCTCTCCAGAACCCCTGAATAGACCTTACCAGGAAGGCTGAGGAGTGTGATCCCACGATAGTTAGAACACACCCTCCGGTCCCCCTTCTTGAAAAGCGGGACCACCACCCCGGTCTGCCAGTCCAGGGGCACCGACCCCGACGTCCACGCAATGCTGCAGAGTCGTGTCAACCAAGACACGCCCACAGCATCCAGGGCCTTAAGGAACTCCGGGCGGATCTCATCCACCCCCGGGGCCTTGCCACCAAGGAGCTTTTTGACCACCTCGGTGACCTCAGCCCCAGAGATAGGCGAACCCGACTCAGAGTCCCCAGGCACTGCTTCCATGTTGGAAGGCGTGTCGGTGGGATTGAGGAGGTCTTCAAAGTATTCCCTCCACCGGTCCACAACATCTCGAGTCGAGTTCAGCAGCACACCGTCCCCACCATACACGGTGTTGACTGTGCACTGCTTCCCCCGCCGGAGACGGCGGATGGTGGTCCAGAATCTCTTTGAAGCCATCCGGAAGTCGTTTTCCATGGCCTCTCCGAACTCCTCCCATGTCCGGGTTTTTGCCTCAGCGACTGCCAGAGCTGCAGACCGCTTGGCCTTCCGGTACCTGTCAGCTGCCTCCAGAGTGCCATGGGCCAAGACGGCCTGATAGGACTCTTTCTTCAGCTTGACGGCATCCCTCACCACTGGTGTCCACCAACGGGTTCTGGGATTACCGCCACGACAGGCACCGACCACCTTACGGCCACAGCTCCGATCGGCCGCATCGACAATGGAGGCACGAAACATCGCCCACTCGGATTCAATGTCCGCTGCCTCCCTCGGAACATGGTCAAAGCTCTCCCGCAGGTGGGAGTTGAAACTCCTTCTGACAGGGGACTCTGCCAGACGTTCCCAGCAGACCCTCACAATGCGTTTGGGTCTGCCAGGTCTGACCGGCATCCTCCCCCACCATCGGAACCAACTCACCACCAGGTGGTGATCAGTTGACAGCTCCGCCCCTCTCCTCACCCGAGTGTCCAAAACATGTGGCCGCAAGTCCGACGACACAACCACAAAGTCAATCATCAAACTGCGGCCCAGGGTGTCCTGGTGCCAAGTGCACATGTGGACACCCTTATGCTTGAACATGGTGTTCGTTATAGACAATCCGTGACGAGCACAGAAGTCCAATAACAAAACACCGCTCGGGTTGAGATCAGGGGGGCCGTTCCTCCCAATCACACCTCTCCAGGTCTCACTGTCGCTGCCAACATGAGCGTTGAAGTCACCCAGCAGTACAAGGGAATCCCCCAAGGGAGCACTCTCTAGTACTTCCTCTAAGGACTTCAAAAAGGGCGGGTATTCTGAAATGCCGTTTGAAGCAATAAGCGCAAACAACATTTAGGATCCGTCCCCCCACCCGCAGGCGCAGGGAAACTACCCTCTAGTTTACCGGGTTAAACTCCAACGTGCAGGCCTGGAGCCGGGGGGCAAAAAGAATTGCCACCCCTGCTCGTCGTCTCTCATTGCCGGCAACACCAGAGTGGAATGAAGTCCAGCCCCTCTCGAGAGGACTGGTTCCACAAGTCCTTGCCATGCTTTAAAGGTGAGTCTGACTATATCTAGCCGGAATTTCTCCACCTCACACACCAGCTCAGGCTCCTTCCCCACCAGAGAGGTGACATTCCACGTACCGACAACTAGCTTCTGTAGCCAAGGATCGGACCGCCAAAGATTCTGCCTCCGGCTGCCACGCAAATCTCTTTGCACCTGACCCCTTTGGCCCCACCCACGAGTGGTGAGCTCATGGGAGGGGGGACCCACGTTACCTTTTTGGGCTGTGCCCGACCAGGCCCCATGGGTCCAGGCCCGGCCACCAGACGCTCGCCATCGTGCCCCGCCTCCGGACACATGCACCTCACGTATTTTTATACTTTTGACTTTTTTCTCGTATTATTTTGTATTTATTCTTGTAATATTGCAGCTGTTTTTGTCCCATTTTTTTTACTTCATTCTCATAATATTACAACCAATTGTTTCAAAAATTACAACTTTATTTGGTTTTGCTATAACATAAAAAATAGCACTATATACAGTAATAACATTTTTACTAAATAACAATATATTTCAATTTGTCACCAAAATTACTGATTTTTTCTTCATCTATTATGTTGATTCTCATAAAGGTGAATTCATGTTTTGTTCAGAATTAGACTTTTTTCTTTTAATATTTTGACTTGATTTTTTAAATAAAACAACCGCTGTTGTTTTTAATATTGCAATATTATGACTTTATTCCCATAGTACTTTATCCACAATCGAATTTAGTTTTTTTAGTTTCTCATATAATTATGACTTTAAAAAAAGTTATACTTTTGTTAATAAAATAAATAAATAAAATCACAGTATTTTTGCTCATAATTTTCAAGTGTATTCTCATAAAATTGAACTTTGTTCTCTAAATTTTGCCACACTTTCTGGCCATTTCACTTCCTTCTGTTAACATGACTTTATTCAGAAAGTTCAGAGTTGAAAAAAAGATACAAATATGGTGTAATACAAAATAACACCATAAAATGTAAATAAATATTATCAGATTTAATTAATAAAAAATGTGAAATGAATTGTAAAAAAAACTTACTCAACACACTGGTGAATGTGGGGAGCAAAGGATTCGGTTTCTTTGGCGACGCCATGGTGAGCGGGGAAGATTCCCCCAATTACAATATCCCCCTGGGCCGTTGCTCTCAGAGCTTCCACCAAATGGGCTTTCCTTGCGATCACACAAAAAATGGAGAGGTACAAATAAACACACGCCATGGCGTCTAGTCTGCTCCTTTTGGTTTTTTGAAAAGAAGTTTCCTTTTCTCTTTCAGTCATCGGCTACTCTGCACGTGGTCTCAGGCAAAGTGATACATGAAGTGATTTTAAAGCATCTTTGCTGCAGCTTCCTCATACACAGACCTTTATTCTCATTTTATCTCTCTGTTTTTGTTTGTGTGCCCCGCCCACTCGTGACGCAGCGTTTCCTCCTTTGTCTTCGGGCGTGCTGACTCATTAAGAGAGAATTAAGCCGTGGTGTCTTTAAAGGCCAATAACAACTCCAAAAATACACAATCAAAACTACATTTTAGTGTACAGGCATAGACTCTAGAGATGAGTAAAAACACCTTGAACCCCTTTTCCCGACTACAAATGTTACTCTTCAGGTGTTCTGGAAATAACACTAAATCAAGACTTCCTTGCCCCTGGTTGTACCTTTGGTGTCCTGGCCATCTAGCATAAAAATGAAAGAAAATAATATGTTGTCATGTAAGTGAGTGTTACTTAGAGCTCCACTTCCTGATCTACTACACTTTAAGAGCTTGCATGCTGTCGTTTCCGGCCAAGATAGATTCATTTCTGCGGTATGCACAAGAACAATGGACTTTGTTTTCCCTCGCCCGGACGCGGGCCACCGGGGTCCTCCATTGGAGCCAGGCTTGGAGGTGGGGCACGGTGGCGAGCGTCTGGTGGCCGGGCCTGCACCCATGGGGCCCGGTCGGGCACAGCCCGAAAAGGTAATGTGGGTTCCCCCTTCCATGAGCTCACCACTCGTGGGAGGGGCCAAAGGGGTCGGGTGCAAAGAGAGCTGGATGGCGGCCGAAGCAGAGTCTTTGGCGGTCCGATCCTCGGCTACAGAAGCTAGTTGTCGGTACGTGGAATGTCACCTCTCTGGCGGGGAAGGAGCCTGAGCTGGTGTGTGAGGTGGAGAAATTCCGGCTAGATATAGTCGGACTCACCTCAACGCACAGCAAGGGCTCTGCAACCAGTCCTCTCGAGAGGGGCTGGACTTCGTTCCACTCTGGTGTCGTCAGTAATGAGAGGCGACAGGCAGGGGTGGCAATTATTTTGCCCCCTGGCTCCAGGCCTGCACGTTGGAGTTTAACCCGGTAAACAAGAGGGTAGTTTCCCTATGCCTTCGGATGGGGGGACGGGTCCTGACTGTTGTTTGCACTTATACACCAAACAGCAGTTCAGAAAACCCCTTTTTGGAGTCCTTAGAGGAAGTACTAGAGAGTACTCCCTAGGGGGATTCCCTTGTTCTGCTGGGTGACTTTAACGCTTATGTTGGAAGCGACAGTGAGACCTGGAGAGGTGTGATTGGGAGGAACGGCCCCCCCTGGTCTTAACCCGAGCGGTGTCTTGTTTTTGGACTTCTGTGCTCATCACGGATTGTCTATAACGAACACCATGTTCAAGCATAAAGGTGTCCACATGTGCACTTGGCACCAGGACACCCCGGGCCGCAGTTTGATGATTGACTTTGTGGTTGTGTCGTCGGACATGCGACCACATGTTTTGGACACTCGGGTGAGGAAAGGGGCGGACCTGTCAACTGATCACCACCTGGTGGTGAGTTGGTTCCGATGGTGGGGGAGGATGCCGGTCAGACCTGGCAAACCCAAAAGCATTGTGAAGGTCTGCTGGGAAAGTCTGGCAGAGTCCCCTGTCAGAGGGAGTTTCAACTCCCACCTCCGGGTTAGCTTTGACCATCTTCCGAGGGAGGCAGCGAACATTGAGTCCAAGTGGGCAATGTTTCGTGCCTCCATTGTTGATGCGGCTAAACGGAGCTGTGGCCTTAAGGTGGTCGGTGCCTGTCGTGGCGGTGATCCCAGAATCAGTTGGTGGACACCAGTGGTGAGGGATGCCGTCAAGCTGAAGAAAGAGTCCTAGCAGGCCGTTTTGGCCCGTGGAGGCAGCTGACAGGTACCGGCAGGCCAAGCGGTCTGCGGCTATGGCAGTCACTGAGGCAAAATCCCGGACTGACAGATTGGGGTGGTGGTCCCGGTTTTCAAGAAGGGGGACCGGAGGGTGTGCTCTAAATATCGTGGGATCACACTCCTCAGCCTCCTTCGTTAAGGTCTATTCAGGGCTCTGGAGAGGAGGATCCGCCGGATAGTCGACTCTCGGAATCAGGAGAAGCAGTGTAGTTTTTGTCCTGCTTGTGGAACTGTGGACCAACTCTATACTCTTGGCAGGGTCCTTGAGCGTGCATGGGAGTTTGGCCAACCAGTCTACATGTGTTTTGTGGACTTGGAGAAGGAATTCGACCTAGTTATTTGGGGAATACTTGGGGTGTGCTCCGGGAATATGGGGTATCGGACCACCTAATCCAGGCGGTTCGTTCCCTGTATGACCGGTGTCAGAGTTTGGTTCGCATTGCCGTCAATAAGTCGGACCCGTTTCCAGTGAGGGTTGGACTCCGCCAGAATTTCTAGGTGCAGCTAGGGCGTTGAGGGGTTTCGTTTTGGTGGCTGCAGGATTTGGTCTCTGCACTTTGCAGATGATGTGGTCCCGTTGGCTTCATCGAGCCGTGACCTTCAACTCTCGCTGGATCGGTTCGCAGCTGAGTGGGAAGCGATTGGGATGAGAATCAGCACCTCCAAGTCTGAGTCCACGGTTCTCACGTGGAAAAGAGTGGAGTGCCGTCTTTGGGTCGGGGATGAGGTCCTGGCTCAAGTGAAGGAGTTTAAGTACCTCGGGGTCTAGTTCACGAGTGATGGAAGGATGGAACGCAAGATGGACAGGCGGATTGGTTTGGCATCTGCAGGGATGCGGACTCTGCACCGATCTGTCGTGGTGAAGAGAGAGCTGAGCCAAAAGGCAAAGCTCTCGATTTACCGGTAGATCTACGTTCCTACCCTCACCTATGGTCATGAGCTTTGGGTAGTGACCGAAAGAACAAGATGGCGGGTACAAGCAGCCGAAATGAGTTTTCTCCGCAGGGTGGCTGGGCTCTCTCTTAGAGATAGGGTGAGAAGGACTGTCATCCGGGAGAGACTCGGTGTAGAACCGCTGCTCCTCCGCATTGAGAGGAGCCAAATGAGGTGGCTTGGGCATCTGGTTAGGATGCCTCCCGAACGCCTTCCTGGGGAGGTGTTCAGGGCACGTCCAACCGGTAGGAGGGAAGACCCAGGACACGTTGGAGAGACTATGTCTCTCAGCTGGCCTGGGAACGCCTCGGCATCTCGGAATATTCAATGTTAATCAATATTTTCATCTAATCTCAAAATGTATTCCCATGATATTTTACTTTATTCTTTACAGTATTTTATTTTATTCTTATTTATAAGTCTCCAAAAATTGTCATCATAGTTATAAACTTAAACTACTAAAATGATGTTATTTTTCCCATGGTATTAGTTTTTCTGGTAAAAGGAGTCATTTTTGATTCAAATCCAGATGTGATTGTGTGTAATCATGGTTTACACACAAACACGGATCTTGTACAAGCGGTGAGATACGGCGAATCCAGATCAGACCATTAGGCGATTGAATCCACACATGTCAAATAAGGTTATAATGGGATATCCTGGCACAACCAGTCACACCGATGGGCAGTTCAGAGCGGCCCGGGAACCTAACATGCATGTTTTTGGAATGTGGGAGGAAAGCGGAGTACCCGGAGAGAAAACACACACACACACGGGGAGAACATGCAAACTCCACACAGAGATGCCCAACGGAGGTTCGAACCCAGAACCTCCTGACTGTGAGGCCACCACGCTCTCCACAGAGAGCGGATTTCGATGGACGGCTCGTTCGACGGTGCTGCCTCGCCCATCCGCCAGGTGGCAGTAACGTCGCGTCTCTCCGCCAAATCAACCAAAATGGAGGCGGCCGTGTTCGTTCTGGCGCTAATCGACTGTTGTGCTCTGATTTTCCTCGCGGTGTACTTTGTATCCTTTGCGGGGTCCCATTCCCGGGTGGATGTGCACGGAGCTTGTTCGGACGTCGCCCGCCATTGTGAACTTGGTGTTCCGGAGCAGCGATGCTATCGGTAGCCGCCTTGCTAGCCTTTCCCTTAGCTAGCTAGCTAGCACACACGCGCACGTCCTAAGCGCCTCTAGTGTTGCCCCAGCAGACAGCGGACGCGTCAATAATGTTGATATCAAGTGCGTTGACGTGCTGCGGCTGCTTTACGGTCCATGACGCCTTGACAGAGCGGTCAGATCATCACCCTGTCCGACCTAGAATGTGACTACCTCAATGCCCGGGCCTGCTGCTCCAAGCTCAACAAGGCAAGTGCGGAATGTTCCCCGATGTGGCCGCCGTGCCGGTATCGGCGCTTGTTCATCGTTCGTGTCCTCCTCGTGTTGTCTCTCAGTGGGTAATCCCGGAGGTGGTCGGCCAGTGGTTCTCCACGCTGCTGATGGTCATTTCCACACACTGGTTCATCTTCCTCCTCAACCTCCCGGTAGCAGCCTGGGACATTTACAGGTAATCTCGCTGCTTTCCCATGCATGCAAGCACACGTGCCTCTGATATGGAGATGCTTAGATATCTCCTGGCTGCTTGGGGAAGTTCTGTAGTTTTGAGCTGAGGTGTACGCTGGCCAAGAAGTGCAAAAGACCTTAGCATAAAGCATTCTCTTTCTGTTTTTTTTTCCTGTGTACATCAACTTTCTCCCTTGCTCATTTTCTTTTTGCAATGTTTTGACTTTATTCTTATATCATCACTTTCCTCCCCCCATCCCCCCCCCAAAAAATACTTATTTTGTTTTGTTTCTCCCAACACTGCGACTTTTATAAAACGCTGTAATATTTCAATTCCGCGCGCCTAAAACGCGAGTGGCCAAACTGCCGGCCCCGCCAGGCGTTTGTTTGTATGCGGCTCGCCAGATGCGTTCAAAGTGTTTAATATCAACTCGTAACATACACGCTTTCACCGAGAAACAGCCTGTTGATGGTTTTTCACGAGCAGCCATCCGGACACCTACCTACCTCTACCCAATGTGCCAAAAAAACATTCAAGCCATGTGGGACACGCAACAACAAACACACCCAAGGCGCCGTCTAGGAAGTCAAACTATACTCCTAGATGGTCAATGGTTTGCCCCTCGTAGTTGATATTTGTGTATCACGCATCCTTTATTCCCGGCGTCTTATGCGGTCAACAAAAACAAAACTGTAAAATTCTATTTCAAAGTTTAAAGTGCGTACACAAGAACACACGGCAGGGTGTGTGATACTTTTAGAAACAAGACGAATCACTCCAGGCGGACTGTCAGAATTCTAAGTAGAAATTGGGTGTGTATCAAATATATAGTCTGGCTCAAAATATTTGCCCACCCCAGACCCAAAATGACACACACGCGCACTCATATTTTGACCGGTTTGGAAAAATCTTCAAGATGAATCACTTTAATGTTACTTCTTTGTGCATCCCACGCACACGCAGCGACGACGTCATGCTGTCTCCTTCCTGGTGACTGTTCACATGAGGCATTCAAACACATTCCGTAAATCTCAGTGCTCTGGGCTAAAGTCGTTGATCCATTTTGAATTTTTATTCACCTGCGCTAGGCACTGGAGGAGACGCCTCATCTTGTGCTGTAAGGAAGTGTACAACTGGTTTTACTGGCCAAACAAGAAAAACCTTTCACTGGTAAAACTTAGCAATTACCTTTTGACTGCATGATTTGGCCTTAACAGCATTGTTTTGAGACAATAATTTGCGTAAAGCAATTGTGTTGTATTCGTTCATTCGTTACATGGGGCAGATGTGGTAGCATGACTCCTCGGCAGGAAATGCCCCGTGTTACGCAATTTTTACAGCCACGTCCACAAGCTAATTACTGATGCTGTATCCATTAGCTTCACAACACGCATGCGTCCATTCCACAACACGACATATGTGACACATGTCGGTATCCATATTGGTAGATATCGGGACTAGAAATTGGGAGTTGGACAATATCGGACATCCCTACATATAAGACATGAAATAACACCCCTATAGTGACCTTTACGCTGCAATTACCCAACATAGCAGACATCATTCGAGACAATAACACATACAAGTAGGGATGTCCCATATTGGCTTTTATACCAATGTTGGCCATATCTCATCTGATATCATCCGATAGCGATATCTCCCGTCACCGTGACCCACCCAAACTTTCCGGGTAGTGGTAGCCACTTAGCAGTTGTTTGAGGTTTCGAGCAAAGTGATTGGGGCCACCCACCTTGAGTCCTGTCTCGTTGGAAATCACATCTCCACTTTTGGAGACGCCACACGGGAAAAGTGTGACAGGCGACCCTGCCAGGCGTTCCTAGCAGACCCTCACAATGCGTTTGGATCTGCCAGGTCTGACCGGGATCCTCCCCCACCATCGGAACCAACTCACCACCAGGTGGTGATCGGTTGACAGCTCCGCCCCTCTCTTCACCCGAGTGTCCAAAACATGTGGCCGCAAGTCCGACGACACGACCACAAAGTCAATCATCGAACTGCAGCCCAGGGTGTCCTGGTGCCAAGTGCACATGTGGACACCCTTATGCTTGAACATGGTGTTCGTTATAGACAATCCGTGACAAGCACAGAAGTCCAATAACAAAACACCGCTCGGGTTAAGATCAAGGGTGCCGTTCCTCCCAATCACACCTCTCCAGGTCTCACTGTCGTTGCCAACATGAGCGTTGAAGTCACCCAGCAGTACAAGGGAATCCCCCAGGGGAGCACTCTCTAGTACTTCCTCTAAGGACTCCAAAAAGGGGTATTCTGAACTGCTGTTTGGCGCATAAACGCAAACAACATTCAGGACCCGTCCCCCCACCCGAAGGCGTAGGGAAACTACCCTCTCGTTTACTGGGTTAAACTCCCAACGTGCAGGCTTGGAGCCAGGGGGCAACAAGAATTGCCACCCCTGCCCGTCGCCCTCATTGGTGGCAACACCAGAGTGGAATGAAGTCCAGCCCCTCTCGAGAGGACTGGTTCCAGAGCCCTTGCTGTGCGTTGAGGTGAGTCCGACTCCATCTAGCCGGAATTTCTCCACCTCACGCACCAGCTTAGGCTCCTTCCCCACCAGAGAGGTGACATTCCACCTACCGACAACTAGCTTCTGTAGCCGAGGATCGGACCGCCAAGGCCTCTGCCCGCCACCCAGCTCTCTTTGCACCCGACCCCTTTGGCCCCTCACACGAGCGGCAAGCTCATGGGAGGGGGGACCCACGTTACCTTTCCGGGCTGTGCCCGACCAGGCCCCATGGGTGCAGGCCCGGCCACCAGACGCTTGCCATCGTGTCCCGCCTCCGGGCCTGGCTCCAGAGGGGGGCCCTGGTGACCCGCGTCTGGACGAGGGAAAACAAAGTCCAATTGTTATTGTGCATCATTTGGGTCTATTGAGCCACTCTTAGTCTGGTCCCTCCCCTAAGACCTGTTTGTCATGGGTGACCCTACCAGGGGCATGACAGCCCCCGACAACTTAGCTCCTAGGATCATTGGGACACCCAAACTCCTCCACCCTGATAAGGTGCTGACTTATGGGAGGAGCCTGAAATTCATCAACTCTTTTTAAAAGGAAACAGCAACAACACAAACATATATATATTAAAACACACTGGAACAGGAAGGAGGTTTATGTTTCAAAGTCTTCTAGCTCCAGCGTATTTGATACACATATTTACCAGTATTACATTTTTATGGCAATAATATTTTGTTATTGTTATTCGGGCAGCCGATGCAGTTTTAAGGGCCCGAGCAGGTTTGCAGTCATATCCGTTGTGTTTATTATTTATCTCTCTATGCTAAACATGCATGAAACATAACTTTTGATGTAAAGGAAACGCTGATTGATTCACTGTCTTTTTAAAAAATCAGTTATTACACACACGTCAGCTCGTACAGTAGATCTCTGTGCCCTTTATTGTTCATTTTCTCTACAAAGTAAAAAAGATGAAAAGCTTATTTAGTTGGGTTTTTTTCCATTGTTTGTAGTTTTGTTTTCTACTTTTTACACTTATTTTATCACCATAGGTTGTGTTTTTCCATCAGCGAATAAAATTCCTTCCGTTTGCTTGATCCAACGCGTCCTCGGACATGTGCAGTTTATACGTTTCACCACAAGATGGCGCTGTCGTCTGGTCACACAGCTTGATATTCCAAACAGAAAGGGAAAACTAAAAGTATATTGCATTATTGTGATAGATTTCACTACATTACAAAAATGACAATAATATTGTGTGATGACGATGATAACCTGGTATGATGAAGAATATGGAGAGAATTATGTGCATATTCAGCATTTTTTATGCTTAAATGCTGATATTATGTGGGAATGCATAAAGGTAATTGCTAATGTGTATATTTGTTCTCTGAAAAACAATGTCCAGTCTGCATTGATTCAGTGCTTTTAATTTGATGATGTTCCTGCCTTGGTTTTACACAACATACAATATAATACAGTAGATGAATGAAATGCTATATATATATGTTTTACTGATGTGTTGAAATAGACACATGGGGATGACTGGCATGCTGTCTCCAGCAGCGGTGAAGGTTGACAGGTGTTGTCCCTGCAGGTATGTGAAGGTCCCAATGGGAAACATGGGCGTGTTTGACCCCACTGAAATCCACAACCGGGGTCAGCTCAAGTCCCACATGAAGGAGGCCATGATCAAACTTGGCTACCACCTGCTTTGCTTCTTCATTTACTTGTACAGGTAGATGACATGCACACACACACACCTAAAGGCACCTTTCCATTCACACAAAGTGTGTTTTTGCAGCATGATACTGGCTCTGATCAATGACTGAAATGACTCCACGGACACTCCTGGATTTCCTGTGTACAATCTCACCAACTGAACCCGGACCATTTTATGGATTATGTTGTGGGTTTTTTTTGTATTTGGATGCTAATAAAATTGTGTGTGTTCATAACCGTACTTGAAATCTCCAAACGGGTCAAACATTCTAACTCCTGTGTTCACGCTCATTTGCGCATAAATGGAATCTTGCTTTTTTGCGCTTTTATGTTGCATACAGTGGAACCTTGGTTAGTGTCTTTCATTGGACTTTGTCTTTAACAGTCGCCTCTAACCGAAACTAACTTTAACGGAATCACATTTTTGGGTCCAGGAACATTTTTTTTCTAGTTTTACAATTTTAGCTGAACTTGCGGGAAACAATTCAAAGCACAAACAAACAGTTTTACTACAGTAGTCGTATATACAATTCAACCAGTTCACTGTATTAATACAGCTATTTCTGCAAATTTGCACGCATAAAAATGGCTAATCAATCACGTAGCTGAAGCCACCTACCTACTCGAAATCCATTATCTTTTTTTATCTGAATTAACTTGAAATACTGAACACAATTATGTTGACACTGAGATGGACTGGCAACCAGTCCAGGGTGTACCCCGCCTCCTGCCCAAAGTCAGCTGGGATAGGCACACTCGCCACCCCTAATGAGGACAAGCGGCATAGAAAAAGGATGGATGAATGGAATTCCTTTGATAGAAATTGCGGACTTAGATCAAGTTTGATAAGTAATCATCCTACTTTTTATTCCAGCCACCTTTTTGTCCATCTGCATATTCATCGAATGGAATGTTGAACAGTGATAATAAAGCAGTGACAGGTTTCCCCACTACGCTGTGTGGGGATTGGAATACCAATATACAGTAAATATAAATGACAGATGAACCAAAGCAATCGTCAAACTTACCTTTTGTTGTAATTGTGAATGTAGTGCTCTACATTGACCACTAGGTGTCAGTAATAAGGCCGGAACAGGCATAAATGGCAAGTCGTGATGATCTCACAACAGGCATAATAATCATCATAATAATAACACAGGCTACCATAACCCAGCATAGCAGTTGTGTTGGGGTCAGATGAGAACTGTAACTTGCGACTAAACGTGCGGCGTCTTGTATGCCAACTGGACCATGAATGCATGCAAACACTGACACACTTGTGGCGTACATTTGGGCCACTAACAGGTTCCACTGGACATATAAACCAGCGGATGCCCTGGGGGGTACATTGTGCTCACCAAAGACCCCACATTTGTAGCCCTAAAATGACTACAGCTGTTCCCCCAGCTGTTTTCAGTGTGTTAGGATGTCTTCACAAATAAAAACTCCAATACAATGTACAATACACAAAATAAAATAAATAGTGCAGTATGCTAAACAAGTTGCAGAAGAAGTGCCATCTTTGTTGGAAAAAAAAATAGCTTGCTTTTGATTTGGAAGAAAAAGACCTGCGGCCTTTTCTTCCCCACGGAGGGGCGGTGGCGGCAAGCACCTTCCTGCTCAAGCACGCCGCCCCACTTCTCGGGATCACGTGAGCATCCTGATGGAAGACACCAAGGTTTCTGACTGTATTATGGGGGTGAGTACAAGACCATCTAGAACAGTAATACCGTTCGCAAGCTTGTCTGAGGTGCTGGGAACCAAGGACTATGATTTCACTTCCATCTGAGTTTAAAGGTAAAAAGCTAGAAGTCATCCGGCTCGTTATGTCAGTTAGGCACGCCTGGAGTTTGGGCCGCTGACTAGCTCGGTTAGCTTTCATTGATAAGTACAATTGTGTGTCCTCTGCCTAGCATAGGAAATTAACGGGGTGTTTTCTGATGGCATTACCTAAAGGGGACATGTAAAGACTGAATAATACTGGTCCTAGCACAGAACCCTGTGGGATGCCATGATCGACCTTCGCGTGTCTGGATTCTTTATCGATCTGACAGGTAAGACTGAAAGCAGTTCCTTTAATACCAGAAGTGAGTTCTATTCGGCGTATGAGAATTCGATGGTGAACTTATTGATTATATTGAGGAGCTATTCAGGATCACCTGACTCATACGTGCCCTGTCGGTCCGCTGGAGAGAATGCACCCAACCAATGACGTTCCGTGCAACGCGTTAAAGAGGAATTATCGGGCTACATCACTCAAGGCCACTTCCTCACTGTACTGCGCACGTCGCCTGCAGAAAGAGGATCAACTGGATCACTTCCAGTGCATACAGTGGGATGTGACGTCATCACCACCTTATCGTGGTGGAGGGGGTTTGAGTGCCCGAATGAGCCTAGGAGCTATGCCCCTAGTAAGGTTTCCCAAGGCAAACAGGTTCTAGGTGACGGGCCAGACTATAAGTTATTCAGAAGACCCCTTTGAAGAAAAACAAGAGGAGTGACCACACCTCGCTCGGACGTGGAATACCGGGGCCTCACCCTGGAGCCAGGCCTGGCAGAGGGGCTCGCAGGGAAGCGCCTGGTGGCCAGACCTTCACCCGTGGGACCTGGCCGGGCCTAGCCCGAAGAAACCACACAACAACTCCTCTTCGCAGACTCAGCACCTGCAGGGGTAAGCATAAGAGTCCAATGCATTGTGATTTGGGCAGTGGTCAAGGGCGGGTGTCTGGGCGACCTGGTCTTCGGCGGCAAAATCTAGTTCCTGGGACATAGAATGTCACTTCTCTAGTAGGGAAAGATCCCGGGCTTGTGGAAGAGGCGGTGAGATTCCGACTAGATATAGTCGGACTCACCTCAACCCACAGTTTGGGCTCTGGAACCAAATTCTTTGAAAGGGGCTGGACCTTGTTCTTCTCTGGAATTGCTGCAGGGGAGAGGCGGCAAGCTGGTGTGGGCTTATTATTAGCCCCCCAGCTTGGTGCCTCTGTGCTGGAGTCATCCCCAGTAAACGAGAGGGTTATTTCCCTACGCCTTAGGGCTGGGGAAAGGGTCCTGACTGTGGTTTGTGCGTACACGCCGAACAGCAGTTCAGAGTACCCAGCCTTCTTGGAGTCTATCAGAGGGGTGCTGGAGAGCATCCCAGCTGGTGACTCCATAGTTCTACTGGAAGACTTCAACGCCCATGTGGGCAATGACAGTGTGACTTGGAGGGGCGTGGTCTCCCTGACCTGAACACGTGTGGTGTTCTTCCTGGACTTCTGTGCGAATCACAGTTTGTCTATAAACATCATGTTTGAACATAAGGATGTCCATAAGTGCACTTGGCACCTGGACACTTTAGGTTGCAGGTCTATGATCGACTTTGTGGTCACATCAGACCTGCATCCACCTGTTCTGGACACGCGAGTGAAGAGAGGGGCTGAGTTGTCAACTGACCACCACCTGGTGATGAGTTGGATTAGATGGCGGGGAAGGATGCCGGACAGACCCAAACGCGTAGTGAGGGTGTGCTGGGAACGTCTGGCAGAGTCTCCCGTTCGTCGAGTCTTCAACTCTCATCTCCAGCAGAGTTTCGCCTGCATCTCGAGGGAGGACCGGGATATTGAGTCCGAATGGGCCCTATTCCGGGCCTCTATTGCTGAGGCCGGCAGTTGTAGTCATGGCAGCAAGGTGGTTGGTGCCAGTCGTGGTGGCAAGCCCCAAACCCGATGGTTGACACCGGGGGTTAGGGCTGCTGTCAGGCTGAAGAAGGAGTCATATCAAGCATGGATGGCTTGCGGAACCCATGAAGCAGTTGACAGGTACCGGCAGGCCAAGAGACATGCAGCTTCAGAGGTGATCGAGGCAAACACTCAGGTGTGGGAGGAGTTTGGTGAGGCTTTGAAGCACGACTTTTGGTCGGCTTCAAAGAGGTTCTGGAAAACCGTCCAACACCTCAGAAAAAGAAAACAGCCCCCTGTTCACAGTGTGGATGGGGGCTTGCTGACCTCGACTGAGGATATAGTTGGTCGGTGGAAGGAATACTTTGAGGCCCTTCTCAATCCCACTGACATACCTTCCGTAGAGGTGTCATGAGAATAATAAAGCCAAACACACCACATCAGTAGTAGAGGAAAAAGGGCCCCCCTGTTTATTCGCACGTCTTTTATACCCTTCTGGCACACCACGATCTGTACGTACTTTCCTGGACTCCTTTCCATAAAAGGACATGTTTTGGTACACTTCTTGGCACAACATATGTGACTGAAGACACTTTGTATAACTAAGCATCTGGAGTTCACAATTTCACAAAATATCCCCCCTTTTGGAGATCCCAAACAACACAAGCCATCTCTTCGAGCAGCAATCGTTTCATCTTGTCCAATCCTAATCACATTCATGCGTGATGTTTATGCAGTTTGTGATGCATACTTGTCCTAGCAAGTGGGGAAAGTTTTAGGGCAGTGAGTTGTCCCGGGGTTGGGGCAAAGTGGGTTGGGAGCGTTGTTTCAGCTCACATCGTTCACCGCCGAGAGGATTATTGTGCCTCTGTAAGAACGGTGTTGGCCATCTTCAGTCCCTTTCTTCAATCACCTGCCGATGATCAGCACGCTGTCGTCTGGAGGAACCCTTTGTGGTGAGGGACTTACTTCGCCGAGATGAGTTGGTGACTTGACACGTCACATGTAGGCAGACGGCGGGCATCTCACACCTTCCTCGTCCCCAGCATCCGGGATGGGTGTTGTTTCCTCTCGGCCTCGCTCCCTCCCCACCCATGGCTCGTTCGGATGCTCCGTCTCAGCCATCCTGGTCCCAATCCATGGATGCAGCTCAACTCGGTGGCACCATCTCTGCTGGAAAAATTCTCTGCTGGTGGCCACTACCACCCTGGTAGCCGCCAGCATCATCTGGTCTTACAAAAGTCTTAATTAGTAATTTCTTTAGAATGAGTACGATGCAACAAAGTAACAAGCATATTAGTGTCAGAAATACTACTACAATTATTCCCATCTTTGCCCGTTTGCCAATACATCTTGAGTTCACAATTTCACAATAGAGGAAGCAGAGTCTGAGGATACGTACATGGACAGTTCTGTCACCGTGGCTGAGGTAATTGGGGTAGTTAAATCACTTCCCAGTGGCAAGGCTCCGGGGGTAGACGAATTCCGCTCGGAATTTCTCAAGGCTCTGGATGTTGGGGGACTGTGTTGGTTGACATGCCTCTACAACATTGCATGGAAGTCAGGAACAGTACCTCTGGACTGGCAAACCGGGGTGGTGGTCCCTATTTATAAAAAGGGTGACCGGAGGGTTCCAACTATAGGGGGAATCAGACTTCTCAGCCTCTCTGAGAAAGTCTACTCCAGGGTGCTGGAGAGAAGGGTACGAGTGTTAATCGAACCTTGGTTACTGGAGTTGCAGTTGTTCCGCGACGAAAACCACACTGGACCAGCTCTACACCCTTGCAAGGGTACTGGAGGGTATGTGGGAGTTTGCCTAACCAGTCTACATGTGCTTTGCGGACTTGGAAACGGCATTCAACCGTGTCCCTCGTGGTGTCCTGTGGGGGGTGCTCCGGGAGTACTGGATTGGTGGCCCGCTACTACGTGCCATTTGGTCCTTGTACAATCGAAGCAGGAGCCTGGTTGGCATTGCCAGCAGTAAGTCCAGCTTGTTTCCAGTTAACGTTGGCCTCCGCCAAGGCTGCCCTTTGTCACCGATTCTGTTCATAATCTTCATGGACAGAATTTCTAGGCGCAGTCAAGGTGTTGAGGGAGTCCAGCTTGGTGACATTAGGATCTTGTCTCTGCTATTTGCAGACGATGTGGTCCTTATGGCCTCATCAGGCTGTGACCTTCAGCGTTTACTGGAGCGGTTTGCAGCTGAGTGTGAAGCTTCTGGGATGAGACTCAGCACCTCCAAATCCGAGGCCATGGTTCTCAGTCGGAAACGGGTGGACTGTACCCTCCGGGTTGGGAGTGAGGTCTTGCCTCAGGTGGAGGAGTTCAAGTATCTCGGGTTCTTGTTCACGAGTGAGGGAAGGTTGGAGCGTGAGATCGACAGACGGATCGGTGCAGCATCTGCAGTAATGCGGTCGCTGTACCGGACCGTCGTGGTGAAGAGAGAGCTGAGCCGGAAGGCAAAGCTCTCTGTTTACCGATCGATCTACGTTCCCACCCTCACCTATGGTCATGAGTTATGGGTCATGACTGAAAGAATGAGATCGCGGATACAAGCGGCGGAAATGAGTTTCCTCCGTAGGGTGGCTGGACTCACCCTAAGAGATAGGGTGAGGAGCTCGGCCATCCGGGAGGCGCTCAGAATAGAGCCGCTGCTCCTTCACATCGAGAGGAGCCAGTTGAGGTAACTCGGGCATCTAGTCAAGATGCCTCCCTTGCGCCTCCCTGGTGAGGTGTTTCGGGCATGCCCAGCCAGGAGGAGGCCCCCGGGAAGACCTAGTCCCTCCAGCGTGTCCTAGGTCTCACAGCTGGCCTGGGAACGCCTTGGTGTCCTCCCGGTGGAGCTCAAGAGGTCACGATCACATCGTTCATTCTGATCCATGTCATCAATTGTGGTCTGCAGTTGCTCGATGAGTTTGTGTTTTTCGTCCATGTTTTCTTGGACAGCAGTAGCTAAGGTAGCATTACTATCTTGTAATCCCTTGTTCTCAGATGTTTTACTTCCTCTCTCCGGGGCTTAATCTTTTTTATGATATCAGTTAATTTGTCCATTTGTCCTCTCATTCCTTCTTAGAATTCCTTTTTGCAATGCCATCAGAATCTGTTTTTTTCTTCAGATTGTTCTTTTTGCATTGCTTCCAGAACTATTATCTTTGCGTTTTCCTGGAATTTCTCTCCTAATTGATTTTCCAGTTCCCCGGATTTCTTTGTCATTGGTTCCATTTGTATATCCGCCTTCGAGGTTAGCTGGTTCCTGAGGCCGTGCAGGGACTCCCCTGCTGGCCGCGGTGGTGGTAGTACCGGCGCATTGGTGGCTGTCGCCGCATCCCTCTTCCTTGGTATCTCCTCATTTGACAGCTCTTCTGATGAAGGCGTTTTCATGAGTAACATCTCCGGGGTTCTTTGAGTCAAGCTGCTTGAACTCGCGAAAGGAACCCGATCCGGACAACGAAGAGGACGAGGGGAAGAACGCCGAGGCCTACGCGGAGCTCATTCAGTTTTTGGATGACAAAAGCCTGTCGCTGGGGATGCGAGAAGCGGCGGATAATGGACGTGAGGCGCTGAAGATTCTCCGTGAGTACCATGCTGGAAAAGGAAAGCCCAGAATAATAAACTTGTACACAGAGTTGACCTCACTGCAAAAGTTTAGAAATATACATATAAGCATGTACGCAGACATTTCATAGCAACACGTACTTCAACGACAAGCCTGTGGGAAAATGCATGTAATCGGCCGCTATGACTAAAGACTACAACCCCCAGAATGCCTTGCGGCGAAACCAGGAAGTATTCCCGTAGCCACGCTGAGACCCGATCCCATTCAAACAAACATTTAAGCAAAGTGAACACGAAAACCCACAAGACAGCAATGTTACCACATCACACGTCTGTTTGTCTCACAGCTTCGACCTTTCGTACCTCTTCACTTAATACAACTGCTTGGAAACTCAATCAAGAACATTGCGTTCACTGACAATTCGACTAAGCACACCGGAGCATCGTTTTTCTCCGGCGCGGACATAAAGAGAGCAAAGAACTTACCACGTAGCTGCACACCGGATTGAAAGGCGAATACCGTGTCAAACTAACGCCCCCTTTTACAGGAGAGCAGGTGAGATCACGTGACTACGGACACAGACCGCTCTTAAAGGGGCAGTACACTATTTACAGCCTCCGAGTTCTAGACGGGTCTGACATTGTTTAAATGAAACGGGGAAAAACGCAACGCTGAGAAGTGTTGTGGATGGGATGGAAATGAAGAATGGGGGTAACAATCAAACAATGGGGGCAGCAGGTGGAAAACAAGATGGGCGGGGTGATGGTGGTCACGCAGGATGTTCTGGTTAGCATGTTGGCCACACAGTCAGGAGATCTGGAAGAACTCCGCTTTACAGCTGGGATAGGCTCCAGCATACCCCCGGAACCCCCTAAAGGCGATACAAGGCCTAGAAAATGGATGGATGGATAATAATACATATATAATATTCATTCATTCATTCATTTTCTGTACCGCTTATCCTCATTAGGGTCACGGGGATGCTGGAGCCTATCCCAGCTGGCTTTGGGCGAGAGGCGGGGTACACCCTGGACTGGTCGCCAGTCAATCGCAGGGCCATATATAATATTTAATGTAAAAAGCTTGAGAATATTTTGTATTTCGGGGTGGAAATTTGGATTTTTCCCATGTTGGCTTTATTTTGCTCAAAAGAACTGTATGCAATAAATGGTATACATGTTTTGTTGATATTGTTACATTATATATCATACATATATTTTGTATTTCTAGTGTCATGGAAAGTTCCCAAATAGCAATCGGCGTGGATCGCAGGAAGCGCGGTGATTGAGCGGAACAATCAATGTAAGCCCAGCGGCGATGTAGGCCTTTCTTTGACGCAACAGTGCCAGGCAGATTCCATTACGTGGGTCATGTCCTTTACGCCACTGCTTTTCAACCTTTGTGCAGCCAAAAAAAACCCAAGGCACACCACCAAGCAGAAAATGGCAACATTCCTTTCTGTAGCCGATGGAAAGTCAAAGGAAAGTGTTGGCGCCTGCTGCTTTTTAGCGTGTTGCATGTTTGCTCTGCCCGTCGTTGGACAGCACACACACTCAGCAACGGCGCATTATTGGCCGACTCGTTTTGCAAATTAGGTGAAAGCGGCTGACGTCCCGCGGCACACCGGACGGCACAATGGTGGTGGGAAAAACCCCAGCTTTACAGAGACCAAGATCGAGGTTTTACCGCGCCGTGGTCCTCACGAAACATGGACAGTGTGCCAACGCCGTGCCAGGGATCTAACCATTTTCTCGCCACATCCCTCAGAAAAATCAACGCGGCTATTTTGAAGGCTGAAAGCAAGACCTTTTTGATGGAAAGTCCGTACCTCCTCCTCATGCCAGGCCAATAGAACTGTTGCCGGTGTGCATACACACACTGTACATGTGTGTGTATGAACGGCTTATCATAGTGTGAACATACGCGAGAACAGGGGCTTGCGTAAAGGCAGCCTTCAGGGCATTGAAGGAGGACCGGCACTCTTGGGTCCAAGTAACTTTTTTAGATTGTGACCGTTTATCTGCCGGAATACCAGGTAACAGTCTGTGGTATCCAGCCAGACCGAGGAACGCCCGGACCTGTTTGACAGTGGTTGGGATGGGCCCCGATCCGGGACCGCTTGGATTTTTTTCCCGGATCCGGTCTCACGCCGTGCTGCTCCACGACATCCCCCCAAGAAAGTCACTTCTCGCTGCAGCAGTCTACACTTGTCTATCCTCGTAGGTGCAAAGTCCTGCGAGTCCAGTGGGATAGCAGCTGCTGAGGAACCTTCGGCACGCGGATTGGCCCCACAAGCCATCTGACTAGATGGTCCTAATCCAATCGACGAACGAACAACATATCGCTTCTGTGTTGGTTTGCAAAACATTCATTTTCTATGCTGCTTATCCTCATTAGGGTCACGGGGAGGCTGGAGCCTATCCCAGCTGGCTTTGGGCGAGAGGCGGGGTACACCCTGGACCGGTCGCCAGCCAATCGCAGGGCAGACAAACAAACATTCACACTCTAATGGACAATTTAGGGTCAGGACAGTACATGCCTAAAGTTGTAGAAATGTTTGGCTGTAGACAGCACATCACAGCATAAAGACGAAACAAAAGGGGGCCTAACATTGATCCCCGAGTGCCTTTGGAGGTTAGCCTAAGCAAATAACATCCATCCATTTAATTATACATCCAGTTATCCGGGTCCGGGTCGCGGGGGCAGCAGCTTCGGTAGGGAAGTCCAGACTTCCCGGTCCCCGGCGACCTCTTCCAGCTCCACCGGGAGGACACCAAGGCGTTCCCAGGCCAGCTGTGAGACCTCGTCAAGTCAGATCCACATTTGTTAACTGATACGGACTGCGTGTCACGATGAGAAGTTACACTTGGAGAGCTCGGTAAGAAGAACAGAGTGGTTTATCTGAAACCAAACTGCGTGGCGCGGAGAGAGAGGGGAGCTGCAAGTTTGGAGATGACTGGAAGATTTCTTATGGGTGGGTAGTTGAGTCACCAGATTAAAAGACAGGGGTAACAATAGTGGCCAAATGAAAGGCAAAGATTCATGATTAAAGCAATAGGAGCGGCGAGAGCTGAACCCGGACCTTTGAGCACGTTCGTGTCCAGGCCAAAAACATCCTCTGCATTCGATGGTTTGCGCGATTGAATGAAGTCAAGAACTTTGCTTGTAATAGGCAAAGGATTGCGTTGCAGGCATTGCAGGGTGGTTACGTAATTATGGTTATCATATACCATTACTGTTCGTTTTTTTGCATGTTTAATATACACTTGACCAAAAATAGGCATTATCTTGACGTCACTAAAAACTGGTTTTATTTTGAAGTGACCGGAAATAGTGATCGTGGTGCCTTGCGTTCTCCGGACGAAGAAAACACCCAAGCAAAAAAAACAATTCATGTCGAGGCACTTGTAATGTTCCGCTCTCCGCTCCCAGCAGGCGGAGATATCCCCTCCCCCCCCTCCGACAAGGACGCGCCGTTTCTACACACGGTAGGTCAAAGCACGGATCCTCCCCCCTCCCGGGAAGCCGTAGCAGCCTAGCGGGGCCGGCTAGCCTTCCCCGCGGGCGGCGCGGAGGCGCCCACGGAACGAATCAAGCATTCGTGGGAGAAGCAACCCACCCTCGGCGCGGCTTGTGAGAATGCGATGAGAACGCGGGAGTGTTCTTGCACGATGTGCAACACGTAGTAGTCTGGTAGGCCCACGACACGACCCGGTTCCCGGTTCCCGGTTCCCGGTTCCCGGTTCCCGGTTCCCGGTTCCCGGTTCCCGGTTCCCGGTTCCCGGTTCCCGGTTCCCGGTTCCCGGTTCC
>QODF01002073.1:370869-384738 GCA_024372805.1 Oostethus manadensis
ATAGCTCTCCCGTAGGTGGGAGTTGAAACTCCTTCTGACAGGGGACTCTGCCAGGCGTTCCCAGCAGACCCTCACAATGCGTTTGGGTCTGCCAGGTCTGACCGGCATCTTCCCCCACCATCGGAACCAACTCACCACCAGGTGGTGATCGGTTGACAGCTCCGCCCCTCTCCTCACCCGAGTGTCCAAAACATGCGGCCGCAAGTCCGACGACACGACCACAAAGTCAATCATGGAACTGCGGCCCAGGGTGTCCTGGTGCCAGATGCACATGTGGACACCCTTATGCTTGAACATGGTGTTCGTTAAAGACAATCAGTGACGAGCAAAGAAGTCCAATAACAAGACACCGCTCGGGTTAAGATCAGGGGGGCCGTTCCTCCCAATCAGGTCTCTCCAGGTCTCCCTGTCGCTGCCAACATGAGCGTTGAAGTCACCCAGCAGAACAAGGGAATCCCCCGAAGGAGCACTTTGTCGGGACCACTCTTTGTCTGGTCCCTCCCCTAGGACCTGTTTGTCATGGGTGACCCTACCAGGGTCATGACAGCCCCCGACAACTTAGCTCCTAGGATCATTGGGACACGCAAACTCCTCCCCCACGATAAGGTGCTGACTCAGGGAGGAGCCTTTTACAAGAATAAAGTCAAATTACATTTAAAAAAAGTTGGTAAAAAGGTCTTTTTATTCAAATGACATTGTAATATGAGGAAAAATAACAATTTTAATCTAAAGAAAAAACGCTTTAGTACAATGAGAAACAAAACAACCAAAAAAAAGATAATTTTTCTAAAATTAGCTTTATGCAAATAACATAATAAGAGAGGAAAACGTATAATTTTAGTAGCTGAAGAGAAAAAAATTCTGAAGAAAAATTGTAATATAATGCAACAAATTAAATTTTTTTTAACACATTTGTAATTTTTGGAACAATATTTTGTGAAAAAAGTTATAATGTTACCAGAATAAAGTCAAAATATGAATGTATGTATATTATAAATATCTATTTTTAAGAATGAATGAAGACTGACACTAATATTTTGCGGAAAATTTAATTTGAGTAGTATATGATTGAAATGTTAGCAAATGTAAAATTATTTGTTTTTTTCTTTTAAGTCCAAATATTATGCGAAACAAATTTTAAAAAAATATACAATTTTGGGAAAATCGGGTCAGGGAACTATCAGAATAGAGTCAAAACAATCTAAAAATAAAGTCATAATATTACCATAAAAGTCTGATGATTAAAAACGCTAAAAATCTCGAGAGAAAAAAAACCCAGGAGGAATTTCAACTCCCACCTCCGGGAGAACTTTGACCAAGTTCCGAGGGAGGCGGCGGACATTGAGTCCGAGTGGGCCGTGTTTCGTGCCTTCATTGTCGAGATGGCCGATTGGAGCTGTGGTCGTGAGGTGGTTGGTGCCTGTCGTGCCGGGAATCCCAGAATCCGTTGGTGGACACCAGTGGTGAGGGATGCCGTCAAGATCAAGGAGTCCTATCGGGCCTTTTTGGCCCATGGGACTCCGGAGGCAGCTGACAGGTACAGGCAGGCCAAGCGGTCTAAGACTTTGGCAGTCACTAAGACAAAAACTCGAACATGGGAGGAGTTCGGAGAGGCCATGGAAAACGACTTCCAAATGGCTTCAAAGAGATTCTGGACCACCATCTGCCATCTCAGGAGGGTGAAGCAGGGCACAGTCAACACCATTTATGGTGGGGACGGTGTGCTGCTGACCTCGACTCGAGATGTTGTGGACCGGTGGAGGGAATACTTTGAAGACCTCCTGGATCCCACCGACATGCCTTCCAATGAGGAAGCAGTACCTGGGGACTCCGTGGCGGCTTCTCCTATCTCTGGGGCTGAGCTCACTGAGGTGGTCAAAAAGCTCCTCCACGTACATGTTTTTGGAATGTGGGAGGAAAGCGGAGTACCCGGAGAAAACCCACGCACGCACAAGGAGAGCATGCAAACTCCACACAGAGATGCCCAACGGAGATTCAAACCCTTAACCTTCAGACTGTGAGGCCAACGTGCTAACCACTCAGCAGTGTTGCACAAAGGAATGGATTTTTAGGGGGAAAGTTTCAACATGTTCTCTGTTGCTCTATGGGTTGAGTGAGTTAAGCTGAAGGAAGTTGTTTTTCATCCCCACACTGATGTTTTTGATGCAGTGACAAAGTCGGTCTGCAAGACCCGTGTGTGGAGTGTCTGCGTAGTTGTAGTAGGACACATAGTTGCTGCGTATTAGTTGCCTGAAAGCCTAGAGCACAACCGGATGTGCTCATGGAGAACCTCGTTGTGGTGACCATGAAGGAGTAAGCTCATTGGAGTAAGCGCCTCCAAACATGAGGCCATGGTTCTCAGTCGATCTACGTTCCCACCCTCACCTATGGTCATGAGTTATGGGTCATGACCGAAAGAATGAAATCGCGGATACAAGCGGCGGAAATGAGTTTCCTTCGTAGGGTGGCTGGACTCACCCTAAGAGATAGGGTGAGGAGCTCGGCCATCCGGGAGGAGCTCAGAGTAGAGCCGCTGCTCCTTCACATCGAGAGGAGCCAGTTGAGGTGGCTCGGGCATCTAGTCCGGATGCCTCCCGGGCGCCTCCCTGGTGAGGTGTTTCGGGCATGCCCGGTCGGGAGAAGGCCCCCGGGAAGACCTAGGACACGCTGGAGGGACTATGTCTCACAGCTGGCCTGGGAACGCCTTGGTGTCCTCCCGATGGAGCTGGAAGAGGTCGCTGGGGACCGGGAAGTCTGGACTTCCCTACTGAAGCTGCTGCCCCCGCGACCCGGACCCGGATAAGCGGTGGAAAATGGATGGATGGATGGATGGATGNGAGGTGTTTCGGGCATGCCCAGTCGGGAGAAGGCCCCGGGGAAGACCTAGGACACGCTGGAGGGACTATGTCTCACAGCTGGCCTGGGAACCCCTTGGTGTCCTCCCGGTGGAGCTGGAAGAGGTCGCCGGGGACCGGGAAGTCTGGACTTCCCTACTGAAACTGCTGCCCCTGCGACCCGGATAAGCGGAGAAAAATGGAATGGAATGTAGTTCCAAGCATGACAGGAGGTTTTCATGGTCTATGCAACCAAGGCTGCCATTAAGTCTAACAATAAAGAGTCTTGTAGTTAATAGAAGATCATTAAAAAGCGTTAAAGTGCAATCTCAGTGTCATTTAAAAACGGATTGATTTTTTTCAGAATTGTCATTGGGGTTAAGGCAGTGGTCCCCAAACTACCCCCCATCAGAGAAGCTAGCTTTGAGTATTATGTTCTGTGCTTTTATTGTGCATACGCCGCCGAGGTTTTTGGCAGTCCCACACTCTATCCCCTGTGAGAGCATAGATTTGGACTGCTTTTCTTCTACCTTCTGCTTTTGGTCTCCCCTTTCACCTCATCCTGCTACCCACGTCTAATTGTATAGTATGTTTTATTCTTTTGCATGTTTGTCACACTTAAATGTTTCTGCACATAAAAAAAGGTAACTATTAGTCAAAGATAACATAATTGAACACAAAATGCTGTTTTTAAATGAAGGTTTACGTTATTAAGGGAGGGAAAAAACTCCAAACCCACACGGCCCCGTGTGAAAAAGTGATTGCCCCCCCTTGTTAAAAAAAATAACTGTGGTTTATCACACCTGAGTTCAATTTCTGTAGCCACCCCCAGGCCTGATTCCTGCCACACCTGTTTTCAATCAAGACATCACTTAAACAGGAGCTACCTGACACAGAGAAGTAGACCAAAAGCACCTCAAAGGCTAGACATCATGCCAAGATCCAAAGAAATTCAAGAACAAATGAGAACAAAAGTAATAGAGATCTATTAGTCTGGTAAAAGTTATAAACCCATTTCTAAAGCTTTGGGACTCTAGCCAACCACAGTGAGAGCCATTATCCACAAATGGCAAAAACATGGAACAGTGGTGAACCTTTGCAGGAGGGACCGGCCGCCCAAAATTACCCCAAGAGTGCAGAGACAACTCATCCGAGAGGTCACAAAAGATCCCAGGGCAACATCTAAAGAACTTCAGGCCTCACTTACCTCAATTAAGGTCAGTGTTCATGACTCCACTAAAAGAAAGAGACTGGGCAAAAACGGCCTGCATGGCAGAGTTCCAAGACGCAAACCACTATTAAGCAAAAAGAACATTAAGGCTCGTCTTAAATTTGCTAAAAAACATCTCCATGACTGCCAAGACTTTTGGGAAAAGATCTTGTGGACTGACGAGACAAAAGTTGAACTTTTTGGAAGGTGCGTGTCCCGTTCCATCTGGCGTAAAAGTAACACAGCGTTTCATAGCAACAGTCAAACATGGTGGTGGTAGTGTGATGGTCTGGGCTGGTTTTGCTGCTTCAGGACCTGGAAGGCTTGCTGGGATAGATGGAAGCATGAATTCTACTGTCTAGCAAAAAATCCTGAAGGAGAAGGTCCGGCCATCTGTTGGTCAACTCAAGCTAAAGCCATCTTGGGTGCTGCAGCAGGACAAGGACCCAAAACACACCAGCAAATCCACCTCTGAATGGCTGAAGAAAAACCAAATGAAGACGTCGGAGTGGCCTAGTCAAAGTCCTGACCTGAATCCCATGGAGATGCTGTGGCATGACCTTAAGAAGGCGCTTCATGCTAGAAAAGCCTCAAATAAAGCTGAATGACAACAATTCTGCAAAATTCCTCCAGAGCGTGTAAAAGACTTGTTGCAAGTTATGGCAAACGTTTGATTGCAGTTCTTGCTGCTAAGGCTGCCCAAGCAGTTATTAGGTGCAGGGGCAATTACTTTTTCACACAGGGCTATGTGGCTTTGGACTTTTTTTCTCCCTAAATAATAAAAACATTCATTTAAAAACTGCATTTTGTGTTTACTTGTGTTGTGACAAGTAAAGGCCGTTTTCTCTCTCTCAGCCAGCTATGAACCATCTCATCAGTTGTTATTATATGTTTATTATTCTTTATTATGGCTTAAATAAATTACATGGCTTCTTTCATAGTACATTGTTGCACTGCCTTATCATTGTGTGTGTGAATTACCGTCACCATGTCACGTATTCCAGTGTCCCTCGAATGCATATTCAAAAGAAATGTAACCACGAACTTGTTTTTTTCCTCCCCTTCACGTCGTTCTCCGTGGAAAAGCATACAAGTGTTGGTAAAACAGCTTTCCACCTGTATGTGCTGTGATTGCAGCTCCTGGCCAACGTTGTGATCTATGTTTGTGCCATCACCGTGGGCGTCATGTCCTATTACATGGCCGACCGAAAGCACCGCAAAGCCTTTCTGGAGGCAAGACAGTCCCTTGAGGTGAAACTAAACCTGGAGGAGCAGAGCCAGCAACAGGTCAGAGGTCAATTATCTGTGTTCTATCATCTGGCTAGGATAGAGTGGAACCTTGTGTCTCTTCATTCTTTCCTTTCAGAATGTCGCACGCTGACCTAAACACATTTTTCCCTTTAGAAAAAATATGCAGAAAACTATTCAAAACGCATATGAAAAGGGGGTGTCCAAAGTTTTTTGCAGGAAGAGACATTATTTATTCTTCTTCTTAAATAACCTTCACCTTTCTTCAATTCCATATTTTGACTTTATTCCCATAATACAGTATTATAACTTCTTCCCCAGTCTAAACTTTTTATTTTGTCCATCCATCCATTTTCTTCCGCTTATCCGAGGTCGGGTCGCGGGGGCAGAAGCCTAAGCGGGGAAGCCCCGACGTCCCTCTCCCCGGCCACTTAGTCCAGCTCTTCCGATGCCGGGGCGTTCCCAGGCCAGCTGGAGAGACACGGTCTCTCCAGCGTGTCCTGGGTCTTCCCTGAGGCCTCCTACTGGTTGGACGTGCCAGCGTGTCCCAATGATCCTAGGAGCTAAGTTGTCGGGGGCTGTCATGCCCCTGGTAGGGTCACCCATGACAAACAGGTCCTAGGGGAGGGACCAGACAGAGAGTGGCTCAAAAGACCCTAATGATGAATAACACAATTGGATTTAGTTTTCGCCCGCCCATGCGCGGGTCACCGGGGTCCCCCTCTGGACCCAGGCCCGGAGGCGGGGCACAATGGCAAGCGCCTAGTGGCCGGGCCTGCACCCATGGGGCCCGGTCGGGCACAGCCCGAAAAAGATAATGTGGGTCCCCCCTCCCATGAGCTCATCACTCGTAGGAGGGGCCAAAGGGATCGGGTGCAAAGAGAGCTGGGTGGCGGCCGGAGGCGGAGGCCTTGGCGGTCCGATCCTCGGCTACAGAAGCTAGTTGTTTTATTTTGTGTTTCTCGTAATATGACTACTTTTAAAAAATAAAGGATTTTTCTCCTATATTCAATTTTTATTCATAATATTATGTGTTTATTATTGTAAAATTGCTACTTATTTCCATTTGTGCTGTTATTTTTTAATATTCATTTTCCAACAGTTTTTTGTCATTTTTCCACTCATAATTATGACTTGATTACTATAATATTTTGACTTTTTTTTTCCCCGCAACCTAATTGTGTAAAAATGACATCTTTATTTGCTGTTTTGTTTGGTTTTCATATTACCATTATTCCTATCGTAGTACTATTATTATCATATTTCTCAGGTCAATTATCATTTATCTGGGTCCAGGTCGCGGGGGCTGAAGTCTCAATAGGGAAGCTCAGGCTTCCCGGTCTCAGCCACCTTAACCAGGTCCACCAGGAGGACACCAAGGTGTTCCCAGGCCAGCTGTGAGACATAATCCCTCCAGCTTGTCTTAGTTCTGCCCGGGGGCCTTCTCCTTGCAAGGCATGTCCGGAACACCTCACCTGGGAGGTGTCCGGGATGCATGCGGACTAGATGCCCGATTCAACTTAACGGTTTCTCTCCATGTGACGACATGTTTTGGTCTCCCAAGCCTGTTTTCTGTAATTATATCGGGACTAATGTAACGTACCTAAAGACTGCAACCTGGAATGAGAAGCAACACTAAAACCTGATGTCTTGCTGAAATGTCTGACCTCTGTATTCTTGCCAAACCACGCCATCATTTTGCACTGAGCAGGTTTCCTTTAGCATAACTTGTAGAGTAAGGAGCTGACACAATCAAGTATGTTGCAACGGTTTGAGTTGTCCAGACAGCTTTTTCCAAGTAACTTTAGTGGGGGTGGTCATGACCGAAAGAACGAGATCGCGGATACAAGCGGCGGAAATGAGTTTCCTTCGTAGGGTGGCCGGACTCACCCTAAGAGATAGGGTGAGGAGCTCGGCCATCCGGGAGGAGCTCAGAGTAGAGCCGCTGCTCCATCACATCGAGAGGAGCCAGTTGAGGTGGCTCGGGCATCTAGTCCGGATGCCTCCCTGGTGAGGTGTTTCGGGCATGCCCACCGGGAGAAGGCCCCCGGGAAGACCTAGGACACGCTGGAGGGACTATGTCTCACAGCTGGCCTGGGAACGCCTTGGTGTCCTCCCGATGGAGCTGGAAGAGGTCGCCGGGGACCGGGAAGTCTGGACTTCCCTGCTGAAGCTGCTGCCCCCGCAACCCGGACCCGGATAAGCGGAGGAAAATGGATGGATGGATGGAACTTTAGTGGGCCGCAAACACCAAGTCAGCTGGGCTAAAACCAGTTGAATCCTGCACGCTTTCTCGAGCTGCAAATACCAGGAAATCCCAGTCTTTTTCAAACTTGAGGCAAAAGGTGCAAAGCATGGATTTTAGAGTTTGATGGAACCTCTCCAGTGCGCCTTGTCTAGCACTCCAGTCCTGAAGTGCTGTAGTGACTGCAGGTGCAGTGATTTTACGTAGCGGTATTGCCTGAATTGAAGCACACATACGGGTCAGGACAAACCGGTTACCTGATTTGTCGTTGATGACGCGATCGAAGGGCACCTTTACAAGCAGAATTGAGCACAAGGGGAAGGGCGGGATGGGTGGGTTCGGTTTTCCACACGTTTGGTACATGTGACAAGTTGTATAATGTTTTATAATGTCTTAATAATGTTAAGCAATTTAGAACTGGGGATGACCAGTTGGGTCACTACGTTCAGAATTTGGGCGAGAGGAACTCACTCTTGCATAACTGAGGTCACGGACTATTCCTAGCTCAGTCATTCCAATTGCTGATGATCCCAGATCGTGGCGGGAAAGGTGGCACACCGTGAATGGCATGGACGACGAGGAGCATTCACGACTCATTCATTCCTTTTGTAGGAACGCCTGCTGCTGTCCATCCTCCCGAAGCACATAGCTGACGAGATGCTGCAGGACATGAAGAAGGAACCCAGTCAGAAAGAGATGCAGCAGTTTAACACCATGTACCTGTACAGACATGAACACGTCAGGTAAGGTTGCAACCGTCAACGGCTCCAAATTCTAACCTGTAGATTCAAGTGAAAATATCAGTGGGGCAATATATCTCCACGCTTTTTCTTCTTAGGGGTGCCTCCGAATGTTTTTATAAGGCCACTTATTCAAAAAAACCTCCGGCAGGCTGCAGGGCCAAGCTTAAGGGTTCGGTGGCACACGATTTGGGGCGGGTGTCCGGGCGACCTGGTCTTGGGCGGGTTTAGGACAACAATGGACGAAGCAGATACAGGGAATGAGAGACACATGATGGCCCGTTTTGAGTTCAGTTCCTCGCATTTCACCGATGCCTATACGAAGGAGCACCTGTACAAGAAGCGTTTGGGTTGAAAGTAAAAGCATGCCGTTCCGCCATTGCGAAAAAAGACACGAACAATGACGTCAAAGTTACCACAGAGCAAAGTAAGTCATGTCTTGCGTACATAATGTCTTCTAAACAATATTCCATGACAGCGACAAGGCTGTAAAACACTGTACTTGCTATGTAAACAAGGTTTCACAGCCGTTTGCTGCAACAGCATCAGTGATGAAATGTGAAAGAAATCAGGCTATAAAGACGCCTTTTATCTTGTTAGGAAACGGATTTAAACCAGCGACTACTAGAACTCCCGAGTAATTTACACTTACCATTCTGTTTTGAAGGCGACTAATCTTCATGTCCTAAAAGTTCTCTATTTCATCTCCAAATGTTTGCCCCTTAGACCGATCGGTGCAGCATCTGCAGTAATGCGGTCGCTGTACCGGACCGTCGCGGTGGAGAGAGATCTCTGTTCCCACCCTCACCTATGGTCATGAGTTATGGGTCATGACCGAAAGAAGGAGATGGCGGATACAAGCGGCGGAAATGAGTTTCCTCCGTAGGGTGGCTGGACTCACCCTAAGAGATAGGGTGAGGAGCTCGGCCATCCGGGAGGAGCTCAGAGTAGAGCCGCTGCTCCTTCACATAGAGAGGAGCCAGTTGAGGTGGCTCGGGCATCTAGTCCGGATGCCTCCCGGGCGCCTCCCTGGTGAGGTGTTTCGGGCATGCCCAGTCGGGAGAAGGCCCCCGGGAAGAGCTAGGACACGCTGGAGGGACTATGTCTCACAGCTGGCCTGGGAACGCCTTGGTGTCCTCCCGATGGAGCTGGAAGAGTTCGCCGGGGACCGGGAAGTCTGGACTTCCCTACTGAAGCTGCCTTTAATGTCCTAAGACCCGTTTGATAAAACCCCCTGGTGGGCCAAGGTCTGGGACTTGTTCTAGCAGACAAGCTGCCCGGTAGTCCCCTTCTTCTCCCATTCCATCAGCAGGGGTGCCGGCTGCAACTTATCGTGGAGGAAGCTGGAGCAACTTTGCTCTGTGGATTCACGCGAGCCAACATGAAGTCGGAAAATTGGCGGAAATCATTTCACTCGGTTGTCAGTCTGGAAAACTGTTTGCACAAATTTACTGTGAAGGCATCAGCACTTGCATTTAAGCTCACCTTTACCTTCATCGAGGACGCCACTGTACACCGTGTGGCAGCGCTGTTCAAATATACCATGATAATATTTTGAGGAAAAGTCATGTCATTTTCTAACGTCATATTAAGAAACAAACAAAACAACCAATAAAGTTGCAACTTTTTGAAGATTCGGTTGCGAAAAAAGTCACACTGCTGCATAAAATAAGGCAAAATGGAAGGTGCATCTTTGGGGAACGTTCTCAAACACGTCTTCAATGAAGGTAAAAGTAACCGTGCATGTTCATTTGTCCCTTTCACTCATCATTTGTATGTTTTCTGGAACAAATGCCCTGAAATTGTTTGGAAATTGCTTTTCCCGGTCACAGTTATGATACAAAAAGTCCAAACTATGAGATAAAAAGTCATAATTGTGTGATCAATCTCCGGGAAATTTAAGAGAGAGAAAGTGCGCACGTGACTTGGTCACATGGTGCTGTTCGTAACTCCGAGTCTTCACTTTTTATTTCAGAATTGTTGAGCACAGTGCAAGACAAAAAACACAATTATAATATTACAATATAATATAGATAAAGTATAATATAAAAATGATGTTTTTTTAAGATCACAAGTTTTCTCTCCTAATGTGGATTTTTGACTTTATGACTTTTTTGCTCTTAATGTTTTCCTTGCCGCACGGTGGTCCAGTGGGTAGCACATTGGCCTCACAGTCAGGAGGTTCAGGGTTGGAATCTCCGTTGGGCATCTCCGTGTGGGGTTTGCATGTTCTCCCCGTGCGTGTGTGGGTTTTCTCCGGGTACTCCGCTTTCCTCCCACATTCCAAAAACATGCATGTTAGCTTCATTGGCCGCTCTAAATTGTCAGCTGGGATAGGCTCCAGCATCCCCACGACTCTAATGAGGATAAGCGGCGTAGAAAATGAACGAATGTTTTACTTTTTATTTCATAATTATGACTTTTTGTCTCATAATTACCAGTTTTCTATCTCATAATTGACTTTTTATCTATTTTATCTCAATTCTATCTACATATTGTACATGTATCGGGTGACCCGGGCCACCGTAGATTCTTCCCGAGCGGTGATATCGGACCAGAAGTATCATCCCCACAGATGACGTTGTTGAACAGCATCCAGATGCGTTTCCTGCTATACTGACGTGCGCTGGTGTGTTGTAGTATTTTGTTTGCAGACATCGTGGGCTTCACCCAGCTGTCGTCGTCATGCAGTGCTCAGGAGCTGGTCAAACTCCTCAACGAGCTCTTTGCCCGCTTTGACAAACTGGCCGCAGTGAGTGTCTCATTATTGCACCGTTGACGTTGCTACCATCCTTTTATGCACAGGTGGTTCTGGGCTTACGTGGAAGAGACAGGAGAACAAATAAAAGTACCCTTTAGCCTTCTTCTGCATCATCGGGGTATTGATTCTGGTCTTCTGGCCAATAATAGGACGTTTAATAATAGGAAACAGACGTTTACTGTAAGAGCGACGCTCTCGCTACTGGAGTTTTAGACTTTTTTGAAAAATGACCAGGAGCCGCTCGTCCTTCACATGGAGAGGAGCCAGTTGAGGTGGCTCGGGCATCTAGTCCGGATGCCTCCCGGGCGCCTCCCTGGTGAGGTGTTTCGGGCATGCCCGGTCAGGAGAAGGCCCCCGGGAAGACCTAGGACACGCTGGAGGGACTATGTCTCACATCTGGCCTGGGAACGCCTTGGTGTCCTCCCGGTGGAGCTGGAAGAGGTCGGGAAGTCTGGACTTCCCTACTAAAGCTGCTGCCCCCACGACCCGGGAGCGGACAAGCGGAGGAAAATGGATGGATGGAAATCTTCTTAAACACAATTTGTGTTTGCAGATCAGTGCCCATGCCCCTTCAAGACCAGAAAGTGGGCAGCGATGTAAAAATGAAATGGAAAAATGGACCTAGGACCACTGGAGGGACTATGTCTCACAGCTGGCCTGGGAACGCCTTGGTGTCCTCCCGATGGAGCTGGAAGAGGTCGCTGGGGACCGGGAAGTCTGGACGTCCCTGACTATGGAGTCACCAGCTGGGGTGCTCTCCAGAACCCCTCTGATAGAGTCCAAGAAGGCTGGGTAATCTGAACTGCCGTTCGGCGCGTACGCACAAACCACAGTCTGGACCCTTTCCTCAGGCAGAAGGCGTAGGATTACTACAGCACAGAGGCACCAAGCCGGGGGGCTAACAATAAGCCCACACCAGCTCGCCGCCTCTCCTCTGCAGCAACTCCAGAGGAGAACAAGGTCCAGCCCCTCTCAAGGAATTTGGTTCCAGAGCCCAAACTGTGGGTTGAGGTGAGTCCGACTATATCTAGTTGGAATGTCTCCACCTCTTCCACAAGCTCGGGCTCCTTCCCCACCAGAGAAGTGACATTCCATGTCCCGAGAACCAGATTTTGCCGCCGAAGACCAGGTCGCCCGGAGACCCGCCCTCGACCACTGCCCAAATCACATTGCACCGGACCCTTATGCTTGCCCCTGCAGGTGGTGGGTCTGCGGGGGGGAGTTCCCGTGTGGCTTCTTCGGGTTAGGCCCGTCCAGGCCACACAGGTGAAGGCCTGGCCACCAGACGCTCGCCTGCAAGCCCCTCCCCCAGGCATGGTTTCAGGGTGAGGCCCCGGTATCCCACGTCCAGGCGAGGGGCGGTCACTCCTCCTGCTCTTCTTCATTAGGGTCTTCTGAATCACTCATAGTCTGGCCCCTCACCTAGAACCTGTTTGCCTTGGGAGACCCTACCAGGGGCATAAAGCCCCCGACAACACAGCTCCTAGGATCACTCGGGCACTCAAACCCCTCCTCCATGATAAGGTGGTGATTTACGGAGGGTAAATCATCTTTAAACCATTTTTTTTTTATTTTGTGCTTTATTATATGATTACCTAATGCAGTGGTTTTTTAAAGTGGGGGGGTGAGGCTACCACAAACACTAATTAGTATTATCATATTTTTCTGGGGGTGGCCCAGAAAGTAATTTCATCTCCAAAAGGGGGGCGCTGCAAGAAAACCACTGACCTTATGCATCACTTTTATTCCACACCACAACCACAACAGCATTGTTCTTTTACGTGTGGAAGCCTCTTTCCATCACTGGAAGTAAAAAATTGTAACGCTAATTCATAATTAGACGATAAAGGTCAAAATTAGGACATGAAAACTCCAAATTAAGACACACAAACTGGAAATTATGACATAAAAAATCATGATTATGAGATACAAAATCATGATTATGAGGAAAAAAAAGGCAAAATTCATTCATTCATTCATTTTTTCTATACCGCTTATCGTCATTTGAGATAAAAAGTTATTATTACAAGATTTAAAAAAAAAATCATAATTATGAGATACAAAATCATGTTTGAGATTTAGGAGCTAAAAATTCAAATGAGATTAAAAAAACAATTATGAGAATGAAAGTCATAAGTGTCATATAAGAAAGTCAAAATTATGACATTGAAGGTCATATTTATGAGATAAAAGTAGAAAAACAAACAAAATTTAGAGATAAAAAGTGGGAATTATTAGATAAAAAGTGGAAATTATGAGATTTAAAGTGGCAGTTATTATAAAGTTGCAATTATGAGGTAAAAAGTGTAAATTGTGAGATACAAAGTGGGAATTTTTACATAAAGTGTAAATTATTATTATTATTAAAAAAGTTTATGAAATTATTTATGAAAAGTTTATAAAATTATGTGATAAAAGATGGGAATTATGAGATAAAAGGTGGAAATTATGACATACAAATAGGAAATTATGAGATAAGCTTAAATTAAAGTGTAAATTATTATTATTATTAAAAAAGTTCATGAAATTATTTATGAAAAGTTTATAAAATTATGTGATAAAAGATGGGAATTATGAGATGCAAAGTGGGAATTATGAGATACAAAGTGGGAATGCTTAGATAAAAAGTTGGAGTTATGAGATAAAAGTGGGAATTATTTGATAAAAAGTGTAAATTATCAGATAAAACATGTAAATTATGAGATAAGCAGTAGGGATGTATAAAATAAAAAGTGTAGATTATGAGGTACAAATTGGGAATTATGAGAAACAAAGTGGGAATTATGAGATGAAAAGTGGTAATTATTAGATACAAATTGGGAATTATGAGA
>QODF01000263.1:0-60000 GCA_024372805.1 Oostethus manadensis
AAACACGCGCAGGAAATGTAGAGGGTGACACTTCCGGTTGGGTTTCAACTTAAAAGCATGTCCGGAGGAAGTCCCCGGGAAAGTTGGTCTTTTTTTCTAATTTTGTGAAACACTTGCAATTGTTTGGGCAAAATAATGCAAAATCACCTTTAAACAAATATATATTTTTTAGGATTTTATGCAGCAGGGCCAACCTGAAGACTCTGGGATTGTGCGGCTGAGAAACTATTTATTAACCATTCCCCCGGCTGGTTGAACAAATATATTACATGGATGTTATATTAACCTTTATTTTTAGTTGTCGTTAATTATTAGCTCTCTAACAGGTTGCTCTCTCCGTCTCCCCCCCATCCCCTCTATCCCCTCCGCTCCGTTAACATCCAATCACTGTCAGGTTTTAAGAGCAAGAGACCAGAGTTGTGGACTGGTTTGGGGCAGGGGAGCAAGTCATTTATTCCCCCCCCCCCCTTCATAATAGAAATGATAAAGTGTTTGTAGAGGAGCCTACCTCTGAAAAAGCTAAACATGTTATATATTAGCTTGCTATGTATAATGCTAAGTGTCCGCATATTCGTCAAAATCTCAAAAAATGCCGGCATGCTCACGCTAATGTTAGCATGCTAACATGCTAATACTTAACATAATTTTTGTCTAGCCATGACAATGGGTAAAAACGCATGCTAACACCTAGCATGATAGTGGTAAATGTTTAGAGTATAGGTCACCAATGAAAATTCCAAAAACTGCTGGTATGCTCATGCTAGCGATGCTAACATTAACATGATAACACCTAGCATAGTAATGTCCACTTAGGAAAATGGCAAAAACTGTAGTATGCTAATACTATAATAATTATTGTGTCTAGCGCTGACAATGGCTTAAAATGCCACTATGCTAATGTTACCATGCTAACACCTAGCATGATAGTGGTAAATGTTTAGAGTATATTTCAAGCATAAAAATCCCCTAAACTGCTCATGCTAGTGATGCTAACACTAACATGATACCACCTAGCATGTCTACTTAAGAAAATGGCAAAAAACGTACTGTGCTAAGACCTAATACAACTTTTGTGTCTAGCCATGACAATGGGTAAACATACTACTATGCTAATGTTAGCATGTCAACACCTAGCATGATAGTGGTAAATGTTTATAGTACAAGTCACTCATGAAAATCCCAAAAACTGCTGTTATGCTCATGCTAGCAATGCTAACATTAACATGCCAATGTGCTAATGTTAGCATGTTAACACCTAGCATGATAGTGGAAAATGTTTATAGTATATTTCACCCATGAAAATCCCCAAAACTACTCATGCTAGTGATGCTAACACTAACATGATAACACCTAGCATAATGTTTATTTAAGAAAATGGCAAAAAAACTGTAGTATGCTAACACTATAATAATTTGTGTCTAGCCATTACAATGGGTAAAAATGCCACTATGGTAATGTTAGCATGTTAACACCTAGCATGAAAGTGGGAAATCCCCAAAACTGCAGGTATGCTCATGCTAGCGATGCTAACATTAACTTGATAACATAATGTCTACTTAAGAAAATAGCAAAAAAAAAGACTGTAGCATGCTAACATGCTAGTGGTGTTTATCCTTAATATGCGTCTACCCATGAAAGTAGCAACAAATACTAATATGCTAACATTAGCATAGCATGCTAACACCTAACATGATAACGCAGTGTACCAGGAAGGCTAAATGTCCCAAACAAGGTAGTAAGCATTTGTTTTTTGAGTTGTTGTATACACAAATTTTAAAGAATCCTTGAAAAAAATCCCAGGCTCCACCGCCCCCAAAATGTAATCACTACTTCCATCCCCAATTTCCGACAATTCCTGAAAGTTTCATCTAAAACCATGGAGAAACGCTAGGGAAAAAAGAAAAGTTGCTAACGACGTTTTGAAGCCGATTATTTTAATAAATAACCTGCAGAAGCGACGATCTGGCGCAGCATAAACAAACACGGTGCGTTTTTTTTTTTTTGCTCAAAAGCTTTCAAACACCAAATAAATATCCATCAAGATCAATTAGCAGATGAAATTGATTACAACAAATCAATTAGGTTTCATTCATTGGTGGCGTGCACGCTTGTGTTGGCAGAATCTTCCACATAAAAACAATAACGATTTGTAGGAAATGTTTTAAAGATCTAACAAGATCGTTGTTTTGGTCCAACAACTCAGCCTGTGGAAAGAAACGTGGCGGCCGTCCGCCGGTTCCTTCTTCTTTGGTACGTTTTTTTTTGTCGGGAAAGCAGAAGAAACAGCAGGAGAAAGGCTTGAGTTTCTATTAGTTCTTGTTCTTCTTCATGGAAGGAGCGGTTTTGGTCCGCTCGTTCTCATCGCTCCAGTTTGCTCATCAGCGTGTCGGTGGCCGCAAGGAACGAGGCCTGGAACTCCTGGTCGGAGAAGCGCAACACGGAGCGCCGCGCATTGCGTCGGATCTCCGTCCTCTCGGCGTCCGACAGCGCCAGGATGGTTTCCATGGCGTCGGCGTAGCTGTCTTCGCTGTCGGCCAGGAAGCCCGTCTGCCCTCCCTCGTACGGCACGACGATGTCCAGTTTGGGCCCGCCGGACTTGTGGGCCAGAGCGACGGTGCCGGCCGCCATGCACTCCACCACCCCTGCGGACGGAGAAAGACGAGGTGTGATCGGTCCGCTTAGACGCACAGCCCGAAGCCCGTCAGACGCGCGGCGGTGAGCTTACCGATGCCGAAGTGTTCGTTCCACATGGTGTGCAACCCGATGGTGGCGTCCGCCAGCTCTTTCTTCAGCTCCTCAAAGGGAACGTTGAGCTTAAAATCCACGTGGTCTTCCACGCCGAGCTCCTTACAGAGCCCGCGCAGCACGAGCACCCTCTCCTCGTCCTCCTCGTTCCTGCAGCCCCCGATCAGCACCAGCCTCAGAGACTCCCGCCCCCTTGCACCCTCCTCCGTCCTGCCCAGCAGCTTGTGAAACGCTCTGATCTGCAACTGGTGGTCCTTCTCCGGCCGGAACTGACCCACAGACACAATGGAGCGGCACTTCCTGTCCCCTCCGCCGTCCTCCTTGCCTCCCAGCTCCTCCCAACCGTCGTCCGCCGCGTCGTCTTCCTCGCCCGGCTTCGCATCTAGAAAGGCTTTGATGTCGCAGGGCGGGTAGACCACGCTGGTGCGGGCGGGGCACCTCCACAGCGCTAGGATGTGGCCCAGCGTCCACGTGGAGTTGACCATGATGGCGTCGCTGCAGGAGCCGGCCAGGCCGTAGAGCAGAGCGAAGAAGCAGTAATACGCCACCTTGGCAGCGCTCAGCAGCGGGTTTCGGGAGATGAAGTCCGCGTTGTTAAACCTGCGACAAGACGACACAACGCGGGGGGGTCACACGCTAGTCAGTCGCTTGGCTGTCTGAGCGTCTTTACCTCGGGTTCCTCTCTCTGACCACCGACAACATGTCGGTGCTAACAGTGGGATAGTGGACGTAGCTCGCCACCTGGCAGCCCCCCAGGTAACGAAAGATGGGCAGGGTGAAGGCGTAGCCCATGGAGTCCACGTACAGGTCGGGAACATGGGCCATCAGAGCCTCCCAGCCTGGGACGCACACGTCAAAAACGAAAGCGACACTAGCAAAGTTCCAACACGGGCTAAGCGGGTGTGTAAGCACATGCATGGGTATGTTCCGGGAACATCCCGGGTAGGGGAAAGACAAAGCGTCTTACCCAGGAACATGGAGCCGACGCTCTGGCCCAGCAGAGTGAAGTGAGGGTAGGAGGCGGCCTCTACCAGAGCGCGGTGCCGCAAGAAGACAAAGCTGACCGGTCCGGGCAGCTTGATGTTGAACCGCTGTCGAGCTCGCTCCAGGATCTGAGCGCCCGTCACTCCCCGGTCGCCCGAGTACACCACGAAGGAGGCGCTGGGGTAGCTGGGAGGAGGAGAGGAAGCGTCATGGCGTGTTTGAGACTCTTAATTGTTTCAGATCATGAAAGAAATGTAAATATGAAACTTTGTATTATGACGGGAGAAAAAATGCAAAGCTACGTGGTCCTGTGTGGACAAGTTGATTGGGCCGCCCTTTAGCAGCAAAAACCGCAATCAAGCGCTGGGGAGGAATTTTGCAGAATTGTTGTCATTCAGTCACACTGGAGGCTTTTCCAGCATGAAGGTCATGCCACAGCATCTCAACAGGGTTCAGGTCAGACTCCAAAGTCTTCAGCCAATCGGAGGTGGACTTGCTGGTGTGTTGTGGATCATTGTCCTGCCGCACAACCCGAGTTGCTTTCAAGCTTGAGGTCACCAACAGATGGCTGGACATTCTCCTTCAGGATTTTTTCATGCTTCCGTTTACCACCTCAAGTCTTCCCGGTCCTGCAGCAGCAAAACAGCGCCAGACCATCACACCACCACCACCATATTTTACTTGTTGGTAAAGTACGGCGTACTTTTGTGTGGCCTGACCACAGAGTCTTTTCCCCAAAGGTCTTGGGGATCATCAAGATGTTTTCTGGCAAGATTGTTGTTTATGTTCAGCAGTGGTTTTCGTCTTGGAACGCTGCCATGCAGGCCATTTTTGCAGGTCTTTGGACGTTGGTGTGGGGTCTTTTGCGACCTCTCGGATGAGTCGTGACTGCACTCTTGGCCGGTCACCCTTGGGAAGGTTCACCGCTTGTCCATGGTCCATGTGCTTTATAACCTCTCCCACACACATTTCCCCCTTCCCTTGGTAATAAAGTTTCCAATTAAAAACTGCATTTTGTGTTCAGTTGTGTTGTCATTTTTACCAGCTGATATCAAAGCATTCCAGTATCCAAAAGCAGGCTGGCGTGACGTCAGAGGGGTTAACTTCACAAAGCACGCAGACAGGTAGAGTACAGCACACACGTATAACAGAGAGGGGCGTACCGGTGCAGGAGGGCCCTCAGCGCGCACCAGAGGACCCTCTCCCCGCCTCCTCCAGCGTTGCAGTACGGGTGGAAGAACGCCACCGCCGGGCCACCGTCCCGAGTGCGGCGAGCTCTGCGGCGGCGCTGCAGCCAGACGCGAAGCCCCAGCAGAAGCAGCAGGACGAGAAGAGTCAGCGCCAGGCTGAGGAGCAGGCAGGGAACCACCAGGGACCCCAGCAGCCTGGGGAGCAGCAACGGAGGTGCTAATGTATACGTGGCGGCTAGCTTACTGCGTAGCTGCTTTACCTGGTACCTAAAGCTAGCTACACCAACATTGTCACTTACTACACGACATTTCGCTTCGAGGAATTGTTTGAATGTTCGAAACGAACGGTGACATTTACCTCATGAAGTCACAGAAGCACAGGGAAAAGTTGTGATGAGGGTTGTGGTGGTGGTCAGCCATCTTGACAGCCGAGGATCCGCGAACAGTTCCGAACTGATCACGTGATTGACCGAGACAGCCGAAGAGCAGTTCGTTTTGGGTGGTGAAACGTCGGTTAATATTAACGAATACGTCAACACAGTAATATATTATCAGGTCATTTTACATCCAACAGTATTATATATATAGTAACAGTATTACACTCGTTGACTACGTCACCGTTTGGTTAAAATAACTAATATTTAAAAACACAATACCCGAATCCCTGGTTAGCGGTCACGTTGTCTCTGACGTCTCTTCCGCTTCCGGTTAAGTACGGAAGTGGCTTGAGTAAAAATGGCTACCACCGCGACGGAGAAATCAACAAAAGAGCGTCTCTTGTGCGTTTTGGACGATTTGGAGGTCCTATCACGGTAAAATGAAACTGCCGGACTTTTTAAAAGAAGTTTAATACCCATACGGTTGTCGTGCTGCGAGTTCGGCATTCAATGCTTCTCACTTTTTTTTTTGTTGCTAATTGTGCAAATTTTTGCTAATTTTAGGGAGCTTATCGAGATGTTGGCTTTGTCCCGTAGTCAGAAACTTCCACAACCCGGAGAGGACACGCAGGTACCGGCACCCACTGTCCATACACGACCTGCAGACCTCTAGAAGTATTTTACTATCCCGAAGAAGAAGCAGGGAGTTGTGCAACAATGCATTACATTCTACTCCTCTATACCAATATGCATTTGTGTTGCTATAAGATCCTGGAGCTGCTAGTGCAGCGTGACCGTGAGTTCCAGGAGCTGATGGAGGTGGCCCAGCAGCAGGGTAAGGTGCACCAGGAGATGCAGCTCCTGGAGAAGGAGGTGGAGAAGCGGGACAGCGACATCCAGCAGCTCCAGAAGCAGTTGAAGGAGGCCGAACACATTCTGGTGGGCAGGCTGCACGGGTTATGATATTCCTCATGCAAATGCACGCCCGTCCAAATAAACAGCCAGATGTTACGTTATCACAGTAGGCTAGCAAAGTCACGGAATGACTCGAGTGTGACCGCTCCATGCAGAATCTTAACTGTAACTGACTCAATGGTCCAGATATGTTCAAAGTTAGAGCATAAAACCTGTTTAGGACCTTCCAAATTTGTTTAACATCATTAGAGACTTCTAGACATGGAATAACAACCCTATAGTCACCTTTACGCTCATATTACCCAATATATTAGACATACAATAAGAGTAAATTAGCAATTTAAGACCAAAATAAGACTTGTGCTGATGTGTGTTGCAAAGAATGGGGTGCCTGGGGCAACAGAGTGGTGGGCGGACAGGAAGTGAGGTCGAGGGTTCAGAGTTGAGTTTTAGTTTTTATATATATATATTTTAAAACCACGATATAGAATGAAGCTGGAAAGTAAAGACTGAATAGCGTGTCAGTATTTACTAGCCTTGTACAAAATACTGTAATCACAATCTAAATTCGCTCGTCTTTGTCTTTTAAAGGCGACAGCAGTTTACCAGGCCAAAGAGAAGCTCAAGTCCATTGAGCGAGCCAGGAAAGGTGAGTGAGCCCACCTGTGTGGCACGCCCCAAGGTGTGTATGATTCAACTAACAAGTTGCCCTCTGCAGGAAGCATCTCTTCGGAGGAGATCATCAAGTACGCTCACAGAATCAGCGCCAGCAACGCCGTGTGCGCCCCGCTCAACTGGGTCCCGGGTAGGAAGCAGTCACGTGCCGCTAAAGGTTGTTGGAGTCAGCCAAAAAGAACAAGTGTTTGTTTGTCAGGTGACCCGCGACGACCATACCCCACCGACCTGGAAATGCGAAGCGGGATGTTGGGTCACATGGCCAACTTGCCTACCAACGGCGTGAATGGGCATCTGCCGGGTGATGCGCTCGCTGCTGGGAGGTTGCCAGGTAGTTTGATTTAAAAACATCCTTTTACAAAGCTCTGTAGAAATTGGTGTGTTTTTTACCTAATTATATCATTCTTTAACTAATAAAAACAAACATGACTTTTCTCTCTCGCCCCGTCAGATGTCCTGACGCCCCATTATCCCTGGCCGTCGTCTGACCTTTCTGTTGGCATGCTGCCTCCTCACCATGGCAACGACTTCGGCTTGGAACCCCCGGGACACAACAAGGAGAACGAGGACGACGTGGAGGCCATGTCGACGGACTCTTCCAGCAGCAGCAGCGACTCAGACTGAAAGACCCTTCTGTGTGTGTGTGTGTGTGTGTGTACAATTAAGCCTGTAAATAAAACGTTTTTTGAGTACTTTTTGTTTGGTGCTCCAGTTTTTGATGTTGCTAATGACTGAGATAACATACAGTACTAACCTCCTGAAAGAGTTCAATTTACTGTCATCCCAGGAGGCATCAAATTGGCTGGTGTGTAACAGCCGGGACTGTTAGTACCGGATCAAGAAATTATGCAGCAGGTCAGGAAGACAATAATCAGTAACACTAAAAAGGTATCAGGTCAGAGTTTAAAAGCAATGCTCTTTTTGTTTTAAGTGACACTTTAAGTGTCACTTTAAGCAACACTTTAAGTAACACTCTCACTGTGTTGGAAATTGCCAGTATTTAGAAACAAACTGAGCAAATGTTTGATGGGAGGTATGCAAGAAACGTAATTGCTACAAATAGTCTACAGAATGTGAAGAAGAAAAAAATAGCTATACTGTAGTGTGACAAGTTCGTGCTACCTTCACAGGCACTTCGGAAATAACGATATTTGTTATCCATATATTTACTAAAAGTGCTTATAATATATGTACGTTTCTGGTTTATATTGTATTAGATATTTAAGTTTAAACTAAACGGCGAAGAGGCTCTTCTGAAATCAAACTCATCGTCATACGAAGAACGTCCCGTAAAGTCCCACCTTCGTCTAAAGGCAACACAGCTGCCGCCACCCTTCCCGACGCATGCGCACTACTCATCGCTTGTGAAGCAGACATGGCGACGTCCCGGATCTGCGGCCGTTTGACGGCTAGCCTGAGGTCTTCGGGCCACAGGAACACGATTAGCTCCGCTTCCAAGGTGAGACTTGGGAGCACACGAACGCGAGAGGCTCTTGCTTTAAGGGCCCGTAGCGGTGACGGTGCTACAGCCTCCCTGGCCCGCACAGAAGTGAGGAAAAGGACGGGCTCGGATGTGACATTAGCACCAGTTGAGTCCGTTATTCTTGCTAATATGGGTGCTAATGGCTAGCTTGGGAGCTGTATCTGAAAGCCCGCACACAAGCAGTTGGCTCGTGCGTGCGCGTGTGTGTGTGTTTGCAGCTGAATGCGCGCTGGCTTGACATACCAGTGACCTCCAGGACGTGCCGCTCGTCCCCCGAAGGGTTTAGCTTCCGCGTGCAGGAGCTGGACGTGCCAGCTGCCGGGTAGCGGGACACGGAAGCAAGACACCAACAACCGCACGTCATCCATGCGCGATTGTTTAGCGTAAACATCCAAGTGTGGTCTTGCTGACGGGTTGTTTTGCATGCAGTCCGTTTGAGGCCACCAGTTAGAGTTGCAGAGTTGATGGGACTCACACTTGACAACATCTCCACTTCCTGTCGTGCGTTCTCCTCCCTTTTGGACTCGGTTTCGCAACCTCAGTCAAGTTTCCCCGCGTGCGTCCGCCCTGTGTGGGATGTCTAAGTGTTTATGTTCATCTCATGATGCACATGACAAACCGCCCTCTCGGTCCTGGCCTCTCCAGGTTCTAGCAGGCTCCACTGGCCTGTTTGGAGGCCACGTGTCCCAGCAGCAGAGGAACCTCTCCCTGCACGAGTACATGAGCATCGGTCTGCTGAAGGAGGCCGGCATCGCCGTGCCGGACGGGAGGGTGGCCAGCTCCTCGGAGGAGGCCTACGCCGTGGCCAAGCAGATCGGTAAGTCAAACATCAAACTTCACGGAGCATCTCACTTAGGGTGCAGCTTCCCTTCCTTTTCCTGGCTCCACTGGCCTCCAGTAATACTGAGCATTTATTTACAAACACACTCGTAAAAAAGGAACAAAGCTTAAAAATGCAGATTTTTGACACTTTGAAAGCCTTGAGAAGAAGTCTGCCACTATGCGGGGGGAAGTTGATCTTGGGCAGGAGTGCAGCTGTCAATCATTTTTGCGAGAGGAGCGATGGCATGAAGGTGGTCGCGAGTGAGCGGGCGTGGCTGGGGTTTGGCCTTGGGGATCATTTGAAATTTGTTGATATCATAAAGTGTCAGTTAGTATGGAGAACCTGCGAGGAGCATCACGGCTACGGCTACGTTGTGCATGCTAATCGTGCCGGGCACCAAAACCACCTCACCCCGATTGTGCCACAAGAGGAGAAGCGTGCCGTGGCATTCACTGCGCTCTCACAAGCAAAATTGTCGTTTTTTTTTTTTGGTCCTGTTAACTGGAACTTAACTGTACCAGCTACACGCTCCATTTCCGTCACAGCACTGTGGTTCTTCATCGTCTGGTGTAGCGTTCAGGTGCAGCTCCGAACGTTGGAGAAAGCCCTGGGAGGCATGCAGAACCCTTCGCCGCGCTTGTGACCTTTTAGTGTGCGGACCTCTTAAATAGCCAGCGCCAAACATGGCGTCCAGGCCTCAGAGGTATCGCGTGTCAATCCACTGTCATCTGTCAGCGGTGGGATATTTAAAGGGGCGGAGCCAGAAACTGCAGTGTGTTGTTGATGGGTGGACACGGGATGTTTTTTTCCAGAACGGGAAGAAGACGAAACACAGCGTGGTTTAACCTTCATCCATGTGTGTCTTTCAGGCTCTAAGGATCTGGTGGTGAAAGCTCAGGTCCTGGCGGGCGGCAGAGGGAAGGGCACGTTTGAGGGCGGACTGAAGGGAGGAGTCCGGATCGTCTACTCGTAAGTGTTTCCCTGCTTGTGCGTCATACGGACCCGATGGCGACGCCAGCAAAAATCTCCTGGTTGTCGTCGTCATTACATGCTCCCTTTTGTGATTCCCAGGCCGGAGGAGGCGCGAGACATTTCGTCGCAGATGATCGGCCAAAAGCTGTACACCAAGCAGACGGGGGCGGCGGGCCGCATCTGCAACCAGGTGTTCATCTGCGAGCGCAGGTATCCACGCCGGGAGTACTACTTCGCCATCACCATGGAGCGGTCCTTCCAGGTGACCAACACTCAGACCTTCATCAACCTCAAACTGTTGGGTTCTTGAGCCGATACCTCTTTTCCACGTTGGATACCGCACCGTAGTTTAACGGCCGATACCATCCGTTCTTCTAGAGGTGGGGTGCACCATCTAGGGGAGCATAAATGTGCACTGATATGATGAATTATGATGTCTAACCAATACATCTGATGACATGACCGCTAAAAATACCCCAAGCGATGATGCAACACCTCTTGATGCCCCCCAAAGATGTTGACTAGGACGGCCTGAACCTGAGACTAGGTGAACACCGACTTAGTGTTAGCCGGGACTACCTCGTAGAACTTGGTCTTTACAGTATTAATGGGCTGATATGGGGAACTATGACGTTCATACCGATAAGTCCAGTAACATTAAAAAAATAGCTTAATGAAATAATAACCAATTTTTAAAACTGTTGGGTTAGGATGTTCAAATCAAGCGCTCCTGTTTACAGACTACAAATGGCCTGTCGTAACGTCCCCTGAACTCTGTAAACAGACATGGCGTTGACCGTGAACATCACTTTACGGTTTCGGTGGAAGATATCTCGCCAGATGCTGCAAAAATTCCCCGATGAGGGAACAAACATTTGGTGCTCCAGCCCGTCATCAACTTATCAGCCACTTGAAATGCCAGCATTGCGGCACACCTGCAGATTGTTCCTATCGCCGCGGCACTTGAAAGGCGCACACACACTGCCAGGGACGACCCGGGGGCTAAAGCGTCATTTCATTGTGGAAATCATGGCGCTGGACGACCAGCCTTTCACCATCGCTGAAGATCCGAGAAGATTTGTTTGCTAGTAAACCTCCGTCGCTGCTGTTTTTTTTGTTTTGCGAGTAGCAGTGATGTCACAATATTCGGTTAGGACAAATCTGCAGGTAGAGTTTTGTCAAATCCAACGTTGCGTTCTTACCTTCAGGTGTGCGCAAACTACCTTTCCTTTGTTTCTCCTCAAGCTATTGACACATCCCTCACATTTCTGCTGCAATCAGTGGACATGGCTTGTCTTGTGTAGCTGAGAGACGTTACTCTGCTGATCTCTCATTCGGAAATGAGACTTTGCTGCGCCGAGTTCATCAGAAAACTATAAATGTGATTTTTGCGAATTTACCACTTGCTTTCAAAAAACAAAAAATGTAGAACATATTTAAGCAAAGTTGATCAATCATGTCAGCGACCCTTTTAAATCTGATAGTATACACTAGTTATCAGTATCGGGGGGGCGATAAAATATAAAATAAGACATTCATATCCATGTTCCTGTAGACATCTAAAAAAATAAATATTCCGCTCTAATTAAACAATTATTCCCGCTGCTGCCTTTTTGTTTAAACCATTAAACACAAATTTGCATGACTGGTCACCAGACCTAGCAATGCCATTTCATCAAGTGGGTTAAACGCGTCCCCTCCCCGTCCCTAGTTTTTACTTTTTGGAAATAATGAGAAAACTGCTTTTACCTGGCAAATAGTCATCATGCAGTGGGTTCTCCCGGCCACCACTAGATGGCAGCACAGCACAGTAGTCTCCTTTTGATGAGCAAGTGGATTCAGCTTAATTCTGGTGGTGCAACTGTGGTGAATGAAGACCCGGTTAATTAACAACCTGCACGTGAGCTGCACATATCGGTCATTGCAGTTTAATTTGGCAATAACTCGCTGAGATGGAGCATCTTCCCACTGTACGTTGTACACTCTTATTTGTTTTGCTTGCGTTAATACTCATTTGTGCCACAGGGCCCCGTGTTGATTGGAAGCTCGCAGGGGGGCGTCAACATCGAAGATGTGGCGGCGGAAAACCCAGACGCCATTGTGAAGGAGCCCATCGACATCGTGGAGGGCATTAAGACGGAGCAGGCACTCAAGGTGGGGATCGATAGCAGATGACAGCAGTCGCAAAACCAACCGGAGATGCTCCCACCGTGTGGGCCGGGGCCTGAGCTGGAAAACGAGGCGGCGGATCAGGAGAGGAATTTTGTCGTTCTGTGTCTAAAACCCAAATGATTGTAATTTCATGCTCACACGGAAAGCCGCTTCCCACGCCTCCATCCAACTTGTTCCTGCAGACCAGCCCCCGCTTTCAGCAGTCGCATTTTATCCGCCTGTCATGCTGTGCCTGTAAATAGCGTCGGGTTTGTGCTGCAGTAGACTTCGGTCCGCGTATCGAGTAGATGTTGTCATAGCGAGAGCACACGCTCAATATCTGTCGGCACACAAGAAGCTGATTGTAAGAAGAGTCCAATAGGTTGCTCTCCATTGATGCACCTCCATTGTTTGCGCGGCTTTGAAGAGATGCGTCATTTTTCTAAAGGACGCCCAAATAAGCCACGAGTCATTTTCTTCTTTGAGCACGATCCGGTTTTTGTTTGCATGGAAAATGTCTGTTCCGGGGTCAAGCTGTGGCCCTTTGTTCTCGCTGCAGGTTGCGCAGAAGATGGGCTTCCCGCCGGCACTGCAGAAGGAGGCGGCAGAGAACATGGTCAAACTGTACAATATGTTTATCAAGTACGACGCCTCCATGGTGGAGATCAACCCCATGGTGGAGGACTCCTCTGGCATTGGTACACGTCTCTTAGCAACCTAGCTAACCTTCTTGAAGCAGGTCCAGCGCTACCTAACAGGGTTGGCTTTCTTGTTTGTCATCAACAGTGATGTGCATGGATGCCAAGATCAACTTTGATTCCAACGCGGCCTACCGCCAGAAGAAGGTGTTTGACTTGCAGGACTGGACCCAGGAGGACCCCCGGGACCGGCAGGCGGCCTTGGCTGACCTTAACTACATTGGCCTGGATGGAACCATTGGCTGCCTGGGTTAGTAACACACGCTGTAAAAAGAGGAATATTGTGAGACAAGGTTCATGCGTGTCGTGCAGTCAACGGAGCCGGACTGGCCATGGCCACCATGGACATCATCAAGCTGCATGGCGGCACGCCTGCCAACTTCCTGGATGTGGGGGGCGGAGCCACGGCCCATCAGGTGACGGAGGCCTTCAAGCTCATCACCTCCGACAAGAAGGTAAGACGGAGCAGCAGCAGAACGTAGAAGATGACTTCCGATAACTTCCTGTGTCTTCAACGATGGTAAAGGGCTGGTCATCAGGCGCCATCATTTCCACGATGAAATCCCGGATGCCTTTAGGCCTCGGGTCATCTCTGGTGAACTTTTTTGTTGTTGTTGCACTTTTCAAAAGCCGCAGCGATTAGAACTAGGCTCGGGCGATTCTGGTGGCTGATAAGATGTGTCGGAGCTCATTGCTTTTTCCCCTCCTAGCGGAATTTTTGCGGAGGGTTTGGTCAAATGTATTCCTCTAAAACCGTGAGAAATACTGAAGGTTTTAACTTTCAGAAGTAATCTGGCCAACAAGCATGTACATAAATACTATCATCTCTATGAAAAAAAAAAAATTTAAAGAAAAAATAAAAGAAAAAAAACAAAAGAATAAAAAAAAAAAAAAATAAAAAAAAAAAAAAATAAAAAAAAATTTAATAAAATTAATAATAAAAATTAATAAAAAACCCCACATTACTATAAACCTGAAGTGCTTAAATCCAATGCTGTATTTCCTTGTATTGATTCCTAGTAATCGATTACCTTTCAAACGAAGTTGGATCGATGCAGGAATAAATATATATAGGAATATCAATCGGTGTAGTGGATGAATCATTGCACTCCTAGTTTAAGCATAGAAAAAGAGGCGGCTAATTCATGCACGTGATGGGACACACCTATTCCGCCTAGAAAGGCTGCTATTAACCCTCCCCCCCCACAAGGTCTTACGGTGGAATATTTAGGCTGTGAGCATTAATACCTCAGAATACCTAACTTGTCATACTTGCAGTATTTTGGTCATTTTAAACATGACCGGGTCCTTCCTGGGTGCATTGATTTGACAACAGAGAAACAAACGCTACACCTAGCCTCACCGTTTTCCAACTCAAAAGCAAACACGGCAGGGGTGGCGGCAAATCCAATATTAATGTTCCTCTTATTGGCGTCCCGGTGAGTCCAAACTCAAGTCGATGCTCGCTTGGTCTCAGGTTCAGGCCATCCTAGTCAACATCTTTGGAGGCATCATGAGGTGCGACGTCATCGCTCAGGGCATCATCATGGCCGTCCAAGACCTTGACCTCAAGATCCCCATCGTGGTGCGTCTACAAGGTAGAAAACTCTCCTCCTGCTCGCCTTCAACATTCCAACCTTCTGTGACGGCGTGAAGAGTACAGTGACCTGCTTCCCGTCGCTCCTCCTCTGGTCCTTTCAGGCACGCGAGTGGATGACGCCAAAGCTCTGATTGCTGCTAGCCCGCTGAAAATCCTGGCCTGCGATGACCTCGATGAAGCCGCCAAAATGGTACACACGCACACACTGCTATGTTGAGTCTCCATGGTCAAAAATAAAAAATTACATATTTCCATGACCTTTTACGGTGCATTCACAGGTTGTCAAACTTTCGGAAATCGTCTCGCTGGCTAAGGAGGCTCAAGTGGACATCACCTTCCAACTTCCCATCTGAGTCGGCGCCTCACCTCAAAAGTTTGCTGTTCCTGGACGCCCACCCCCCCTCCCCCAAAACAGACAACAAACACGACCCCCCCGAGCCCGTTCTTTACACTCCCCGTCCTTCCTGTGTGGCATGGTGGCGCAAAACCACATTTCTGTACCCCAAACATATTCCTACACCCAGTTAATGCGCACAAACACACTCCTCGCTCGGCAGACGGACGCATGCCGTTCCAGTCTGTTGGGTGTAATATACGCCCCGCAGACGCGTCAGAACGCCTGCAGTTTATCTTCAGTGTCTCAGCGTGTTCCAGCTATAAAAAAAACCAGGGACTGAATGAAAATGGACAAAAATAGACCCATAAGGGGAAGCTATAAATGTAGCGCAAACAAATGTAGCTGAAACCCACAATAACGGCGCTGCATTTCCTCCAGCTGGGACGCGGCCCAGAATGCCACTCAATTTCCGCCTCAATAGCGCGGCCATAAACAACAGGGCGGCGGTGAACAGGTGATTGCGCCGCCGCCGCCGCCGCGGTAATAACCAGGCGGGAGTGTCGTGCGCGGCCGTGACTCCCGCGCCGCACGCAGAACATTCTGAAGAGGTCGTGATTTTGTGTTGCAGGCAGTTTTAGAGATGCGTCCGTGCATCACATTCGGACCCGAGCGAAGCGTAAAAAGGTTTGGTGCGCTCATAACGGTTTTCTGGTCCACTGTGGACTTCCCAAGCAGAACGTCGCCCCCCCCTCCCACACACACACACACACACAGATCTTACCACAATGAATTATTCAGTGCTTCTGTAATGGAACTCAACTTTTTTCATGAAGAAACACCCGCGGACAGTCTAAATGTGGAATTGACGCGGCGGTAAATCACGTCACGACACTTCCTGCGGCCATGTCTCTGTAGGATTTAAAAATGTACGCCCTGATTAATTACCACTCGTATTTCAGAATCTGCACCACGTCTGCTGCACGTTTCTTCCTCGCTATTTATTGACTTCCACTGTACGCTCCATCGAGCCGCCATCACGCCACGACGGAGGCCAGCTGTTTATTTGTCGTTTTCTAGACGCTCGTGGTCCAAGGCCCCGCCCACACACCATCGTGGCCACGCCCCCGTCCCTCCTGGACTCACCACATTGTGACCTGATTAAATCTTGTAAATAACCAAACCACCGCTCTGTAAAATATTTATGCTTCCCTCAAGGGGTTGTCATGAGAGAAGAAATAAAGACCATGTAGTACTCCATGCTGGGTCTTCAACCGGTAGCATCCACAATTAAAGTCATGTAATTAAAACTTATTAATAATTGTTTTTGGTCGAGAGCATACCTTGCTGGAGGGTGTGGTCTCAGGAGAGCAACACCAAGGCAGGAGCAGGACCTCCCTCTGAAATCTGAAAAGTCCAACACTGGAACCAGTCTTTGGTCAACAGTTGCAAAGGAACGTGTGGAAATGTTGAGTTTCATTACATATTCATTGGCTGGCCACCAGTCCAGGGCGAACCCCGCCTCCTGCCCCACGCCAGCTGGGATAGTCTCCCTAACTAGCACCCTCCGCCATCGCCGTCCGCTCCACCTGGCGGGAAGGCCGATACCAGCGCAAGTGGTTGAAGTGAACAAATCAAAAGGGATGGAAGACGAGGTGGATGCAGATGATGATCGTCGTTACGCCTTCGTAAATTCACCAAGCGACAACCCGGACATGGGAGGAGTTCGGAGAGGCCATGGAAAATTGACTTCCTGGATGGCTTCAAAGAGATTCTGGACCACCATCCGCCGTCTCCGGCGGGGGAAGCAGTGCACAGTCAACAACCCTGTATGGTGGGGGGACGGTGTGATGCTCACCTCGACTCAAGATGTGGACCGGTGGAGGGAATACTTTGAAGACCTCCTCAATCCCGCCGACACGTCTTCCAACATGGAAGCAGTGCCTGGGGACTCTGAGGCTGGTTCTCCTATCTCTGGGTCTGAGGTCACCCAGGTGGTCAAAAAGCTCCCTGGTGCCAAGGCCCCGGGGGTGGATGAGATCCGCCCGGAGTTCCTTAAGGCCCTGGATGCTGTGGGCGTGTCTTGGTTGACACGACTCTGCAGCATTGCGTGGACGTCGGGGTCGGTGCCCCTGGACTGGCAGACCAGGGTGGTGGTCCCGCTTTTCAAGAAGGGGGACCGGAGGGTGTGTTCTAACTATCGTGGGATCACACTCCTCAGCCTTCCCGGTAAGGTCTATTCAGGGGTTCTGGAGAGGAGGATCCGCCGGATAGTCGAATCTCGGATTCAGGAGGAGTAGTGTGGTTTTCGTCCTGGTCGTGGAACTGTGGACCAACTGTTTACACTCCGCAGGGTCCTTGGGGGTGCATGGGAGTTTGCCCAACCAGTCTACATGTGTTTTGTGGACTTGGAGAAGGCATTCGACCGTGTTCCTCGGGGAATACATTGGGGAGTGCTCCGGGAATATGGGGTATCGGACCACCTAATCCAGGCGTTGGGTTCGCATTGCCGGCAGTAAGTCGGACCCGTTTCCAGTGAGGGCCGGACTCCGCCAGGGCTGCCCTTTCTCACCGATTCTGTTCACTAGTTTCATGGACAGAATTTGTAGGTGCAGCCGGGGCGTTGAGGGGTTTCGGTTTGGTGGGCGCAGGATTCCATCTCTGCTTTTTGCAGATGATGTGGTCCTGCTGGCTTCATCAAGCCGTGACCTTCAACTCTCACTGGATCGGTTCAGCGGCTGGGATGAAAATCAGCACCTCCAAGTCCAAGTCCATGGTTCTTGCCCGCGAAAAGGGTGGAGTTCCATCTCCGGGTCGAGGATGAGGTCCTGCCTCAAGTGGAGGAGTCTAAGTACCTCGGGGTCTTGTTCACGGGTGAGGGAAGGATGGAACGCGAGATGGACAGGCGGATTGGTGCGGCGTCTGCAGTGATGCGGACTCTGCACCGGTCTGTCGTAGAGAAAAGAGACCTGGGCCGAAGTTCAAAGCTCTCGATTTACCGGTGGATCTGCGTTCCTACCCTCACCTATGGTCATGAGCTTTGGGTAGTGACCGAAAGGACAAGGTGGCGGGTACGAGCGGCCGAAATGAGTTTTCTCCGCAGGGTGGCTGGTCCTCCCTTAGAGATAGGGTGAGAAGCTCTGTCATCCGGGAGAGACTCGGAGTAGATCCTCTGCTCCTCCGCATTGAGAGGAGTCAGATGAGGTGGCTCGGGCATCTGGTTAGGATGCCTCCCTGGGGAGGTGTTCAGGGCACGTCCAACCGGTAGGAGGCCTCAGGGAAGACCCAGGACACGTTGGAGAGACTATGTCTTGGCTGGTGTGGGAACGCCTCAGCATCCGCTGGGAAGAGAGATCTTTGGGCTTCCCTGCTTAGGCTGCTGCCCCCGCGACCCGACGTCGGATAAACGGAAGAAAATGATGGATGGATGGCCTGGTTAATGTGGCGTGTGACTGCCCCCACAGGTTCAATGCGGTATTACAGAATGAAGATGATTATTTGACATCCAGGCTGGCATCAATTCTTGGAAGAAAACAATACAAAAAAATTGTGCATTTCACAAGTTTGTTGGTCACATAAATCCATGTTTTTCTTTCCTTACTCCTCCCTGTGCCGTTTTGAAACATGATTGGTGAGTTTGCGGTGCTTTTCTTTGCGGAATAGAACTTTTAATGTGCTTCTGATGAAAGCGGCTGCGCTGCTGATTTAATTACCGCTCTCAGGTCTCCATCATTATTATGAGCTAAGTAGGAGGTCCAGTTCAACGTAGCTAGGAAGAACACCACCCACAGACGAAGGGCCCCAGGAGTTGATTTGAAATGTTTAAACCGAGGTTGCAATGGAAAGGAGCAGCAGGGGGTGAAGGTTTAAAGCCGCATTCTGAAAAGTGAAATTTTGGCTCATTTTGTGTTTTTTTTGTGGCTACATTTCAACTTCTGAAATTATCTTTTAATTGATTTTAGGTAACCTAATAACCTGAACTCATTTTTTTGTGGTAATATGATTTATTTCCCATATTTGGACTTTATTCCCATAATCTCACACGTTTTCCCCAACCTCATTTTCCAAGAACTTTATTTTGTTTGGTTTCTTGTAATTTTGTGGCTTTGAAAAACCAACACACTTTTCTGGAATATTTCAACTTTATGCCACTAAAATGACATTATTTGTATTAATTGTTAAGTTATTTTGAGTTTATTCACAAAAAATTCCCACTTTTCTTGTCCCGACTTTTTACTGTCAAAATTTGGACTTCCTTTGTGTTTTTTTTAAACCACAATTCTCTTGTTTTTAATTCCATTCCAACTTTCTTCTTGTAAATGTTCTTCTCGTCATTGTACAACTTTATTCCCATAATGTTGTATTTTGTTTTGTTGGTCCGATCACATGACGCATCCCTCGTCTGTCGCGGTTCAAACGGAATGTATTTGTTGTTACGGCGTAGAAAAGGTTATTATAAACATAAACTCACACTCCCCTTTACACCCGTAGTACCCGATAAGCAGACAGTGGGAGGAAATGAAACATAAATAAGACTTGGGTGTCGTCCTGTCGGTGCGTTCCGCTGACTGGGAAAGTACAATGAAGACACCTTCCGTAGTGGATCGCGTTCAGCGCGAGGCCAACTTCCTTGCTTTCATTTGCCATTTCACCTCGTTTTTTCCTTTTTTTTACATTTTCCCTCTCTTTCTTTGCCTTGGCGTGTTCTCCCCGCCTTAAAACCTGCTTGGCGACGTAAAGGCAGGAAAAAATGATCCTCCGTTGTTTTTGTAATGGGGGTACTGGAATTATTTTTAATGATGAATTATCCACACTAATAATGTCGTATATATCATCTTGGAAGTTGGGTAGCCCTCACATGTGGCTCCCCCACCGAGTATCGGGGCTTAGATTTGGAGATTAAAAGTCGCAATGTTGCAAGAGTTTTATTCTCTTAAAATGACTTGTTCTTCTCTTAATATTATGACTCTTTTCTCGTAAAATTTTAATTTGATTCGTGTAAAATGACCTTTTCTGTCGTAATATTACAATTTTTTCCCTTGATAAATGATGACTTTACTTTTCATAGTAAAACTGTGACTTTTTTTCATATTACTTTTTTGTAGTAAAATGACAACTTTTTTTCTCGTAATAATACGACTTTTTTCTCGTAATAATACGACTTTTTTCTAGTAATAATACGACTTTTTTCTCGTAACATTACAATTTTTTTTCTCATAAAGTTACAACATTCCCTCTTGTAAAATTACGACTTTTCTTTCATGATATTACAAGTTTTTTGCTTGCCTGTAATATTACAATTTTTACTTTTTTTTCCTCGAATTTTAGTCTTGTAAATTGATAACTTTTTCTCATAAATTATGACTTTTACTTTTGTAAAATTACAACTTTTTTTCCCATAAAATTAAACTTTTTTGTAACATTATGATATTTATTCTTGTAAAATCACAACCTTTAATCTTGTAAAATTCCAATTTTTTTTCTGTAATATTATTTTTTGTGAATTACCACTTTTTACCCCTCATCAAATTAAAATGTTTTTTTCCATGAAATTACAACTTTTTGGTCACTCGTAATATTATGTTTACTCTAGTAAACTAATTTTAGTCTTGTAAAGTTCTGAGCTTTTTTTCTCGTAATATTACTACTTTTTTGCTTAAAGTTTTTTTTCTCATGAAATTACAATTTTGATCTTGTAATTTTGCAACTTTTACTCTTTGTAAAATTCAAATGTTTTTCTCGTAATATTACAACTTTTTACCCCTCATTAAATAATGATTTTTTTTTTTTCATGAAATTACAACTTTTTTGCTTGGCTCTTAATATTACAGTTTTTACTTTTGTAAAATTACGAATTTTAGTCTTGTAAAATTATAACTTGTTTTCTCATAAAATTATGAGTTTTATTCTTGTAAAAGTATGATTTTTTTCTTGTAATATTATAATTGTTTTTCTTGCTAAATTACAACTTTTTGATATTGATATATGATATTGAGTTTTTTTTCCTCATAAAATTACAAATTTTTTGCTTGTTCATATTGCTCGTATATATTTTAACATTTTTTCTTAAAATATTATGTGTAATAGTTACTCTTGTAAAATTAGAACTTTTATTTTTGTGAAACTGCGACTTTTTTTCCTGTAGTAAATATTTCTCACAATTTTAAGATTTTTATTCTTGAATTTTGAGTTTTTTCCCCTCATAAAATTATGAGTTTTTTAACCCGTAATATTACAACTGTTACGCTTGTAAAAATGAAAAATAATTTCACATAAAATTGACTTTTTTCATAAAATTACGATTTTTTTTGTGATTTACGACATTTGTCTTCACATAAAATTCTGACTTTTTTTCTTGGAAAATTCAAAAAACAATTTCTCATAAAATTATGACTTTTCTCATAATATGATTTTTTTGGTGTGAATTATGACTTCTTTTCCTCAAAGTATGATTTTTTTCTTGTAAAATTACGATTTTTACACTTGTAAAATTACATGTTTTTTTCTCATAAAATTATGACTTTTTTCATAAAACTGCGTTTACGCTTGTAAAATTACAAAATTATTTTCTCATAAGACTGTTTTTTGTAATACTACGACTTTTACTCTTGTAAAATAAATAAAAAAAATTCTGGTAATATGACTTTTTTCCCCATAAAATTACGACTTTTTTTCCTCATGAAATTGCGACTTTTAATCTGGAGATCTCACATGTATTTTGTCATGTGACGCTAACACGCCTGCTAACTCCCAGCAGTGCTCTCATGCGGTTCTTTTGGGTTTCTGTGCTTTTGCCAGTTGCAGAATTTTTCTTTTGTGTCCCGCAGCGTTGCTGTAATTGCAGCATTTTTAACGTGCAGCATTCCCGCCCGCGCATGCGTTTTACGGTGTTGGGAATATTTTTGTGTTTGATGGGAAAACGGAGCGGCGGGAAAGGGAGGTCGAGAGGTTGAGTGGCGGCCTTTCAGGTGGACGACACGCGGCGAGGGAGAGGAGCGTCTGACGGCGGCGACGACCTCGCCATCCCTACCGCCAAGGAAACCTTCCGTTGTCAAGGAGACCAAATGCGTCTGCCGGCCCGCCGCGGGTGGACGCAATGATGACTCATGCGGCTGTTTGTCTCCCGTTTCCCACGAGACAGGCAAGAATAGCCCGTCTGGACCTCATCCCTGCGAGTCTGATGAAGGTGTGGCTTTAGCTGCCTGCCCGAAATGCCCGTGTGACGTCCCATAAAGGCCTTAAAGGTCCAGATGGCCCAGATCAGTGCTAACTTTGGTTGGACACCAAAGATCCATCGGGTTGTTATTGTCATGCAAATAGAACCGGTCTGTTCCGGGGTCAAATCTGTCCGTCCAGGATGATCCGCAATTCTTGGAAGCTGAAAAACATCCCAGTTCCTGCACTGGGTGTGTTTGGGACACTTGATTTCGGACATAAATCCTAAATCAAAAAGATTTGGTGTTTTTTGTCTAAATGAAGTCAAATGCAAATATAAGGCGTTGAAACGATGACTTTGTGATGGACTGGCCACTAGGTGTCAGTAATGTTACTGTAATGTTGGCCGAGACACTGAGAAGTTTATTGCAGGCACCTAATAAAGATACTGGCTACTTTTGCAGCCGTTACCCAAATCCCCGACGTCACTTCCTGTCCGCCGCTCTTTCAGGTCCCCCATTGGAACACATTTATAGCAACACACACGAGCACGAGTCTTAATTACGCCTTAAATGGCTCAATTACTCAATTACAGGTGGCCATAGGGGTGTTATTTCACGTCTAGAGGGCTCTAATCATGTTAAAATGTGTTTTAGAAGGCAGTGGGCAGATTTTTTACACGCTAACCATAAAAATATTCCACTGATGAATGAGGAATTAATGTGGTTAGGTCTGGAAACGCTAAAAAACTGGTGACCAGTCCAGCTTGATAGCTGGGATAGGCTCCAGCTCAAATGAAAGGAGCTCCTTATTAATAAGCCGTCCATCAAAAGGCCGCCGTTTCTTCTTCCTTTGCCGGCAGCTGGAAATGATCCGTTTTTTCTTTTTAATTTCAGCTCTGACCCGCAAGCCCGCTCGGAAATGTAGCAATGATGATTTCCAACACAAAATGAAGGTGAACTTTTCCTTCTGGAGGCCAAAATGAGCGCTGAGCAGCCCGCCGAGGCTGTCTGGCTTTATCGCCGGCAGTAAATGAAATCGGCCCAAAGCCCGGCCTTATCAGCGCCAGGCAAACAGGCGGCCGGCCCGCCTCGCTTCACGCGGCTGGACCTCCATCACCGTCTAGCGGAGGAGGAAGATGACTTTCACAGCCGGGCAATCGTTCTCACCACCAATCCGTTTGTCACGGAAGCTCGCTTTGAAATAGCAAATGAAGTTCTGATTAAGTCTGGTCTTTAGCGGCGGCCTACGAGGTCCGAAACGATACGTGACTGATGAAAATTAGCTTATCCTTCAATTGTTTTAAATCGCCGCGCTAACGAGTGCACGCGGCTCCTTAGAAGCTTTTTTTCGGCATTTCGTCGCCGACCCAAACGCGTATGACGCTCTGAAGGCTTGTCGCTATGGTGGAATCGTGTTTAGGAGTTTCTGTCCCTTAGGGGGGCATGACAGGAAATAATGGACCACTGGTCTAGATGGATGGTCTGGATCTCCAACTCAACGTACCTTGGGGTCGCGGCCCCGGCACACATGCACGCAATTTTCAAAAAATGTTTTTTGAAACACGAAATAAGGCAAACAAGGACACCGGTGTTAAGCAGTGATAATGACTTTTTCACTCATCAAAAAATGTTTCACTGCTTGCATCAAGCCAGGTTGCAGAACCGGTTATGATATTAGGAGAATAAAGTTTTAATCACGAGAAATTTAAAAAAAAAACAGAAGAAATGAAGAAAATTGCTGTAATTTTAGAGAGAAAAAGTTCATTTTGATTTGTTTAAAAGTCGTTATATTCTGATAAGCAAACAAAACAGTATAAAGTTTGGGAATATTAGGTTGGGGGGAAATGAATATGGAAATCAAATATTGTGGCAATAACGTCCTAATATTAGAAATATTAGAAATATGTTATTTTTGTTTTCTGATCTATAATTTTTTTTGCTGACGTTTGAAAGTAAAACATGACAGGAATCACAGCGTTAGAAATAACTTTCCAAACACAAAACCTTCTCGGCGCTTCCATCCGCCCAAATCCAGACTAATAAGTTGTGGGATCTTTAAAGACCCCATGCGGGGAGCGCTCAGTCTTCGCAGCAGAGTTTTTGCAGTCTCCATGTAAGATACCCCACGAGCCCGGACCGAGCCCACCTGAAACTACAAATGATCTTGCCAGATATGCAGCCTGCAGGACTCCAGGCCGCTGCTCCTTCACATGGAGAGGAGCCAGTTGAGGTGGCTCGGGCATCTAGTCCGGATGCCTCCCGGGCGCCTCCCTGGTGAGGTGTTTCGGGCACGCCCGGTCGGGAGAAGGCCCCCGGGAAGACCTAGGACACGCTGGAGAGACTATGTCTCACAGCTGGCCTGGGAACGCCTTGGTGTCCTCCCGATGGAGCTGGAAGAGGTCGCCGGGGACCGGGAAGTCTGGACTTCCCTACTGAAGCTGCTGGATAAGCGGAGGAAAATGGATGGAGCAGCAGCTTCTAAAGGAACACACCATCTGCTTCCGACGCTGCTCCTCCAATCAGCATCTTGCTCAGCTGACATAAGGTGTTCGGAATGTGAGCGCAGAAGCCCTCAGCAGCCTTCCAGCCTGGACTCTCGACCTGGAACTCTAAAGCGGCTTCTCCCACTTCAGGAGCACTAAGGGGAGGAAGACAAAGCAGATGTCCAAGATCTCACCTCGAAGCAGGACATCGCAAGAGACTGCGGGGAGGAGAGCCAGTGGTGGAGTCAGTGGATCAAAATCTGACCATTCCCCTGCCAACACTTCTTGGGTGTACCAACAACCCCTCTGAGATACCAACTCCAGATGCGCCTTACCAACGAAGGACCTCCACTTGATCCGGATGCCAGCATTCTCCTCTTGTTAGGCAGAGATGTATTGAGGGTACACCAAGTCCCTGACCAGATCAGCGGTCCAGACAATGCTCCATTTGCACAAAGGCTGGGTCGTCGTCGGTGGTGCATGTCTCCGTGGTGCCCATAGACCATTCCAGGTGAGCAGCTCCAAAACATGCAGTCTAGAGAATGGTGGCACAAGCCATCTACAGCCAGGCTCCAGCCAAACCAGAGTCAGGGAGAAGTCCAGTCACTCATTTACGCATCAATACCGACCAGCACCAACCTCCACACAGCTCAGTGGAGAGAGCTTGGGTCAGAACGTCTCTGCGCAGACAGCCGACGACCACCGACTTGCACCATCTACAGAAGACATCAGATTCCTTCGGATCATGGACAGTGAGATCCATCAGGATAGCTCCGAGAGCCGGGTGGGGCCCTTACCTTTCTGTTCGCCAAGACCACGGCGGCCCGACAATAGCAACCAAGCACAAGACCGCCTGCTCCTCCTTCGTCGCACTCTGGAAAAACGTCCTCAGACGAAGGCTCACTTCCTGGAGTTCCCGGAGAACCTGTTCGGCAGAAAACACGCAGAGGCTTCGCCGCCCCTATGAGAAGGACAAGAGCGCTGGTACCAACCTCGTTTTGGAGCGTACCATCCCAAAAAGCCTAACAAGATCCGTGTGGTCTTTGATGTGCACCATTTTAAGGAGTGTCACTCCACCATGTCCTGCTCAAAGGCCGCGATCTTACCAACAGTCTGCAAGGTGCACTCCCGAGGTTCAGGAAAGAGGCCATCACTGCAGACATCGAGCACACGTTCCCCTGCTTCGTCCTGAGGGAGGACCGCCGGGACGTTCTCCGCTTCCTACGGTTCAGGAACAATGACCTTCACTCCGACATTGTCGACTACAGGTTGCGGGTCCAACTCTTTGGCAACAGCCCGTCCCCCGCGGTGGCTATGTCCGCCCTACGGAGGGCAGACTATGGCAGCGACGCAAGAGAATGGGTGGAGCGTGAGTTCTACGTGGACGACGCACTTAAGTCCTTGACACTGAAGAAGAAGCCATTAGTGTTGTCCGGCGAGCTCAGGAGAAGCTTGCAGCCTCCAACCTCAGACTGCACAAAATTGCACGGGATGGCCGTGCAGTCATTGGCGCTTTCCGCCCAGAGCCCCCCAGCAAGGATGTCGGAGACTTGGACATCTGGGTTGAAGACCTACCTGTCCAGCGTAGCCTGGCTTGGTCCTGGTCCAGATTGTCGTTAGCCAGAAGCCCTATACTCGCAGAGGGGTGTTAGATTCCTGCAGCTGTCCCCGCTCAGGGAAGACCGATACTCTGAGCGTTCTAGACTTCATGCTGCTTGAACGGAAGAAGTGACCCGTGAAGTTCTCACCACCCTCATGTCTGAGGTCATGGCAGACATGAACCCAAGTCCCCTAATCCCACTCCCAGTCAAGTCCCCTAATCCCAGTGGCGTCAGATCCTGCATTTCCACTCCTCCTCACACCTCCCCAAAAACCGGCACCTGGGATCAAAGGTAATTCTAAGCGGGTTTTTTTTAACGTCTAACGTCATCATAAAAAAATTTATTATTAATGTAATGTAAACAAACATAAACAGTATAAAATCAACACCAATAATAACAATAAATACATAAAACACTTTTTTTGTAAACCCCCAAAATAATAAAGTAAAATAATAAAAAAACCGAAATGTTGTTTATTTGTTGGTTTCCAGGCTTTCGGGGGCCGGACATTGCAGTGTGACGGGCCAATCAGGCCTGGACTTTGTCCCGTTTGAGGTACACCCTCCTGACAGCTCATGCTGGTAGCTAAACTTTGCCAGATAGCTATCATTAGCTGCCACATGTAGAGCGCGTGCGCGCCTTTGCAATTTTACCGCCATCGACCATTTCATGGCGTCAGGTAATTGCGGTACGAAACCCGCCAAAGTGATGCAGACGTGGTTTGGAAATATCTTGGTACGGATTTGTTCCATCAATGACATCAAGCAAAAAAACCCCCAGAAACGGTGGGATGTTGTCTGCCACGCGCGCTTTCAGAGGCGAAGGTGTTTGCCTTCAGGCTGCTGATGCTTTCGTCAAGAGCATACCGTGTGTGTGTGTGTGTGTGTGTGTGTGTGTGTGCTAATCCCCACACCTCCTCACTGTTCTTTCCACGCCAGCGCTACAAGCGGCCCGCGGCGCCACATCAGAAGTCACTGTCATCATCTGCCGCCGAGGAGGACGTGGGAGTCCGCGCCCCCTCGACGCTTCAAACGGCAGTAGGTGTTGGCAGCCTCCCAGTTTAGAAAAGAAAAGTACTTGTTGCTGGCGGCCAAATACACCAATCCCTCGTTTATCACGCTCAATTGGCTGCGGGTAGTAGTGTTCCTTCTTTAAAAATGTAATATTTTATAGTCACGGCATAGAAATCCTGCTTACAACCTTCTATATACGCTTTTTACGGTATTAGAGCCCCTTAAGCATGAAATAACAACCCTATAGTCACCTTTACACATATATTATTCAATACAGTATGTGTAATCAGAGAAAAAGATTACAAAAATGGTTATAAAAAGGATTATAAAATAAAGATTATTACGTTTTTATTGTTGTGCTTGTTGTGGGATAATTTAAACCTGCAATAAAAGCATGTTGGTGCTCGTCTCATCAAACACTTACTGACCGTTACAAGTTGAATGCCTTCGTTATGGTTTCATGCTCTTTTTTTTACAATACTTCCATATTGCCCTGCTCTGTTTTCTGCCTTCTTTACTTTCCATCAAGCGTTGGGACTCCAGCAAACCTCAGTGAGAGCCATTATCTAAAAAAAGTGAAAACATGGAACAGCGGTGAACCTTCCCAGGAGTGATCGGCCAAGAATGCAGCGACGACTCATCCAAGAGGTCGCAAAAGACCACGCGACAACATCCAAACAACTGCAGGTTCATGACTCCACCATAAAAAAACCGCTGCTGAACAAAAACAACATTAAGGCTCATCAGTTTTGCCAGAATCACATCAGCAGTATCAGCATTTGGGAGCAAATATAAGGTGAAAGAAATGGGTAAAAATACAGTAAAGTCTTCTGTCCAGTGTGTGAGAACGAAGAAGGTGCGTTCAAAGACTGTCAAACAGTGGGACAAATCGCAGCTGCAGGTTGTCTGTAACAGGTGAGACCGGAGACCCCATCGCAAAGCAGGGAATCTTCTTGTAGATCTCTGGAAGTTGACAGATGTGATCAGGCGTTACCTTAGACCTGTCCGACAGAGTCCTGTCCCTCAGCAGTCTCTGCCTTACTGCTGAAACCACCTCTGAGGTGGGGATGCAGATGAAAAGGTCCGCGACTCTACGACCCAGTCCGGTCGACGATTCAGATCTCTCCAACTTTATCATTACTGTTACCACTTCATCATCACCACCATCACCACCATTACTACCAATAATACCAATAATACCAATAACAAAAGTCACAATGGCTCACACCGAGCCCCCCAAGAACACCACACAGGGTGGCCTTCAGGTTCACGCTTCAGCACACAAATTCATGTAAGAAACACGGGAGACGTGATTCTTGATGTGACCGTTACCAAAGACACGATGCGGCAGCCAGGTTGGCACAGACACCACCTTCCTGTTTTGCAATGAGCTATTTCAACAACCCCAACATGGATCCAGGGAAAGTTGCAAGGTGGGAAAGACTGCTATAAAATACATAAGAACACAGCTGGACTCTGGCAGGGGGTAAGAACTAATCAGGAGCACCTCAGCTGCTTCTAGATTCTTCTGGTTTGACACTTTAAAGAACGGAACGTATCACGTACCCCTTAAACGTGGTACCCGCCGGTAGCTTCCGCTTGGGGAAAGCGAGCTCCGAACTTTTTAAAGGCAAAATGTCCCTGTGGCAAAAAAAAAATAAAAGTCCAAAGACCAGAGACAATGCAGAATACTCTACTTGCCGGATGCTGCCAGCGACGGAGAGTGACGGCCAGGCAAAATGTGTAAACAAAGATGGCAGAAAAGTCAAACAGCGATGGGGTTGAAAGGTGAGCGGTGTAACCTGCGAAAAGCCGTCATTATACGATGCCACCATTTTCACTCTCTCTGCGATAAGGGACAAGGTGCACTTTTATTTTTTAAATACGGGACGAGTACGTTTCCCAAAGGACAAATTTTTTTTTTCCGGATTGAATTCAATAGTATTGCTCAACATCTTTTTCAACATTTTTGCTTTGGCTCCATTTTGTGTAATTGAGGTGACAATCTTAAAATAACTCACGGCAAAACAGGAAGGGGGTGTTGTTATCATTGCCACCTTGTGTCTTCGGGAGCAGTCACGGCTTCAATAAAGTAAAAAGTAGCCGTAAATGTTCGCCAAAGACACAATGTGGCAGCGAGACCAACACCTTCCTCATACACACCACCTTCCTGTTTTATCATTTTTTTGGATTGAATTCAATAGTTTTTTTAAAAACATTTTTATCAACATTCTGCCGGGCTCCATTTTGTGTAATTGAGGTTATACTCGTGAAATAACTCATGGCAAAACAGGAAGGTGGTGTTGCCACCTTGTGTCTTCAGGAGCAGTCACGGCTCCAATAAAAGGAAAAAGTAGCCATAAATGTTCGCCAAAGACACAATGTGGCAGCGAGACCAACACCTTCCTCATCAACACCACCTTCCTGTTTTGTCATTTTTTGGATTGAATTCAATAGTTTTTTTTTCAACATTTTTATCAACATTCTGTCGGGCTCCATTTTGTGTTATTGAGGTTATACTCGTGAAATAACTCACGGCAAAACAGGAAGGTGGTGTTGCCACCTTGTGTTTTTGGGAGCAGTCACGGCTTCAATAAAGTAAAAAGTAGCCGTAAATGTTCCCCAAAGACACAATGTGGCAGCAAGACCAACACCTTCCTCATCAACACCACCTTCCTGTTTTATCATTTTTTTGGATTGAATCCAATAGTTTTTTAAAAACATTTTTATCAACATTCTGCCAGGCTCCATTTTGTGTAATTGAGGTGACACTCATAAAATAACTCACGGCAAAACAGGAAGGTGGTGTTGTTATCATTGCCACCTTGTGTCTTCGGGAGCAGTCGCGTCTCCAATAAAAGGAAAAGTAGCCGTAAATCCGATCACGCTGTTTGTGGTTCTTGAGCCTGGTCAGGTTGGCGTCTGATTTCTGTGCAATGACGTAACCAAACTACCGGTCAGCATTTTCTTTACTGCAATGCTACGCTGTTGCGAACTGTAAAGGATGTTTTTATAACCAAGACGTCTGGTAAATGAAAGTTTTTGCACAAGGGCTTTAATAATGCCAGCATGGAAGCACCCAGCAGGAGGAATGCTTGAGCCGTGATTGCGTATCTCTTTTCTTCTTCTTCTCCAGCTCATTAAAAAATATCCCGCTACCCAGTGTGCTGGCTTTTGTGTGTAGTTGTGTTCCATACTTTCTAACAAGCACCGGCTTGCACACACACGCTGCGGCAAGAGGTCCCCCAAAGCCACCAAAACCAGATAAGAATAGTAACACCCATCTCAACACAAAAGATCTGAGAAGTCATTGAAGCTAAGACGAGGTCCGGGACTGCTGGAGATGGAGAGGTTTGAAGGGGTAAGGATTCGGGTTTTAGGGTTAGGGTTGGGGTTTCAGGTTTAGGGTTTGAGGGTTAGGGGTTAGGATTGCAGTTTGATGGTTAGGATTAGATATTAGGGGGTCGCACGGTGGATGAATGGTTAGCATGTTGGCCTCACAGTCAGGAGGTTCTGGGTTCGAATCTCCGTTGGGCATCTCTGTGTGGAGTTTGCATGTTCTCCACGTGCGTGTGTGGGTTTTCTCCGGGTACTCGGGTTTCCTCCCACATTCCAAAAACATGCATGTTAGCTTCATTGGCCGCTCTAAATTGTTCATTAGAGTGTGAGTGGTCGTATGTCTGCCCTGGCGACCAGTCCCGCTCAAAGTCAGCTGGGATAGGCTCCAGCATACCCACGACCCTAATGAGGATAAGCGGTATAGAAAATGTATGGATGGGTTGGATATTAGAGGTGGGGTTAGGTTAAGGGCTAGGGTTTGAGGATTAGAGGATGGGGTTGGGGTTTTAGGGTTAGGGCTTAGGGTTTGATGGTTAGGGTTAGAGATCAGAGTTGGGGTTAGGTTAGGGATCAAGTTTAAGGGTTAGGGTTTGAGGGTTAGGTATTAGAGTTTGAGGGCTAGGGGTTAAAGTGGGAGGGTTTGAGGATTGGGGTCAGTGTTGGGGTTAGGTTAGGGTTCCAGGGTATGAGGGTTAGAGGTTAGGGTTTGATGGTTAGGGTTAGAGATCAGAGTTGGGGTTAGGTTAGGGTTTCCGGGTATGAGGGTTAGAGGTTAGGGTTGGACTGATTAGTGTGGTCGATGGACTTAAGGAATCCAATCGTCACTTTATCACATTTTTTCCAAACTCTATACATTAATAATTGGTTCTGCTTTGTGGTTGAATACTTCCTATTATTAGTAAAAATATACAGTATGAGTATTAAAACACATTTCTTTCATAAATGAAACATTTTCACACATAAAAAGGGCTTAATTAACTAAACTGTACAAATGTAAGGCATTCAGGAGACGCATTCAATGGCAGTACGTAGCATTCCATACTAGTCACTGGGTGGCATCAATCTTATTGTTTTGTTCGGTGAAACACAAGCACCAGACCTGAACAAACAACCGACCAACAGATAGAAAAATAGCTACTTCATCAGTCTCCAAGAGAAAAAATCTCAAAAAATAATCTCCAGGGGACATTTTAATTAATCCCTAATAATCCCTATTAAAATCCCTAAAAATAAAATACACAGACTACTACTGGCTGTAACCCCCCGCCAAACTGAAACAGTTTTTTTCAACTGAAACAGCAACACACACGAGCATGAGTCTCATTTATGATTTTAAAATATTATTTTCTTTTATTGTGTGTACTATTTTGGGTAATAGGAGTGTAAAGGTGACTGTAGGGGTGCTATGTCATGTCTAGAGGGCTCTAACAATGCTAAAGCCCATATTTAGAAGGTCGTAACCCGGCTTTATAAGCTCCGACTACAAAAATATTGTGGAAACTGACCAATAAGGGTCGAGTCGGGAACCAGTTAACATCATGAGATGAAATACAATGAAATTAAATTGGGACTGTGGTTGCTGATTTTTTGAAAACATTTATTTTGTGATTTAACATTTCATTTAACATTTACTGTGATTTAATATTAATAATTAGATTAAACATTATAATTTGCGTTTCTATATAACATTTATATTTAAGACTTAGATTTCACATTTAAATTTACTGTGATTTAATAATATTTAAATTAAACATTTTCATTTATTTTTAAGATTTAGATTTCACATTTACATTTACTGTGATTTAAAAATATTTAAATTAAACATTTTTTATATTTATATTTACGATTTAGATTTCACATTTACATTTACTGTGATTGAATAATATTTAAATTAAACATTTTCATTTATATTTAAATTTAAGATTTAGATTTCACATTTACATTTAGATTTAATTTAATTTGTATGTAGATGAGGCCTTTTTTATGATTTACATATTAAATAACATACAACAAAATACTTTTTTAAACATTTATTTCTAGATGTAACATTTAAATGTACTCAAATGTAATATTTATATTTAACATTTTAATTTTGCATATACAGTTAAGATGATTTTTTTTACATTTATATTTACATTTGATTGGCTGGCAAACAGTCCAGGGTGTAACCCGCCTCTCACCCAAAAGGTAGCTGGGATAGGCTCCAGCATAAGCGGCGTAGAAGATGGATGGATATAATTTGACATTTATATACAGCATTAATATTTTTAAAATTTAAATGAAGTATAAGTGTGGGCTATTTGCATATTTTTGAAAAATTTAAAGCTGAAAGCTCAGGCAGAGATGAAAAAGAATCCCAGTTTAAGCTGCTGGGGAAATGCGCCATGAAGCGGTGAAAAGAGTTACGGGAGCGTCGCAAGGTAGCGGATGGGCGGAAGGAGTCCAACATCTTTTGTTGACAGCGACATCCTGCAGACCAACCCCAGGCTGAAACCTTGCAAAAGGGTCAACTTTGAAGGAAATGCAAACACGGAAGAGTCCACCGTCAAGGCCGGAAAGGGTGGCGAGTGCTGGCTGAGCAAACAGCAGCATGGCGCTACTTTGCCATAATATCTATGATCCTAGGAGCTAAGTTGTCGGGGGCTGTCATGCCCCTGGTAGGGTCACCCGGGACAAACAGGTCCTAGAGGAGGGACCAGACAAAGAGTGTCTCAAAGGACCCTAATGATGAATCACAACATTGGACCATCTTTTCCCTCCCCCGGAGGCGGGTCACCGGGGTCCCCCTGTGGAGCCAGTTCTGGAGGTGGGGCACGATGGCGAGAATTTGATGGCTGGGCCTGCACCCATGGGGCCCGGTTGGGGCACAGCCTGAAAAGGTAATGTGGGTCCCCCCTAACACGAGCTCAAAAGTGCCCAAAGGGGTCCGGTGCGAAGAGAGCTGGTTGGCGGCCGGAGGCGGAGGCCTTGGCGGTCCGATCCTCGGCTACAGCAGCTAGTTGTCGGGTACGTGGAATGTCACCTCTCTGGCGGGGAAGGAGCCTGAGCTGGTGCGTGAGGTGAAGAAATCCTGGCTAGATATAGTCGGACTCACCTCAACGCACCTCAAAGGACTTCATTCCACTCTGCTGTTGCCAGCAATGAGGGGCGACGAGCAGGGGTGCCCCCCATTCTTGCTGCCCCCCCGGCTCGGGTGTTTCCCTTGTTCTGCTGGGAGACTTCAACGCTCATGTTGGCAATGACAGTGAGACCTGCAGAGGTGTGATTGGGAGGAACGGCCCCCCTGATCTTAACCCGAGCGGTGTTTTGTTATTGGACTTCTGTGCTCGTCACGGATTGTCTATAACAAACACCATGTTCAAGCATAAGGGTGTCCACGTGTGCACTCGGCACCAGGACACCCTGGGCCGCAGTTCGATGATTGACTTTGTGGTTGTGTCGTCGGACTTGCGGCACCATGTTTTGGACACTCGGGTGAGGAGAGGGGCGGAGGTGTCAACCGATCACCACCTGGAGGTGAGTTGGTTCCGATTGTGGGGGAGGATGCCTGTCAGACCTGGCAGACCCAATAACATTGTCCATGGTTCTCGCGCCCGGAAAAAGGTGGAGCGCCATCTCCGGGTCGGGGATGAGGTTCTGCCTCAAGTGGAGGAGTTTAAGTACCTCGGGGTCTTGTTCACGAGTGATGGAAGGATGGACCGGGAGATGGACAGGCGGATTGGTGCGGCGTCTGCAGTGATGCGGACTCTGCACCGGTCTGTCGTGGTGAAAAGAGAGTTGAGCCGAAAGGCAAAGCTCTCGATTTACCGGTGGATCTACGTTCCTACCCTCACCTATGGTCATGAGCTTTGGGTAGTGACCGAAAGGACAAGATGGCGGGTACAAGCGGCCGAAATGAGTTTTCTCCGCAGGGTGGCTGGTCCTCCCTTAGAGATAGGGTGAGAAGCTCTGTCATCCGGGAGAGACTCGGAGTAGAACCGCGGCTCCTCCGAATTGAGAGGAGCCAGATGAGGTGGCTCGGGCATCTGGTTAGGATGCCTCCCTGGGGAGGTGTTCAGGCCACGTCCAACCGGTAGGAGGCCTCAGAGAAGACCCAGGACACGTCGGAGAGACTATGTCTTGGCTGGTGTGGGAGCACCTCAGCATCCGCTGGGAAGAGCTGGACAAAGTTGCCGGGGAGAGGAACATCTGGGCTTCCCTGCTTGGGTTGCTACCCTTGAGACCCGACCACGGATTAGTGGAAGAAAAGACATGGATGGATTTCTTTCAAGGAAAAATACATATCAGGTATAGATATATATAGATATAGACGGAAAATTCTATCATTGGTATGGACTAATTTTGCAAATATTTTAGCTCTTCTTAAATAATTATTCGTCTCCAAATAATTTGACATCATTCCTATAATATTCTACTTTATTGCCATAATTTTGTTTGTTTATCACAATATTACGAGCCAAAACCATTAGAATAAGGCGGTGGTAGTGTGATGGTCTGGGGCTGTTTTGCTGCTTCAGGACTTGCTGGGATAAACCAAAGCATGAATTCTGTCTACCAAAAAATCCTGAAGCTCAAACCCAAGCTGAAAGCAACTCGGGTTGTGCAGCAGGACAAGGATCCAAAACACCCCAGCAAGTCCACCTCTGATTGGCTGAAATCTTTGGGGTCGGACCTGAATCCTGTGGAGATGCTTTGGCATGACCTTGAAAAGACTTCATGCTGGAAAAGCCTCCATTGTGACTGAATGACAACAATTCTGCAAAGTCCCTCCCCGGCGCTGTAAGAGACTCATTGCAAGTTAGCACAAACGCTTGATTGCTGCTAAGGGTGACCCAAGCGCTTATTAGCTTCAGGCTAACATCCCCTTTTTCCACACGGGGCCGTGCATTTCCTTCGATGACCTGCAACGTGGCAAACAAAAAGGCTGTGATATTTCCATATTATGCCGAGCGACGCACAGAATGAACCCTCCTCCTGCCAGCGACGAGGAAAAGAAACGCCTGCATGTTCTCACGCACGCCTACAAGCGGATAAATGCCGTTCTTTGCGTTGGGAATGTTCTGTGTGATGAATGAGGTCTTCCATTTGCAAAAGTCCGTCCGAGGTCGTCGCTCGTCGAGAGATAAAAGGAGGCCAATTCTCCGTTTCTGTCCTGCCAGGATGATGAATTGGTGTTTTTCCATTACACGTCTTTGATTCCTTTGCGCCACTTCAAAGTGACACTTTCCTTCATTGTCTATCGCCTCTTTCTTCCTCTTCAGCTGGAGCGCTCCTCCATCTTCCGCTTCGTACTCCTCTTAATTTGTAATTAATCCCGTCCTTGCCGAGTCCTTTAATTGTCATGTGCTTGAAATACTTTTATATTGAAACATTATGCTAGAAAAAGGACACTTTTTCCTCATATTATGATTATATATTATTATTATTATTATATTATTAGTTTTCCATTTCTGCCGTTTCCCATCATTTTGACTTGATTCCCATGGCATCATTTTGGTTATCACAATATTATGACTTTAAAAAAAGCATCTCAATATTGAAACTTTATGCTACAGAAATGACATTTTGTTTTCTAATATTGTTACAAGTTTATATTCATAAAATTATGACTTTTTTCTTGTAAAATTACATATTTTTTGCCATTTTTCGTAAGAATAATTTTATTCCCATAATATAATTTCGGTTATCACAATATTATGACTTTAAAAAGCATCTCAATTTTGAAACTTTATGCTACAGAAATGACATTTTGTTTTCTCATATTATTACAAGTTTATTTTCATAAAATTGTGACTTTTTTCTTGTAAAATTACATATTTTTTGCCATTTTTCGTAAGAATAATTTTATTCCCATAATATAATTTCGGTTATCACAATATTATGACCTAAAAAAGCATCTCAATATTGAAACTTTATGCTACAAAAATGACATTATGTTTTCTCGTATTGTTACAAGTTTATTTTCATAAAATTGTGACTTTTTTCTTGTAAAATTACAGATTTTTTGCCATTTTTTGTAATAATAACTTTAATCTCATAATATAATTTCGGTTATCACAATATTATGACTTTAAAAAAAGCATCTCAATATTGAAACTTTATGCTACAAAAATGACATTATGTTTTCTCATATTATTACAAGTTTATTTTCATAAAATTGTGACTTTTTTCTTGTAAAATTACAGATTTTTTGCCATTTTTTGTAATAATAACTTTAATCTCATAATATAATTTTGGTTATCACAATATAATGACCTAAAAACTTTTCAATATTGAAAATTTATGCAACAAAAATGACATTATGTTTTCTCATATTATTACAAGTTTATTTTCATAAAATTGTAACTTTTTTCTTGTAAAATTACAGAATTTTTTGGCATTTTTCGTATTTATAACTTCATTCCCATAATATTTTGACTTTATTCCTGCCACAATACAGCAGAGCTGGGGTATGGTTTGACCCCCGGGATGCCGAAGCGGACATTAAAAGGACTTTAAAACAAAAAGTGTCCTGAAAAAAAGGGAAAAACACAAAACGCTGCTAGCAGGAAAAAACGCTGAGGAGCAACCAAAAGAGCCAAAGTAAAAAGGTGACCTGAAGGACAACAGCGCACGAGGCAGGAAGAACATGGAAGTGCAAGGAACATGAGGGTCACGGAAGAGATGGACCAGCACCGTCCTTGGGACAGTACTGGTCTTAACTGGCTGCCCAACAGCAAGCACAGCACACCAGCAAAAGCTACGCCTCCTCCCCAAGCATCCTTTTGTTTGTGTATAACAATATTACTTATTATTATTATAATTGTTACTTTCAAAAAGTGACAATATTTTTGCACACACTATTAACTTTGTTCTCCTAAAATTGCAATTTTTTCCCATTACATAACTTTATTCTTGCAAAATGCAGATGTGTTTTTGGTGATTTCTGCCATTTCTCCTAATTATGACTTTATTCACATTATATTTTGACTTTATTTCCATCGTTTTGTTTGTTAATCACAAAATTACGGCTTTAAAAAATAACTTTAATAGCGAAACTTTACTCTACTAAAATATTTTTCCTCATATTATTACGTTTGTTCTCGTAAAACTGCGACTTTTCCTCGTAATTATGACTTTATTCCTACAATATTTTGACTTGTTCATCATAATGTCACGACTAAAAAAAAACAATTTATTTTTGAAACGCTGACATTATTTGTCTTCATATTGTTACACATTTATCTTTGTTGGAATTGCAATTTTTTTCTCATTATATAACTTTATTGATATAATATTTTGACTTTATTCCCATTATTTTGTTTGTTTATCGCAATATTACGATTTAAAAAAGCGCCTAAATACCGAAACTTTACGCTACCAAAATGACAGGATTTTTACTTGTATTTTTACAAACCTGTTCTCGTAGAATCGCGACTTTTTTTCTCTTGCATGACTTTATTCTTGCAAAATTACGGATGTTCTTTCTCGTAGTTATGACTTTACTCACGTAATACTTGAACGTTACTCTAAATGACTGCGACAATTTAGTATTGGTTGTTTTTTTTTTTTTTAAATGATGTTAGGGCGTTTTAAAAAATTTCAAATAATGTTATTTTCCCGCCATATTACAATAATTCGTATTTGACTGTTCCATATAATTATTCTCGTATAAGTAAGAATTTTTCTACTTTTTCCTTCAATATTTTGACGTTATTCCTGTGAAATTATCGCTGATTTTTCCATTTTTGCCGTTTTTTTAACCGTTTTTCTGTGAAATTACACTTTCATTATGTGCTGCAGGCCCAATGTGTGGCCCACGGGCTGCACTTTGGACTCCCTGATGTCATTGAGTTCTGTTTTTCAGAGATGTTTGTTTGCAGCAATAGGACCGAACGCCGATTTCCCTGGCAGGGTTTGCGTCGGGGGAGGCAGCCGACACGGGCTGACATTTAAAGAGTTAGCATTTGCAAAGCCAGAGAGAGGCTTCCTAATCTTGCTAAGCCGATAAGGAGCCTCTCGTAATTTCATTCACAATAAAAGTCATTACCTCGCCGGTCATGTGGTCTCCACGTGTCGGCTCCCTGCCGTGAGCTCGTTGCAAGAATGTTCATTAACGTCATTAGGCTGATTTTTAAAGGGACTCCTATCTTGCTAAAACACGTCTCGAGTCGCGAGCGCGAAGTGGTGAGAGCAGAGGAGCAGGGACCGCGAGGTAGGTCTTTAGCTCCCCAGAAAACCTGCCTTGCTCTACAGTTCTTACGCATGAAAAAAAAAACGTCCTGGCTGCCGTTTGCAAAAGAAAAAGCCGCAAACGGTCCGAAGCAGCGGCTTTTGTAGGAACCCCCTAAAGTTCTCGTACTCAAATGTTCACCAGATTTAGGAGTGGAAGGAAGAGAGAAGAAGGAGGAAATGAAGAAAAGACCCTGGACTGGTCGCCAGCCAATCACAGGGCACATATAGACAAACATTCACACTCTAATGGACAATTTAGAGCGGCCAATGAAGCTAACATGCATGTTTTTGGCATGTGGGAGGAAACCCACACACGCACGGGGAGAACATGCAAACTCCACACAGAGATGCCCAACCGAGATTTGAACCATGATCCCCCTGACTGTGAGGCCAATGTGCCAACCACTCAACCACCGTGCGGCCCAACCTGGAACTCAACCCGCTTAAAACTGTGGAAATGATAGCGGACGTCAGACGGTTGCCCCCCCAAGAGCCAAGAAGAGGGCAGGCAACATCTCTGCGGACCGCTCACACCTCGCCCCAAAACTGTTTCAAGTCCTCCCCTGGGGTGGGCGACACAGAGCACTGCTCGCCAAAACAACCAGGCTCGATAACAGTTTCTTCTTCAGTTGGTTGAGTCCATGCCACACAGACGTGAAGCACTTATAAAAAACAAAATATTAGTTTAGTCCTTCACAGGATTGCCAAATCCTACAAACAAAAAACAGTTTGAGTTCGTAATGCCAATGGCAGACACTGCTATTTTTTTGAACACGCCCCTTTCACCTAATTGGCCAATTGCACAGCCCTAAGAGTGTGCACATCATGAATGCTGGGTCTTTTTTGTTTTCTGAGAATCTACTGCCCCTACTGGTAACTTGTTAGCCATGTAGCAATAGAAAAATACTAACTAGTACTTCATCTGGTTAGTCACGTCGCACTGCTAGTACTTTCAACAGTACTGTACATGAGGGGTCATTTCTATGAAAATGTGCAACAACCACGAAAAATCCACGTATTTATGGGATTTCATATCGGGGTTGATGCCGGCTCAAATGTTTTCACATATTGTGGTGAAAACCGGAATGTTGTGTGAGTAGAAGAAGCCACACGTGGGAGAGACCATCGAGCAATGACGTCTGGTTTTATTCACATTTGACAAAGGATCCCACGACTGGACTCAATGTTTGTTTACATTTTTTTTGCTGCTTTGGTGGAAAACCGGTCCCTTCGATAAGAACAGAATATCAAAGTCCGACTTCAGCCGTTCCTGAACGAGACATGCACGTCCGTCGGTCCACACGGCTCTGCACAAAATACAAATATAGATTGACGCGGACTTCTCTGTAACTTCTACACATTTGCACATATGTACAGCTTGGCCTTCATCTCCGATCCGCTCACGTCCAACGCCGAGTCTCGCTCGGCCCGCTTCTGCACTCAGGCTTAGTCTTTAGCGCGCGTTTCACGCCGAGAAGTAGGACCAGACCGCAGACCGTCGCGCTCAAATGGAATACTCCCGCACACTCCGATAACGTGCGTGCAACGTGCACCACGTGTAGCGCTGGCCCAAATCCCCGACCGCTACGGGTTGCTCCTCGGCCGCCATTACTCAACACCCGGGTCGTACCCGTCGGTGTCCACACTGCGGAACGACCAGTCCATGCTCCCCCTCCCAAGTCTTGAGTTTGATGATGAAAAGTGTGCTCAACGCGCGTTGAGGTCCCACACAGGAGCTCGGTTTGGAAGGTTTTTATCCTCTCCTCTCTTTGTGTTGCTCCCGCGCCCCCCTTTCGTTATCCCGCCCCGTCGAAATGCTCCGGTACCATCCCGTAATTGCACCCGTGCCTCCGTATGAGCGACGAGTAAACGCCGTTCTGACTCCGAAAATGCGCACGCACTCAGGTACCATCATCTGTGTGCGCAACACCCCCGCCTAGCCCGAGATCCTGCGTTCGAAGGTCCGATGGGACAAGGGCAAGAACGTCTAGAAGTTTCTTCTGGAACACCGAGGAAAAAGCGCCGGTATCCACTAAACAAACCACGTTGTTCAAGCCTGAGCCAGACCACATAAATGCAGGGATTAATCGCGATTAATTAATCATTTCTCCCTGCAGAAATGTACTCTGCACCACTGACATCACAGGGTGATGGATTTGTACGCGCTGTTGTCAGTTAGTGCACATGGGATGCATTATCGATCGAGGTGAGGTGGCAGGAGATGGTGGAACAGCCACGCTGCGACGTAAAGTCTGAGGTCTGCTCGGTCTCGTAGTGGGACCGTTTGGACAAGAACCGCTGTGCATAGTTGCCGTCACACACAACTCTCATCTTTATCTGCTTTTCGCCCGTCCAGGTTCCTACCAGGCAAAGAGAAATCCTTCATCTCCCCGAAAGAATGCGCGGCGCCGTTGCTTAGCCTGCCGATGGAGGTGTAGGCGAGTGGCGGGATGGTGTTCACCAGTATGAGCTGGAGAGGCTTCTTCCTGGGCGTGTACTGGCAGCGCATGTAGCGCAGGAAGGCGGCGCGGTACGTCTTGTTGAACAGCGTGTAGACCAGCGGGTTGACGGCGGAGGACAGGTAGCCCACCCACACGAAAACGTTGAGCATGCCTCCCATGAGGCCGGCGTCGCAGTCCGCCGGGTCACAGGCCACCATCAGCACGTTGGTGATGAAGAAGGGACACCACATGACCACAAAGAGGAAAAACACCACCCCGAGGACTTTGGAGGCCTTCTGTTCGTTGCTGATGGACTGCATGGTGCGGCGGCCAAAGAAGGACCCGGAGTCGCTCCCCCGCCCGCCCGACAGACCCCCGCCACTCCCTCTGCTGCCGGCCTCCCTGCTGATGGAGCGTCGGAAGAGCTTCTGCGAGGACAGCGAGGTTTGCGGGAAGAAGCTCAAAGTGAACGCCGTGCCCCATCTGGGCCGCGGCACCAGCTGGTCCAAGCACATGGTGGCTTCGTTTTGCAGGGCCTTGATGGTCAGGAAGTAGGTGACCACCATGATGGTGAGCGGGATGAAGAAGGCCACAAAGGAGCCCACCAGCACAAAGTTGTTGTCCGTCAGCAGGCAGCTGCCATCTTTGAACACCTTGGCGTGGTCCCGCAGGCCCAGCACAGGGATGGGCATGGAGATGCCTGCAGGGGGGACGTCGCTGTTAGTGTCTGGATCACATTGGGAGCTGATGGCTGACGGTGACGCAACATGACGACTGTGCCTCTTTCAATTAGAAACGACAGCGAAACAAATATTTCTAATCGCGTGGACTGCAGGGAACAGAACCCGTCTGAACCCGTCTGCGTGGCAACAGACTTGGTGTGTGTGTGTGTGTGTGTGTGTGTGTGTCACGGCTGAGGGAGCGTCATCACATCGAGCTCACATGCCCCCCCCACCCCTCACTGCATATCCCGAGGTTACGTCCAATCGGATCATAGCGTGACCACGACTCTCAGCGGCAACATTTGACGCCTGATTTGACGCCAGCACGACCACCCCCGACTTCCCTGACACACACACACACACACACATATGTATAAATACACACACGGACACACGGTATATATGTGCTGCAAGTGCAGTAATACAGTTCTAATCATGGCTGAGGTTCTGGCAGGGGGCATCAAATTCATCCGGCAACGCTAGACGCACACAATCGTGCCCCTTTAAGTACTGCAAAAATCTGCCATTTTGGAGGGTTTAGCATTTTTGCTGTACTAGATTGTCTGGTAATCCTATTTCCTCAATGCGTAGACTAAAAAGACTTTTTCTTAAAAAACAAACAATGACATCTTACCACAGGTGGATTGTGTGCGGATGTTTTTATATCTGAAAAAAGGGCGTCGCCCAATGTTTGTAGTCGTTTATAAATAAGCTGAAGTAAAGCTACCAGTGAAGTAGTAGCGGTGGTAGTAACATGTACCATGGTTAAAAAAGGAACGGAATTTGTACTGAGAATGTTTTTTTGCCAGGCGTTGAGATTTCGCACTTTGTTGGGTGGTCCTTGAACGCACCATAGTGGTGAGACGAGTGAAACGCTCATTCCGGGGGCTCTGGAGCTGGATCGAAGTCCACAGCGGGTGGAATCAGCCCAATATTTGTAAACCTATGCAAAGTGTGTGTGTGTGTGTGGATACTGTACTTGCCGGCTGAGATGGTCCACACCGCCATGATCTTGACGCGAGCCTTGGTGTGCGAGTTGAAGCGGCTGTGTTGGAAGGGGCTGCGTATGGCGATGTATCGGTCCAGAGAGATGGCGCACAGGTGCATGATGGACGCCGTGGAGAACAGCACGTCCAGGTAGATCCACACGGGGCAGAGGTCGGAGGGCAGAGGCCAGCCGTAATCTGTGGGGCGGAAGTGGAACAGGCGTGTTGCATTTGCGTGTTTGAGGACGCGCCGAGGAGTCACGAAATAAACGGCGGCTGAATAGAAACGTGATCACTCAGATACCATTACGTGGATGTGCAGTATTCACGTTTGTGGCTTCGATGCATCGGTCAGGGGCGCCCATTTGCGGCCCACGGGCCGTTTGCGGCTCGCGACTCGTTTTTTGTTCGGTGAGACACACAAGCACCAGCTGTGATTGCCGGAGCAGCGGGCTTTCTTGCAGGCAGAATAATCCTTAACACCAAAGAACCGCTTTAAATGTGTAGTGACACCTTGTCACATCACTCCGGCTAGCTACTAGCTGGTTAGCGACCAGCTTCAGCACACATTAGCTCACAACGCCTCAGGCCGCTACCGCAAGCGACATACTGGAGTTACCACGGCTGCGTTTGCGTTTCGGTTTGTGAGTTTGGAGAAGGTAACGTCCCTTCCTGTGTCTCCATGGGAAATGACTGCGCCCGGGAAGGAAGTTCTGAAAAAATGACCAAAATACTGTAAGTGTCATCATCATTTTCTAATTCACCAGGTTTATGTATTTACATAATAATTCATTCCCATGCCAACATGTCACCAAAAAAACCAAACAACATTTCTGTTATTTTTCTTTGCTCACCGCCTCTTTTCTTCAAGTGTGACGGAGAGAATTGCGGACAGGCCCCGCAATGATTTTTAGGCCCTCAAATTATAATTGTGCACAGAGTACACGGCGCTAATGGCGATGAGTCAGCCAGATGGAACACAGCACATCGCTTTAAAACACTACGAGCGCGCTCAGTCTGGCATTTCTTCCCCGTGGCCTGAGGCCCCCTCCAAACATGCTCAGGGGATATTAGAAAAGCTGCCATGCACACGCTATCGTTAGGCCGTCAGCAATATGAACGCAACACTGCTTGCATAGCTGGGATTTACATTAGGGTAGTCACTGTGCAGCTTGTGTAGCCGTATAGACACACACAGGGTTGGCCACACGAGTGAGTGGCAGGATAATTGTATCATGCCTACCCTCAAGCGTGGTGGAGGTAGGCTGCATGAGTGCTGCCGGAACTGGGCCGCTTTGGTTCATTAAAGAAAAAGATGAATTCCTACATAACGGAGTACCGAGATAATTGTGCCTTGCCTACAGTAAAACATGGTGGTGGTGTGCACGAGTGCTGCCGGCGTTGGGGAGCTGCGGTTCATTGAGGGGACTGAAGAATTCCAACACAAGGGAGTACCAGGATATGTGTGCCTTGCCTACAGTTAAACATGGTGGTGGTGTGCATGAGTGCTGCTGGCACTGGGGAGCTGTGGTTCATTGAGGGTACTGATGAATTCCAACACAATGGAGAACAGAGATAATTGTGCCTTGCCTACAGTAAAACATGGTGGTGGTGTGCATGAGTGCTGCCGGCGTTGGGGAGCTGCGGTTAATTGAGGGACTGATTAATTCCTACACAGGAGAGTACAGAGATAATTGTGCCTTGCCTACAGTTAAACATGGTGGTGGTGTGCATGAGTGCTGCCGGCGTTGGGGAGCTGCGGTTCATTGAGGGGACTGATGAATTCCAACACAAGGGAGTACCAGGATATTCGTGCCTTGCCTACAGTAAAACATGGTGGTGCCGTGCAAGAAAGCTGCCGGAAATGGGGCGCTCTGGTTCATTGAAGGAAAAGATGAATTCCATAATGTCGAAAAATGGTGGCACATTATAAAACTACAACAAATACAACTAAAAAGCAAACAAGCAACTGCAAAAATGTAAAAACAGCTTTAATTTTACAAGAACAAAGTAGAAAAATCAGATATTCATTTTTTTGAAACACAAAAATACATTTGTAATATCAGGAGGAAACATTTGAGTAGAAGAAGGTTGAAATATTAAGAAAAAAATGAAAGTCCTAATATTATGAAAAACAAACAAAACAAATTAAAGTAATTCTTGGAAAATTGGGTTGGGGAAAATGTGTTTATGGGAATAAAGATATTATATTTATAATACTAAGATGATTAAAAAAATAACAACAACAATAGAAAAAACAAGGTTCCTGCTAATAATGGGCTTTTATTCTTGAAATAAAAAAGAACTACAAAAAAACAGCAAATATTGAAAAACTGACTTTTAACAGCAACGGGACAACAAAATCCACGTTCAGCAAAAACGCAGTGCGGATGCATTTACTTTGTGGCAAAGTAAGGATTCAGGGTTGCATATTACCAGCCCCGTACCTTCCTCCCCAGTCATCATGGTGACCAGTGGAGTGTCACACCTTCTGGAAGCTTCTTCTGGCTTCCGCACAGTTGGGAAGTGCAGTCGATCAGCGCCAGCATGGCCTGGTTCTGAGCCACGTTTGTGGAAATGAGAATGGTTAGGAAGGAATAATGAGGGGCGCTCTCGGGGCGTCCTCATTAAGTGCTTTGACCAGAACAAAGACGGAGAGGAGATCCCGTCATTGATTGGCCTCGCTGGGAGAAGACATCAGAGAACCGGCAGAGACGCCAACGTGAGACAAGCACAAAACTTCTTCATGGGTCTGTTTTCTTTTGCGAAGTTGCATGTTTTTCTCTTTCTACACGAAAGTACTCCCCTGATCCAAATGGGCACGAATCTACTTTCTGCACTGTTGGTTCTTAAGGAGGTTCTAAGTCATCCCCTTGGAAGCCACGTGTGTCTGAACAACTGACATGAATTCCTTTTGGGAACGGGCTGTATTGATCCGCATCCCCTGCCGGCCTGTGGTGTAACTACACCGCCGGTGGTGAACCCGCTCGGAAGAACTGACAGTTTTACGTCTATCAGAACCTCTAAGTGTCGGTTTCGATTCAAGCATTCAAGTGAAGGAGGCTGTTCATCAGCTTCAAAAGCCACAATCTTGGCAAAAATGTCATTTTCTGCTCAGGTGTTCACGCTGCCATGAGCTGTTGCTGGCAAAGGCAAAACAGCTTTCTCTCTTTGGGTCTGGTGGGAATGTAGAACTGCATAAGCCAGGCTTCTGCAGGTGCCCCGTTGCAGTTGTGGTAGGACAGTCATTTGAAACTTCTTCAACCATCCTGAGGGTCATGGGACAAAAAAGCCAAGCGGTAGACCCCAAAAAATGTCACCGGCCCCGAGCCGGAGGATCCGATTCTCTGTCTTCCAACACATGGGACCATCCTCGGCCCAAAAAACGGTTGTTACTGGTGCCGAGTGCTCGCCAATAACCATCTGACGTCATTCACGATTCAAGCCGTTATTGTCAACACACCATACATCAACGCTTTTTCCCTCCACGGTGGGATCATCTGCGAGACAAGGCTTTCAAGAACAAAAAGAGTCTTCAAAGACCTCGTCTCCTTTGATACCACAGAACTGCCCGTTTGGAATTTGCACCAAACACACGGAAAGGTGGAAAAAAATTGTATTCTCAAACCATCCTGATGGCTTCTAACACTACTGGCGTGACAAGGAGATCCCACCTGAGATGATTTCCACACGGCACAGTGGAGGGACTGCCTTCATGATCTGGGCTGCTTTTCTTTCAGTGGAACAATGGAGCTTCAGGTCGTGCAGGGGCGTCAAACGGAAGCTGGATATGTGGACATGTCCGGGTTTATTGTCCCACTCCTATTTCCTCTTTTTTGGATTTTGAAGCTCTGCTTAGAATCTCTGGTCTTAAAATATTGATGAGGAGTGTGGATGGAGACGTCGCCCTCATGTAGAGCATCCTCTCTGTCGACTTCCTCGTATTGTAACCGAGCTGAGCTGAGATACAGAAAGCAGTCTGAGATCTCCTCGCTGGCTAAATCCAAGCCAGAGAAGATGCGTTTGTCGTCGCATTCAAAGGATCTTTCCAGCTTTCACAAATTGGGACAGCCTTGGAGCACAAAAGCAGGCTGCGGGGGTGCACACCATGAACTGGCACCCAAACTAAATGTTTTATTTTTGGCGCATTACCAATCATTTGAGGAACTGGCTAAATTGTTACCTTTGACAGAAGGTGTGTTTCAAAACTACAAACCTTTCACCGCCTATTTCACGCCTTTCACACGCAATTAGTTGCTAAGACTTATACAGTGCGCAGCAATTGTTTTCAACAAGAGAAGTGAGCCTCCGAGTTTTAACGGTCAATTTAGTCAGTCCCGGATCACACACACAAACGTTATGTTCGAGCCACAGCGGGGCTGGAGAACTGCCGGTTCTGGCCTTGTAGTGTACGAGGGTGCTCTGAAGCGCTGATGCGAACGGGAGGCCATCTGCAAGGTTCTGCTCAGAGGCCGTTTATTTGGAGTTTGGTTGAATCTCTCCACTCCGTTCCTTTGGCTTGAGGGTGATATCGGGCGCTTTTAATATGTTCGATGCCTGTCTAGACGCCAATCAGTGAGCCCCCTGCTTTGGCGCGATTAAGAGGTACATGGGTCGGGGAAATTCCAATTTGTGGTTTTTGCATGTTCTCCGGGTACGACTCTAAATTGTTTGTTTGTTTGTCTACATGTCTGCCCTGCGATTGACTGGCGACCAGTCCAGGGTGTGCCCCGCCTACCGCTCGAAGTCAGCTGGGGTAGGCTCCAGCATCCCCGCCACCCTAATGAGGATAGGCGGCATAGAAAATGGATGGATGGTGCGATTGCTGCCCGACATTCCTAATGATAACTGACACATTCCAGAACACTGAAAGTCAAAAGCCACATGTCCTGGTGTGAGTATTTCATTTTTATTCCTCTACAAACAGAAACGTCCAAATATGAGAGAAAAGATTGGTAACACAGCGTCTCGGTCATCATTTATTTCAAGAAGCGGCCGTCCAAAGAGTAAATAAAAAGCCTATTTTTCCATGCTTTACTTTGCCACATTCATTCCCAGCCACGCGGAAAGAAGAACGAGACTTTTAATTAGTTGCTTTGCACAATAAAAGCTTTGGCGGGCGCTCACGCAGAAAACAAATAGCGAGGATTCCACTTCAAACCGCAACCAGACCACCGGCCTTCTCCACCGAGAAGAGGAGCTCTACGTTACCAAACTCACTTTGATCAGCTTGTTATCACCATCAAGCCTTACTGTTAATAACGTGCCTTATTATTATGTAACGACACGGGAAACACATATTCAATGTCAATGCAGGAATCTGCCAGACAAGAACATTTTTACCTCAGCAAATACACACGCTAGTCAAAGATCTTCCACATAACAGGAGCGCTCTGCTGTTTTGAAGTTTGGCCTACCAAAAATGCTGGTAAAAAAACGTGTACACGGCAAAAACTACTGTTAAAAAAAAACCCATCTCAGAGATCCTTTATATGACAGGAGTGCTCTGCTATTTTTAGGCATCTGCTGCAAAAACAGGTCCAAATCCTCTATGTGACATGAGCTACTGCAATAAAATGCTAGTCAAAGATCCTCTATAAAACAGGAGAGCTCTGCTGCTTTTAAGAGACTATTAGTCAAAAAGTCAAAGATCCTCTATATGACACAAATGCTCTGCTGTTTTTAACATTGTAGTGCCAAAACCAAAAATCAAATCTTCGCTTTATGAGAGATGCACGCTATTATTTAGAAGACCCTACAAGAATCCCAGTAGTAAAAAATCCTTCATATGACAGGAGCTACAAAAAAAGATTCTCTATACAAAAGCAAGACTATGCATGGCAGACTCTTCCTGCCAAAAATGCCAGTCAAAGATCCTTTATATGACAGGTGCACTTAAACTATCATACCTATTACAAAAAAAGATCATGTATATGACAGGACCGCTCTGCTGTTATTAAGAACCTACAAAAGAACCTACAAAAGATCAAAGATCATAGCAGAGCTATGCTGTTGTTAGTCAAAGATCAAAGATTGTCTATAAAACAAGAGCACAGTTGTTTTTAAGAAACTATTACAAAAGCACAAGTTAAATATTCTCTACATGACATGGGAGCTCTGCTGTTTTTGGGAACTTCCTTCAAAAAGTCAAAGATTGTCTAAAGCAGGAGCACTCTTGTTTTTAAGAAAGTATTATGAAAAACTAAACAAAACACACAAATCAAAGATCCTCTATATAACAGGAGCCATTTTTTTTTTTAAAGAAACTATTACGCAAGACACAAGTCAAAGATCCTCTATATAACAGGAGCACTCCTTTTTTTTTAAAAGAAACTATTACGCAAGACACAAGTCAAAGATCCTCTATATAACAGGAGCCCTCCTTTTTTTTTAAAAGAAACTATTACGCAAGACACAAGTCAAAGATCCTCTATATAACAGGAGCCCTCCTTTTTTTTTAAAGAAACTATTACCCAAGACACAAGTCAAAGATCCTCTATATAACAGGAGCACTCTTTTTTTTTTAAAGAAACTATTACGCAAGACACAAGTCAAAGATCCTCTATATATAGGAGCCATCCTTTTTAAAAAAAAAAAAAATTACCCAAGACACAAGTCAAAGATCCTCTATATAATAGGAGCCCTCCTTTTTTTTTTTTTAAAGAAACTATTACCCAAGACACAAGTCAAAGATCCTCTATATAACAGGAGCACTCTTTTTTTAAACAAACAAAAAACCCCACCCAAGTCAAAGATCCGCGTTGTAGTGAGAACCTTGTCTGTACAACAAGGTTTTGTTACAATTGTTACACACACTCATCACTACTATTATTACTTATTATGAATATCATTCATCGGAACGGGAATAGCGGGAATAGCATTTATTTACCAGGACAAGGCGTATCCAACACCCTGTCACATGACCTTACCCATGCATTGAAACGCAGTAACTGCAGGAAGTGTCCAAACGTACTGACACAGGGGAGAGCCTGCGCCTCGTATTAAGTGGTAGAATTACCATGACCATGACCAAGATCCTCTAAATGACAGGAGTGCCCTGCGGTTCCCACGTTTGCATGCAAAATGCGAGGTGTAAGCGTGCACATTGACAGGCCGCATGCGACTTGTCGTGGGCGATATTCTGTGCCTGCTTTTGCAGCACACAAAACCCGTCCCAGGCCGATGGCAGGGCGCATACGGTGCAGCCAACCAAAATCCTTTATTAGCCGGAACGTCAGCACCGGCGCTAACGAGCGGCTGTGGGCAGGAATACGAGCAATTAATGACACGTTATCCCCAGCCCGAGTCTTCCGGTGTCTCGTTAGCGAGGCTTCGTTGGGGAGGAAAAAAAGGGCGCGACCTTCGTTAGCCATTCGTTGAAGAGGAGCGCGCTGTGGCGGCGTAGAGGCAGGGTCCAAATTTGAGCAACATAACCGCCAATAATATGACGCCGGTCTCCACTTGTCAACGTGAGACTTCTGGAAGTGGACTATGGGAAGTTTGGAAGGTGGTCGCCGGTGTCCACACGTCACCGAGCTTTTCCCGGGACAGCAGCGGACGGGCTGCATCCAAATGACCGCGCCGGCCATCCCCGCTGGTCTCTGATCTCCATCAGCGCCGGAAACTGGACTCGTCAAAGGTCCCGTTTTTCATCACCAACAAAGTATTTCTTGGAGTACTTTTATGTGTACTTCATTTCAGTGCTTTGCTTGCACCACAAATAAACCAGATAAGCATCAGTTTCATTTATTGTTTTTCAAATTGTATATATCACAATATATTGTCACGCTATTCAAATTGATTTATCCAATTTGGTTATTGAATGAATACCGTTATTGAAAAGGTAACTAATGGTATTCTATGTAACGTGCAGTATTTGAAACATGATAATATAAACAATATGAAATGATATCAAAATATATATACTATTTTGCAGATTTTGACATTTTGTTCTGCAGAAAACACGTCTCTTTCAGTTTATGTCGATAATCGGTTATGCTGACAACCGACGGGGTTCCACAGGGTTCCATTGTGCCTAATAAGTCAATGCTATTATGTGTGAATACTAATTATCACAACGGAAGCGGAACTTGGTTATCGTCTGGCCCATTTAGGGTGTTTTTCAGTTACAGTCCAAATTTTGCCTCAGTTTAAGTACATTTTCTGGCGTCTTGTTGTGTTATTAATACAGCGTGTCTTTAGCTTCTAAGAAATAGGCTAGCTGGCTAAGTTTCAAAATGGTAACCAGAACCCGTTTATTATGTCATCGGCGTTTGACCCTCATAATTGTTAAGGCAAAACACGTATTTCTCCGCGTAAAACTATGATAAAAATAATGTTTAGCATTTAAGGTTACTTTGACTTTCATTAAGTACGTGATTATTGGCGTGACTGTTCCCATAGACACAACATGGCTGCATGGCGCCACACGGGCACCGCCTTTCTGTTTTGCCATGAGTTATTTCTTGAATTCAATTCAGTTCATTTGTGTTTTTCATCTTTTTAAAAAAAAATCAGTTTCTTTGGTTCCATTTGGGTTATTGAGGTGAGAAACCCCACAGAATTCAAGAAACTCATGGCAAAACAGGAAGGTGGCGCCACACGGGCACCGCCTTCCTGTTTTGCCATGAGTTATTTCTTGAATTCAATTCAGTTCATTTGTGTTTTTCACCTTTTTTTTTAAATCAGTTTCTTTGGTTCCATTTGGGTTCTTGAGGTGAGAAACCCCACTGAATTCAAGAAACTCATGGCAAAACAAGAAGGTGGCGCCACATGGGCACCACCTTCCTGTTTTGCCATGAGTAATTTCTTGAATTCAATTCAGTTCATTTGTGTTTTTCACCTTAAAAAAAATCAGTTTCTTTGGTTCCATTTGGGTTAAGAGGTGAGAAACCCCACAGAATTCAAGAAACTCATGGCAAAACAGGAAGGTGGTGCCGGTGTGGTGTCTCACAGCCACATCAAGAATCACGTCCTCGATGTAGGTTAATGCATCTATTTGGGATACTAAAACTGTAAAAACTTGTTTTAAACATTTTTGGTTTTCAAGAACGGATTGATGGGATTTTCCTGATGTCTTATGGGAAAAATGGATTCTGTTAGAGGTTAAATCGGGACGTTGCGGAAGGAATTGATGTAGATGAACTACTAGTAGATGATCTCGAGCTTTCGCATGGGGTTTGTTGGTTTGTGAGTCCGGTGAGCTTGTTGTTGTACGTAAGACGAGCACGTCGAGTCGAGTACGGAGCTCCTCCCTCACCAACACTGAGGTCCAATCCCAGACGGGCTGTGAAAACCAGAAATGAAGGTGTTATTGGGGCTTTCCTGCAGTGTTGCATCACCAATCTCTCTGGCAGACGCAGGTGAAAAGAAACCACAGATGGATGACACGAAGCACCGCGGAAAAAATGTCCCGTGAGCTCCACAATTGACTGTAGTAGTGCCCTCTTTCGCCGATGGACCATCGCCATGCCGAGCCAAATTAAGAGTCCGTTGCCCTCCAGCGTCCGAGTGATGAGCGAACCCGTTACGGAGGACGACAGAGCGACGCCTCGACGGGCTTTTAAGGACAAACCCGAATGCCAGAAAGTGTTTGCACTCTTGTTCATTTTATTGACTTCATTAGGCAGAACCGTTGGATTTAGAATCCTTAGGAATGCCAAAGGAAGACAGTGCAGTCCAAATGTCTTCCTCTTTGGGCGGAATAAGGTTCGATTCGGGCTCTGGTTGCCTTGGTAACACATTTACAGTTTGATGGCTTAAAAGACTTTTAGATCTCCTCGCGTGTTTGTCTCTGAATACACAAGCACTGGTTTTACAACCAACCGTGGTAAGTCAATTCCTTTTTTATAAAGCAAAATATTTCTTATCCTCACTAGGGTTGCCGTGGTATGCTGGAGCCCATCCCAGCTGACTCCTCTGACCCAAAATACTGTAGTAGACATATGAACAGAAATAAGACATAATATGGGCTCACACTTGGTAGCTTTGGGAGGGTTCCTTGTTGTTGTTGTTCCTTCTTTACTTCTGCTACTTCCTGTTGTCTCCTCGGTGTAACGTATCATCACGATGCATTTTATGTGTTTGGTAGTAGATTTAGACCGTTTTATTTGAGAAAATGCCAAAAGAAGATATCACATTTGCAAGTTAGAAGGGCATAGTCGAGTACAAAACAGGAATTCATTATTGAAAAGCCGTGATAAATTGATTACTATTTGTAATTAAAAAACATTATTATTATAAATATTATACATTTTATGTATTAATAATATGTATGATATTTGTGTTAATTATTATTATTTATTAATTGTTCCTGCAGCAGACCTCCAAAATCTTGTCTCTTTTAATGCACAGCATAGGACACATACAAGAACATCCCTAGATTAGGGCGGACAAGTGGAGACTCGGATGCAGGAGATCATCCATCTCATCGCAACAGACCTCCAAAATCTTGTCTCTTTTATGCACAGCATAGGGCACTTGGCCAAAAGCTTTGTCATTTTAGGTAACACTAAATGTAAGGCCAGGACAAGGTTACCCCGTTGGTCAGCTTCCTGTTTAATGTTCTTCCACTGCAAGTAAGATCGTAAGCTCTGGTTGTTCTCTGTCGCGTGAGGACAAGCACGGCCGAGCGAGGAGTAAAATACGGTGGAGTGAAATCTGCTCATCTTGCGGGGATTCACAGCATTTAGGCATTCGGACAGCTGCCAAAACAAAGTGAGTGAGTTTGCCATCCGTGTAATGTGGCCACAGCGAGCTGGTAAGCAATGACGGCCCCCGGAGAGATGCGCGTTCACGTTGCCATGGCAGCAGCTTTACCACTGGTGGACAACATGTTATGGTCAGAAGGAAGAAACACGGAGGCATTGAGGGCTTTTCTGGAGGGGCCACTCGGAGCCTTTTTAAGTGGCTGCGAGGCACAATAAAAATGTAACAAACTGACAGCGGAAGCTTGCATAACATTAAGAGGGGAAAAGAAGTATTTGATCCCCCTTACAAAAATAGAACTGACTTTTTGAGGTAGGTTTACTGCAACGTAGAGAAACGGAATGCACAAAGGGACCCCTGAAGGACAGCAGCACCCTTTTTAAGCACCTATTGCAATACAACGCCATGAAAAAGATCCGTGATATAGCAGAAGCGCCTTGCTGTTTTTGAGAATCTACTACAAAAAACACTTACCAAAGATCCTCTACATGGCAAAAGCACTTTGTTGTTTTTTAGCACCTAGTCTAAAACCAGAAGGTAAAGATCCTCTATGTTACAGGAGCAACTGCCTGCAAGCATCTATACGGCAAGAGTACTTTGCTCTTTTTGAGCACTGATTGCAAAAAACACAAGGTAAAGATCCACAATTTGACAGGAGCAGTTTTTAAGAATCTACTACATAAAACATGAGCCAAAGATCCTCAATAAGACAAGAGCACTTTGCTGTTTTTAAGAACATATTACTACAAAAGAAAAACTATCCAAAGCTCTTCTACATTACAGGAACAACTGCAAAAACACTAGTCAAAGATCCTCTATATGACAGCAGCACTTTTCTGTTTTAAGAACATATTACTCCAAAAAACTTGTCAAAAAAACAAAACAAAAACAAAATGCTAGTCAAAAATCTCCTAAGTAGATCACTTTGCTGTTTTTAAGCACCTGTTGCAAAAAACGCTAAAGATCCTCGATAGGACAGGAGCACTCGGCTGTTTTAAAGGACCTAGTACTACAAAAAAGACCTGCCAAAGATCCTCTACATGACAGGAGCTGCTGCAAAAACGCAACAACAACAAAAAAACGAAACCAAAATGCAATCCCTTATGTGGCAGGAGCCTTCTGCTGTTTTTAATAACCTACTACAAAAGACACTTGTCAAAGATCCTCAAAACAATACGAGCACTATGACGTTTTTTTTTACTTGCTGACAGGCGCTAATGCAAAACAACTCTAGTCAAAGATCCTCGTCCTGGAGCTGATCATTGGCTGAACTTTTGCCATTCTGGTGAATCTTCCGTCCATTTTGACTGTTGGCTTCCGTTTTCTGCCGTGTGTTTCTGGTTTTGCTCTTAATTTGAAGGCACTGAAGATCATTTTAGCTGAACAGCCACACATTTTTCCCCCTCTTCCTGCGTTTTTCCCTCTCCAACCCACTTTTTAATACACACCTGTTTGAATGCCACGCTGGTATTTCTTTAAACTCCCCCTTTTCACCTAATTGCCCAGTTGCACAGCCTTAAGAGCGTGCATATACGAATGTTGGGTCTTCTTTGTTTTCTGAGAATCTACTGCACCTGCTGGTAACTTGGTTGCAATAAAAATATACCAATACGAGCGATTCATCTGTATGACGTGCTCGACAAAGTCATTGGAAACCTTCTGCTTCCTGAAGTCAGACAAAGCGGCTTGCTCACTAAACAACCAGAGATCTTTGTTTAGCTTTAGTGCGGCTAAGGACTTGTCTTCTCCTTAAAGGCCCGGCCGGGCGACTAATAAGCGCTGAAGGGTCATTTTTTAGGACGCGCTCTTGTCTCGCTAATTAATTTACTCCGTTATGCTGTGTTTGTTTTGAAACTAGCATAGTCTTGAACTATGCATCTATCCATCCATTCTCTTCTGCTTTTCCGAGGTCGGGTCGCGGGCGCAGCAACCTAAGCAGGGAAGCCCAGAGGTCCCTCTTCCCAGCGGATGCCGAGGCGTTCCCAGGCCAGCTGAGAGACATAGTCTCTCCAACGTGTCCTGGGTCTTCCCCGAGGCCTCCTTTCGGTTGGACGTGCCCTGAACACCTCCCCAGGGAGGCGTCCGGGAGGCATCCTAACCGGATGCCCGAGCCACCTCATCTGGCTCCTCTCAATGCGGAGGAGCAGCGGATCTACTCCGAGTCCCTCCCGGATGACAGAGCTTCTCACCCTATCTCTAAGGGAGAGCCCAGCCACCCTGTGGAGAAAACTCATTTCGGCCGCTCGTACCCGCAATCTTGTCCTTTCGGTCACTACCCAAAGCTCATGACCAAAGGTGAGGGTAGGAACGTAGATCCACCGGTAAATCGAGATCTTTGCCTTTTGCCTCAGCTCTTTTTTCACCACGACAGACCGGTGCAGAGTCCGTATCACTGCAGACGCCGCACCAATCCGCCTGTCCATCTCATGTTCCATTCTTCCATCACTCGTGAACAAGACCCCGAAGTACTTAAACTCCTCCACTTGAGGCAGGACCCGTCCCCCCACCCGAAGGCGTAGGGAAACTACCCTCTCCTCGTTTACCGGGTTAAACTCCAACGTGCAGGCTTGGAGCCGGGGAGGCAACAAGAATTGCCACCCCTGCATGTCGCCTCTCATTGCCGGCAACACCAGAGTGGGATGAAGTCCAGCCCCTCTCGAGAGGACTGGTTCCAGAGCCCTTGCCGTGCGTTGAGGTGAGTCCAACTAGATCTAGCCGGAATTTCTCCACCTCACGCACCAGCTCAGGTTCCTTCCCCGCCAGAGAGGTGACATTCCACGTACCGACAACTAGCTTCTGTAGCCGAGGATCGGACATCCAATGCCTCCGCCTCCGGCCGCCACCCAGCTCACTTAGCGCCCGACTCCTTTGGCCCCTCCCACCAGTGGTGAGCTCATGGGAGCGGACGCAGGAAGTACGCTGTCCAGAAATAAACAACATGGAACTCTCCCAGTGCTAATGTGTGTGTTATTTACGGCAACATTACATAATAACATCAATGTACAATTTTCAATTTTATAATAATGCCGGGTCGATTTTATCGGACATCTCCACTAAAAACAACAACAGCTGCAAAAATGGAAAAATTTTACAAGAATAAAGTCAAACATTCCAGGAAAAAAGTTATGAAAAAAGTTGTCATTTTACAAGAATAACTTTGTTATATTATATCATTTTAGTAGGATAAAGTAGCAGCAACAAATGTTCAAGACAGTTTTTAAAGTTTAATTTAACCCAACAAAAATCCCCCACAGCAAACATGCAAAAATCCCCAATTTTACAAGAATAAAGTCAAAAAATCAAAAAAATTAAATCTAATAAGTAGAAAAACTGAATTTTACAAGAATAATGTTGTAATATTATAAAGAACTATAATGTTATTTTAGTAGCATAATGTTAAAATATTAAAGAAAACATACTTAATTTTTTTAATATTTTGAGAAACAAACAAAACAACAAACAGATGTTTTTAGAAAATGTGCAAAAACTTACTGTTTGGTGTGGATAAAGTCAAAATATTAAGAGTGAAAGTATTCTAATGAGACCAAAAGTCACAATTTTTACAATACTGAACTCTAAAAATTAAAGAAAACATAAGCTATTTTTTCGATGTAGCAATTTTGTGAGAAACAAACAAAACAAAATGCAAAACCATAATATTAGTCATAAGATTATGAAAAGAAAATGTCTATTCATGAAAGTTAGAAGAAACGTCCGGAAAAATGTGGAAAAAAGAGCAAAAACCGAAGTTCATATGAATTTTATAATAATTATTATAATTTTAAATACATTTTTCACCTCCATCACAAAGCTGAGATGCAGTTTCTTCTTGAACTAGCAACTAATAATCGAAATTTCATTTTGTGTGGCCCTCGCTGGAAGTAGTTTGGACACCCCTGGACCACGAAAACCAGGGCGTTCCAAAACAGAGGTTGCAACTTAAACAGTCGTGTGTATCAAGCGGCTTGTTAGCCTTTTTGTTTTTGTTTCATTGTAATTTCAAACGTTTTGTGTTTTCAAACATATTGATCAAGTCCAACATATAATTAATGGCTGCAATAAAAACTTTAATCGAGCTTGTAAGGAAGAACGTTTATCTTCGTTCGTGCAGACGATGCTGACTGATAACACTGCTGGGGAACCCTGGAGCAAGACCACCTATCTTATGGATTTTCAACATGCCATCCGGGTTGGTCCCCAGACGACGCGCCACCTTGTGATGGCAGACCAAGCAAACAGGTTTTCCGGATGTTCTCTAGCTTTCCCTCAACGAAGTCTTAAGGACTTTGGTTCTCCTCTCAGCAAGCAACAGTGTTGACTCACAACACACCAAATGTCAGCTTAACTGTGCGCCGTCAGGGTCACTCACCGTAGAGGATGGTCACCATGGATACCGGCATGACCAGCATGCCTAGGAGCATGTCTGCGACCGCCAAGGACATCAGGAAGTAGTTGGTGGCGTTCTGGAGCTTCTTTTCCAAGGAGACTGCCAGGATGACCAGGATGTTGCCCATCACGGTGACGGCGATCACCACTATGATCAAAAGTGCCGCCCAGTTCTTGCTTCCCTCCGCATCCTGGGCCGGGCACCCGTAAAACCTGCCGCCCCTGGCGCTTGACCAGTTCCCCATGTGAGCATCGGTGCCGGAACTGGTGCATCCGGAGTGGCTCACATTGTTTGGGCCTTCCTGGTATCCACGCGGGGTCCGCGGGTCGGGCTCCAGTAGCTCTAGGGTGCCGGCCGTGACAACCTGAGAAATCAACTCGGACACGTTGCCGCCGCGAAGGTTCATGGTGTCGGTCGGAGCGCCCTCGCAGTCGCTTAGAGTCTGGGAAATGGGTCAGAAGGCGGGCAGGAAGGCGGAAGTGTAGCCATGTTTGGATCTCTCTCCACAGCACAAACAACAGCCCAGTCATCCCTTGATGAACACCGGTGTCCCATTTTTATGTTTGGACCCAAATGAGCTCAGACCCGGACTCCAAGAAGACGCGGATGCACAGCCAAACTGCTACCTCCAGCCATCATCCTCGCTTGTAGAATCCATTAGAACCTGGACTTCTTCTCATCCCGGGGTGGCAATGTTTGAAACGGTAGGAGGCCGAAGTTTGGGAACGAAGATATCAGGAGGAATTAGCGTCATCTACATCCCGACATGACTGTCCTTCAAACTTTGGTGGATGATGAGCATGAGCTCTAAAAGGTTGTTGTCCTTTCCCAAAACGTTCCAGCAGCACGAGTAGGAGCTACTCCTCCGACGGGTCCTCGTCTTCTCGGCGCTCCGGAGACCTCCACGGGTGAGGCTGCGGTCGACTGAAGGGGCTGAATGAATTCCTGCTTCTTGTCTCCTCGCGCCGCCTCTCGCCTTCGCTCTCTGCGCTCTCGCCTCCCGACTCAGAGAGCTCCCTCTCCTCATCCTCCCTCCCTCCCTGCCTTCTACTCTCCATCACTGAGCGTTCACTCCGGCGCCTTCTGAGCATGAATGAACATTTAATATCTCCGTCACGTCACGCCGCTTCCGAAAAACTCATTTACAATTTCTAAGGAGCCGCCGTAGCGTCGTCAGGGACGGTGAAAGACCGATGAGGGGGCCGCGGCCTAATAGGTCGTTAGACCGATGATCTCCATGCAAGGACACGCCGTTGCGTAATGTGACGCCGAAAGAACATGAAATACACGGTAGGGTCATCATCACCGGCAAACAACCGCGTTGTTTCGACGGGGATCAAACTCAAGCAGTGAGAACCACCGGGAGAACTTTCCGTGTCTGCTTCTGCGGCGTCAAACTTCGGAACGGACGGGGTTTCAGCTCAAGCAATGTCCAAATATTCACCCTTTTAAACACATATTTTGTGGACCGACGAGACAAAAGTAGAACTTTTTGGAAGGTGCGTGTCCCGTTCCATCTGGCGTCAAAGTAACACAGCATTTCATAGCAACAGTCAAATATGGTGGTGGTAGTGTGATGGTCTGGGCTTGTTTTGCTGCTTCAGGACCTGGAAGGCTTCCTGGGATAGATGGAAGCATGAATTCTACTGTCTACCAAAAAGTCCTGAAGGAGAATGTCCGGCCATCTGTTGGTCAACTCAAGCTAAAGCCATCTTGGGTGCTGCAGCAGGACAAGGACCCAAAACACAGCAGCAAATCCACCTCTGAATGGCTGAAGAAAAACCAAATGAAGACGTCGGAGTGGCCTAGTCAAAGTCCTGACCTGAATCCCATGGAGATGCTGTGGCATGACCTTAAGAAGGCGCTTCATGCTAGAAAAGCCTCAAATAAGGCTGAATGACAACAATTCTGCAAAGATGAGTGGGCCAAAATTCCTCCAGAGCGTGTAAAAGACTTGTTGCAAGTTATGGCAAACGTTTGATTGCAGTTATTGCTGCTAAGGG
>QODF01000263.1:67017-195783 GCA_024372805.1 Oostethus manadensis
TATCAGATGGGACACCCCTACTCATGATAGGTGATATTCGACCGAAAAACAGCATGATTTGTGAATGTATATGTTTTTTAAAAACAGTAGGATGAAAACTTTCAAGGTGCAAGGTGTGATATGAAGCCGACGCAACGGAGACGAGGAACACTTCTCCTCCCCCGGGCGGTTTATCGTCCAGATCTGCTATAAGACGGGCGCCTGCTCTGAGGTCAGACATCCTCAGATGACTCTCACACGGATCCTCGCTATGCCTGACCTTCCCAGGGAAATGTTTGCCGCCAAAAGATGAAATATCTGAGTAGTTTTCATCAAGTGCAGTTCTGGTAAGCACATGCTGCCGTTTCTGTGTGCGACGTAAGTACTTGTTTTTTTTCTCTGCACCAACACTGCCGTGCGAGTTAGGACTGATTGCAGCCATCAAGCATTATAATGCTGCAATCATCAGCTCTCATGGGCACCCTTTGTTGTTTACTTTGCTTCCCTGCTGACACAAGGTGGGTTTTAGTGTGAAGGTGGGCGGAATCAGTACGACGAATAGCGTGATAGTATCGATACGGGATAGATACCAGTGGTGTTGATTTTGCGTTTTATGTCGTGTTCAAAAACAACGCAACCTTGGTTAACAACATTCAGTCGTCCGTTCCGACTCTAACCAAAACGGACGCTAACTGAATCAATTTTTCCCATAAGAAATAATGCAAATCCAATTCATCTGTTCCAGAAAGGCAAACATGTTCATGCAAAACACCTTTTATAGTTTTAAAATTATAGTTTTAGGTTTTTTTTTTTGGATCATGACCGAAAGAACAAGATACAAGCGGCGGAAATGAGTTTCCTCCGTATGGTGGCTGGACTCACCCTAAGAGAGGAGGAGCTCGGCCATCCGGGAGGAGCTCAGAGTCAAGCCGCTGCTCCTTCACATGGAGAGGAGCCAGTTGAGGTGGCTCGGGCATCTCGTCCGGATGCCTCCCGGGCGCCACCCTGGTGAGGTGTTTCGGGCATGCCCGGTCGGGAGAAGGCCCCCGGGAAGACCTAGGACACGCTGGAGGGACTATGTCTCACAGCTGGCCTGGGAACGCCTCGGTGTCCTCCCGATGGAGCTGGAAGAGGTCACCGGGGACCGGCAAGTCTGGACTTCCCTACTGAAACTGCTGCCCCCGCGACCCGGACCCGGATAAGCGGAAGAAAATGGAATGGAATCATCTACTAAGAAAGATAAATATGAAAAAATGTTCCGATTTTCCTGAGCTAGTCCTTAAAATTTTCCTTTTACTGTATAAAGGGAGAAAAAAGACATAAAGCTACACGGCCCTGTGTGAAAAAGTCATGTTAGCCTAAAGCTAATAAGTGGTTGTGTCACTTTTAGCAGCAACAACTGCAATCAAGCCTTTCTGATAACTTGCAATGAGTCTCTTACAGCGCTGGGGAGGAATTTTGCAGGATTGTTGTCATTCAGTCACATTGGAGGCTTTTCCAGCCTGAGGCTCCTTTTTAAGGTCACGCCACAGCATCTCCATAGGATCCAGGTCAGACCCCAAAGTCTTCATTTGGGTTTTCTTCAGCCAATCAGAGGTGGGCTTGCTGGCGTGTTGTGGATCATTGTCCTGCTGCACAACCCGAGTTGCTTTCATCTTGAGGCCACCAACAGATGGCCAGACATTCTCCTTCTGGATTTTTTCTTGCTTCCATTTATCCCAGCAAGTCTTCCAGGTCCGGACCATCACACCACCACCACCATGTTTTACTCTTGCTATGATGTTCTGTTTTTGAAATGCGGCATTACTTTTACGCCAGATGTAACGGGACACACACCTCCCAAAAAGTTCAACTTTTGTCTCGTCAGACCCGAAGGTATTTTCTCAAAGGTCTTGGGGACCATCATGATGTTTTCTGGCAAAATGGAGACGATCCTTAATGTTGTTTTTTTTCTGCAGTGGTTTTGGCCTTGGAATTTTGCTATGCAGGCTGTTTTTGCCCCGTGTCTTTCTTATAGTAGAGTCACGAACACCGACCTTAACTGAGGCAAGTGAGGCCTGCAGTTTATTGGATGTTGTTTCGGGGTCTTTTGTAACCTACTGGATGAGTCGTCAATGCGCTCTTGGGGTCATTTTGGTTGGCCGGCCCCTCCTGAGAAGGTTCACCACTGTTCCATGTTTTGGGCTATTGTGGATAATAGCTCTCAGTGTGGTTTGCTAGAGTCCTGAAGCTTTGAAAATGGCTTTGTAACCGCTTCCACGCTGATAGATCTCAATTAATTACCAGGGGTGTGGGACATACTCTATAGGTTTGTTTTTTGTTGTTGTTCTTTCTCCCTTCATAATAAAGTGTTCGTTTAAAAACTGCCTTTTGTGTTCACTTATATTGTTTTGACTAATATTTACAGTAGAGCGTTGCAATAGTATAATATTTTCAGGCGTAGTGAATCGAGGTAAATATCATTTCCTTCTCAAGAAATCTTTTGGCATGTAAACATCGATTATTAAGAGACATCCACCTGATCATCTAGGATAGGCTCCAGCTTCCCTATGACCTTGAGCGGGAATGAGTGAGTAGATGACTTTTCCCAAAGATGTGGACTTTTATATTTAGTCCAGCTAAGCGGACAGCACAAGGGTGTCTGCTTCGAGGACCTGCACTCGTGCGTGTGCGCGTGTGTCTACAAAGAACGCTTTGTTGACATATTTTTATTTTGATTTCTCTACTCTTATCTATTTAGCTGCTGCCATAATTTGGTTGTGGGCCGCACGGTGGCCCAGTGGGTAGCATGTTGGCCTCACAGTCAGGAGGTTTCGGGTTCGAATCTGCGTCGGGCATCTCTGTGTGGAGTTTGCGTGTTCTCCCCGTGCGTGCGTGGGTTTTCTCCGCTTTCCTCCCACATTCCAAAAACATGCATGTTAGCTTCATTGGCCGCTCTAAATTGTCCATTAGAGTGTGAATGTTTGTCTATATGTGCCCTGTGATTGGCTGGCGACCAGTCCAGGGTGTGCCCCGCCTCCCGCCCAAAGCCAGCTGGGATAGGCTCCAGCATACCCGCGACCCCGTTGAGGATAAGCGGCATAGAAAATGGATGGATGGATGATTTGGTTGTATGTTTTGACAACAATGACAAAAAAGCTTCTGCTGGATAATAACCTAAAAACAAAAAGCCTTTTGTTGGTTGCTATGGTAAAATCCAGTTTAACACTTAAGGATGCTTATTTTGCGCTGAACAGGAAGTCACCGTGTGCACGTTGTAACGCTATGTAACAAGTTGAAAAAAGTTGATTGATTTCCTGCAATCAAAAGACGTCGGCGGTTTATGTCTTTAGGAATAGGAAGAACTCGGTGGACCAGGATCTGATGAGTAAGTCCACTTATGTGGGTTCCATCGTAGAAGAACATGCTATCAACGTGACAAGAAGTGATGGAATTTGGAATTTTTTTTGGCTGACTTCTCAGATGTTTTTGTTGATTAAATTGATTTCCTACCAAAACAACACATTTATAAAGTAAAAACATCTCGATTCAAGTTCAACGTCAAAAATATGCATCTTTTAGCAAATGTTACATTTTTTTTTTGCATTTTTACGAGCCTACAAACGGCTAAATTAACTAAAACAATAAGGCAGTTAGACTTCGATAAAGTGTAGTATTCTACGCTGGTCACAAGGTGTCACTAGTGTTACAGTAATGGTTGGTGAGACACGCAAAGACCAGACCTGCTCGCTTTTATTGCAGGTTTGAATTATCAGACATAATAATCTCGGATAAAAAACACAGTCCACTCTGAACCGTCAAGGTCACTTCCTGTCCGCCTCTCTTTCCGGGCCCATGGAAAACACATTTGTGTCTTAAATGGCTTATTAATGCTTATTATGTCTACTATATTGCGCAATAGGAGCGTAAAAAGGGGGTGTCTAGAGGGCTCGAATAATGTCAGAAAACATCTTTAGAAGGTGGTAAACAGATGTTCTACGCTCTAACTCCCAAAATATTGTCTGCACACACAAGAAGACTCATTAGCGTTTATCGCAGCATCACATCTCCTGCCTTCAGCTTCATCTTCAGCCTTATCCTTCCCCAGGCAGACTGCAGTGCAGACTTGCTCAGCGTCCCTCCAAGTTAGGCTTCGGTAACGGCGCAACCTGATTACTCTGGTGAGTCGGAGGGAAATCACAGGGTTGTAGCAATTCAGCAATGGTGGGGTGCAGGCAGATTTCCATTTCATAAAAACTCCATAGAAATATGAAATAAATCAGCAAGATTTGAATTTGCTGCCCCTCCCCATTCCTTCTCCCCCATGGTCTCACATATTGCTGGACTTTGTTTCTGGACTCCCTGCCTCTAGAGGTTTCCCTGTCATACTTTCCATAGTGGACAGGTTTTCTAAATTCACCCATTTCGTCCCTCTTCGCAAGCTTTCATCCGCTCTTCAGGCCGCCAAGCTTCTGGTCCAGCATGTGGTCCGCCTCCATGGCATCCCCTGCGACGTGGTATCTGACAGGGGTCCACAGTTTTCCTCTTCCATCTGGAGGGCGTTCTGCAAGGCTCTGGGAGCCACTTCCAGCCTATCCTCAGGTTACCACCCTCAATCGAATGGTCAGACTGAACGTGTCAACCAAGACCTGTAGGCCACCCTTGGGTGTGTGTGCCACCAAAATTCCACGTCCTGGTCCTCTTTCCAGCCTTGGGTAGAATATGCTTATAACACTTTGGTGTGTTCTTCCGCTGGCGTGTCCCCATTTTATGTTGTTTATGGCTTCCAGCCACCTGTACTTTTCTCCCAGGAGTCCGGATGCTCGGTTCCTTCAGTGGCCGCCCATCTCCGCCGTATCCATCGTGTGTGGAGAGACACCAAAGCCGCCCTGGTCCGCACAGCCCGGCGCAATAAGAGATTGGCCAACCGCCGCCGGACGCCAGCCCCAGACTACACATCGGGTCAGAAAGTGTGGTTGTCATCGCGGGACCTTCCCCTGGCGATAGAATCAAGGAAGTTGGCGCCGAGGTATGTGGGTCCATTTGAGGTTGAGCGGATGGTGAACCCGGTGTCAGCCAAGTAGAAAATTCCTCGCTCTCAAGTCCTATCCTGTATACCATGTATCCCGTCTCAAACCTGTCACTTCCTGCGACCTCAATCCTCCGCCAGTGCCTCCTTCCCCAGGGTTAATTGAGGGTCACCCTGCTTTCACCACCAAAGCCATCCTGGACGCCAGGAGACGCGGCAGGGGTGTCCAGTATCTTATCAACTGGGAGGGTTACGGTCCCGAGGATCGTTCATGGATCCCTCGGTCCCTTATTCTCGACCCTCAGCTAATTTCAGAATTTTACTGTAAGTTCCAGGACAAACTGGGAGGTGTCCAGTGAGTTGGGGGGAGGGTGGGGGTACTGTCACGCTCCACTGGGACTCAGGTTAGTGTTGTGTTTTATACTTTCCCGATCTTGGTGCTGCAGTCCATGTTCTTACACTTCTTTGTTACTGCCCTGCAGATGCTGACACACCCCGAGCTGGGCGGAGCTACTGGAGCCCTGCAGCTGGCACTCATCAGTCAGGCTTATTACCACCTCAGCTGCTGCCGGTAGTTGCTGGATTATTCTCCGTTGGTTGTTCCCACAGTGCGTGTTTGTTCTCCAGTGTTCTGCTGTGTACCTTCTCACCTGCTGCAGGGCTACCATTCGGGATTCATCACCTTCGTCTCAGCCCAGCCCAGTACTTTCGTCCGGCTCACCGGGGAGTGTCTTCATGCTGTTTCAGTGTTTTGTTCCCTTTGTGACTTTTTCCACGGTGTCTCCAGTATTTTTTTGCACCGTCACCAGCCTAAGCAGGGAAGCCAGGACTTCTCTCTCCCAGGCCACTCCTCCCCGCGGATCCCGAGGCGTTCCCAGGCCAGTTGAGAGACAGTCTCTCCAATGTGTTCTGGGTCTTCCTGAGGCCACTTACATCCCCTGAACGCCTCCCCAGGGAGGTGTCCAGGGTGCCCGAGCCACCTCATCTGGCCTCTCTCAATGAGGAGGAGAAGCGGTTTAACTCAGAGTCTCTCCCAACTACACTGTGAAGAAAACTCATTTTGGCCGCTTGTACCCGGCATCTTGTCCTTCCGGTCACTGCCCAAAGCTCATGAACATAGGTGAGGGTAGGAAAGTAGATGGACCGGTAAATTGAGAGCTTTGCCTAAGGGCTCAGCTCCCTCTTCACCACAACGGACCGATGCAGAGTCCGCATCACTGCAGATGCTCCACCAATCCGCTTGTCCATCTCACGTTCCATCCTTCCCTCACTCTTGAACAAAAACCTAACGTACTTAAACTCCTCCACTTGGGGCAGCATCTCATCCCCGACCCGGAGATGGCCCTCCACCTGAATTCGGGCGAAGGACCATGGACTCGGACTTGGGGGTGCTGATTCTCCTCTCGGCCTCTCACACTCAGCTGCGAACCGATCCAGTGAGAGTTGAAGGTCACGACTCGATCAACGTTAACAAATGGAATAATAAATGGAATATGTTGCAGAGGTTTTTGGCCGTCCCACACTGTACTCCCCCATCTTCCTCCTGTTATCGCCCAGTCACCCGTACTGTCTACCCTCCCTGGCATATGTCATATGTATGGATGGATGATTTCACTTGTACCCAGTATGAGTCTCAAGTAAAGGCCGTTCTCGTGTGATGACACACATATCGATATCGGTTGATATATGTCGACCCTGATATACAATGGACACAAAGACTATATAGTCGGATGTAGAGTAGGTCTTTGGGACTTGGTCGTTTCAAAAGTGTCTCTCAGGCTGGAAAAGTGTGAGCACCCCGGATCCAGGCCCAGTTGCCAATTGTGTCCTTTGTTCTGTTCATAGCCCAGGACAGCCATTTACACAAGTGTCTATAACTGCAAATGTTCCTCCAGTGAGACGTTGGAGCTACGATGGAGTTAGCCAGCAGTGAAGCGCTGAAGAAAAAAAAGAAAGCAACACAGATGAATGTTCTCTCTTTTGAGAGGGGAGTAGATCCCAACATGAAAGCTTGAACCAGATAACATTTAATTGGATCAGTCTTCAAAGCAAGCACTTCTCATTGTCCCTGAGGTTCCAGTGTCCTGCCTAGAATTCCCTATTCCATGCACCCGCCTGGTCAAACTGGGGCCCTGAGCAGAATTTCATTTGGAGCTTCTTCAGACAGCAAACTTGTTGAGACCAAATCAACCAAGAGTCACGATCGGTGATGCATTATTAACCCCGTGATTCATTACTGAGCATCAAGAAAGATGAAAGCAGAGCACATTTTGTGAATGCAGAGAGAAGCTGATGTTTGTCGGTTGAGGTTGACCTCGGACTTGATCTGCTGCAACCCGCTCCCCCGAAATATAACCTGTCAATCAAGTGCTGTATTGGACGGCGGCTCAGCGTGAGGGTCCGCAGTGCAAACGTGTGATGCCAGAACCGAATCATCGGAGACGCTACCATAAAGACAAGGTCGAGCGTCAGCGGGCGTCACTTCAAACGATTGTCTGCCATTGTCTGTGTGCTTGCGTTGGGCTTTTCATCCTTTCTTCTGAAGGTGTCAGGCTCAGGAATAAAACAAAAGGCTCTGCTGTGGATTCACACAAACACGCACGAAATCACAGGCAAAACAAACCAACCTTCATGCCGTTCTTGCTATCAACACTGACATCCGTTCCGTTTCGACATCTCCCACACGCCACCTCGACTTCATCCTCCCTCCTCCTCATCATCACCACTTATTAAAAAATCATACACCTTTGGCAGAAAACAGAAGACAACTACCAAAATGGATGGAAGAATAACCAGAATCGCAAAGGCCAATGTCAGATCCCCAGTCAGATCCCTGATCATTAGCTGATCATTATCCAATGATCAGCTCCAGGAGGATAAAAGACAGTCTGGAGTTACCTGTAAGTACTGTGACAGTTAGAAGACCTTTGTGTGAAACTAATCGATTTACCAGAATCCCCTGCAAAGTCCCTCTGTTAAAAAAGGCATGTGAAGAAAATAAACTTTGCCAAAGAACACATCAACTGGCCTAAAGAGAAATTAAGGAACATTTGTGGATTGATGAGAGTAAAATTGTTCTTTTTGGGTCCAAGGGCCGCAGACAGTTTGTGAGACGACCCCCAAACTCTTAATTGAAGCCACAGTACACAGTGAAGCATCATGATATGGGCATGTTTCTCCTACTATTCATCCTATAGCAGGGATCATGGATCAGTTTGCATAAGTCAGAATACTTGAAGAGGTCATGTTGTGAAGAGGACACGCCCTTGAAATCACCAAGACAATCACCCCAAACACACTAGTAAACCAGCAACATCTTCTTATGTTGTTATGTTATGGAGGGAACAGCCCAATCCCCAGACCTTAATCCAAAAGAGAACTTGTGGGGTGACATCAAAAATGCTGTTTGTGCAGCAAAACCAAGAAATGTTGATGAACTGAGGAATGTTGTTAAAGAATGTTGGAGGGACGTGAAGCCCTTATAAAAAACTAAATATTAGTTTAGTCCTTCACAGGAGTGCCAAATCCTACAAACAAAATAGTTTTGAGTTTGTAAAATCCAATGGCAGACACTGCTATTTTTTTTTTAACACACAGTTTTACAGCCTTGAGAGCGTGCATATCACGAATTCTGGGTGTTGTTTTCTGAGAATCTCCTGCACCAACTGGTAACTTGTTTGCCATGTAGAAATATAAGTATTAGTAACATTCATTCATTGGACTGCTATTGGTTTGACCTCTACTGTACAGTTATTAACGTTAACCTTGACATGATTATTCAAGGCTCTAATAAATTCCATTGAGTGGGTCATAGACTGTTTTTTTTATGCTGCAACTACTAACATATTTGATTTCTAAATAAGGACATTCACTTATCACTGTCGGGTCAGGAACCAGCACCACTGTATAGAGCTTTTGTTGTGGCAGTCTGGGTTCCGATGGCCACAGGAGTAGCAACATTCAGCAAAAACCAGGGACAAAAAGGGCGGAGGGACGTTTTGCCTTTGAGCATCACGGCAATGCTCGGTGGTGCCTGCAGTGACGTCCGGGAGTTGTGTGCTCATGTAGAACACAACGCTGTGATTGGGGATGATCTTGTTTGAGTGCCGGAGCCTCGCCGGGAAATGAGCAGAAAACTCACTGTGGCATTAAACCGCCAACGAGGGTTTAATTACCTGCCGTGAAAAATAAATGTTGCGTTGCGCCACAGTGCCTTCGCTCCGAGGCTGCTCCAAGCCCAAATGTCACATGACGCGGCCCTCGCAGCCGTTTAGCGCCTTGGCATTTTGCTCGATTGACCGAACTTGTGCTACCTAACGAGGTTTGGGGCTCCGCGTTTGGAAGTGTTTTACGCAAGTCAAACCGATATCTGATAGGCCGATAGTGTCCAAGTCTCAATTTCCGACTGATCCTGATACGTACCTCCTGTTGAGGAGTTAAGACGTCGTGGGGACCCACCGGACTGTAGAAGCCTACTTCCGTTTCCCGACTCCTGTACCGTCGTGAATCGCATCTTCCGCTCCAATTGGGTCGAAATGTCGACAACAAGGCTGCTCCGCCGCCGCCGCTACGAATTAAAGTCCAATACGGGAGCTCTAAGCACAGAGTTTTTTAAAATCACTTACTTTAGGGAGAAAACCCGATTCAGATATCGAACAATATTGTCTTTTTGAGCCGATACCGATAGGCCGATATCATCGGACATCCCCAAAAAGGTGTTTCCAGGAAACATTTTTGAGAGTCGTCCGGCGATGACATCACAGACGAGCGACGCAGCTGACGTCCGCTCCCGGTGGCCATTTTGTTAGCAAGCTATGCTAACAGGGACGTTTGTGCTTAAAAAGACACCAGAACCATAAAGCACACAGCTGGACTCACGCGTCGTGTTAATAACACGACAAGACGTGCGGCATACGCAAACTGAGGTGAGGTTTTGTCATGCATTTTCAAAGTTAGCCAAAATAAACATGCTAACTGATGCTAACCAAGGTTTACACTGTACTGAAAGGTCCTCACCGTTACACTAGCGCTGTGACTTTCATGAACGACCGGTTCTTTTGAACGGCTCCTTAACATGAACTACGCGAACCGAATCGCAGCTTGGAATCGTTCCTTTGTGGAGAGGCGCCGTACTTAGATATGCAATGAACCCAAAGACAGTTCCGGAGTCATTCTTAGGGTTGAACTTCTTTACCTGGACGCGGTCTACTCAACAGCTTGCTTTGTTCTTCTGTATTATTTGCAATGTTTGCACTGAAAGCCGTTTTGCACGGGAAATTTGTTGCNTATCGCCCAGTCACCCGTACTGTCTACCCTCCCTGGCATATGTCATATGTATGGATGGATGATTTCACTTGTACCCAGTATGAGTCTCAAGTAAAGGCCGTTCTCGTGTGATGACACACATATCGATATCGGTTGATATATGTCGACCCTGATATACAATGGACACAAAGACTATATAGTCGGATGTAGAGTAGGTCTTTGGGACTTGGTCGTTTCAAAAGTGTCTCTCAGGCTGGAAAAGTGTGAGCACCCCGGATCCAGGCCCAGTTGCCAATTGTGTCCTTTGTTCTGTTCATAGCCCAGGACAGCCATTTACACAAGTGTCTATAACTGCAAATGTTCCTCCAGTGAGACGTTGGAGCTACGATGGAGTTAGCCAGCAGTGAAGCGCTGAAGAAAAAAAAGAAAGCAACACAGATGAATGTTCTCTCTTTTGAGAGGGGAGTAGATCCCAACATGAAAGCTTGAACCAGATAACATTTAATTGGATCAGTCTTCAAAGCAAGCACTTCTCATTGTCCCTGAGGTTCCAGTGTCCTGCCTAGAATTCCCTATTCCATGCACCCGCCTGGTCAAACTGGGGCCCTGAGCAGAATTTCATTTGGAGCTTCTTCAGACAGCAAACTTGTTGAGACCAAATCAACCAAGAGTCACGATCGGTGATGCATTATTAACCCCGTGATTCATTACTGAGCATCAAGAAAGATGAAAGCAGAGCACATTTTGTGAATGCAGAGAGAAGCTGATGTTTGTCGGTTGAGGTTGACCTCGGACTTGATCTGCTGCAACCCGCTCCCCCGAAATATAACCTGTCAATCAAGTGCTGTATTGGACGGCGGCTCAGCGTGAGGGTCCGCAGTGCAAACGTGTGATGCCAGAACCGAATCATCGGAGACGCTACCATAAAGACAAGGTCGAGCGTCAGCGGGCGTCACTTCAAACAATTGTCTGCCATTGTCTGTGTGCTTGCGTTGGGCTTTTCATCCTTTCTTCTGAAGGTGTCAGGCTCAGGAATAAAACAAAAGGCTCTGCTGTGGATTCACACAAACACGCACGAAATCACAGGCAAAACAAACCAACCTTCATGCCGTTCTTGCTATCAACACTGACATCCGTTCCGTTTCGACATCTCCCACACGCCACCTCGACTTCATCCTCCCTCCTCCTCATCATCACCACTTATTAAAAAATCATACACCTTTGGCAGAAAACAGAAGACAACTACCAAAATGGATGGAAGAATAACCAGAATCGCAAAGGCCAATGTCAGATCCCCAGTCAGATCCCTGATCATTAGCTGATCATTATCCAATGATCAGCTCCAGGATGATAAAAGACAGTCTGGAGTTACCTGTAAGTACTGTGACAGTTAGAAGACCTCTGTGTGAAGCTAATCGATTTACCAGAATCCCCTGCAAAGTCCCTCTGTTAAAAAAGGCATGTGAAGAAAATAAACTTTGCCAAAGAACACATCAACTGGCCTAAAGAGAAATTAAGGAACATTTGTGGATTGATGAGAGTAAAATTGTTCTTTTTGGGTCCAAGGGCCGCAGACAGTTTGTGAGACGACCCCCAAACTCTTAATTGAAGCCACAGTACACAGTGAAGCATCATGATATGGGCATGTTTCTCCTACTATTCATCCTATAGCAGGGATCATGGATCAGTTTGCATAAGTCAGAATACTTGAAGAGGTCATGTTGTGAAGAGGACACGCCCTTGAAATCACCAAGACAATCACCCCAAACACACTAGTAAACCAGCAACATCTTCTTATGTTGTTATGTTATGGAGGGAACAGCCCAATCCCCAGACCTTAATCCAAAAGAGAACTTGTGGGGTGACATCAAAAATGCTGTTTGTGCAGCAAAACCAAGAAATGTTGATGAACTGAGGAATGTTGTTAAAGAATGTTGGAGGGACGTGAAGCCCTTATAAAAAACTAAATATTAGTTTAGTCCTTCACAGGAGTGCCAAATCCTACAAACAAAATAGTTTTGAGTTTGTAAAATCCAATGGCAGACACTGCTATTTTTTTTTTAACACACAGTTTTACAGCCGTGAGAGCGTGCATATCACGAATTCTGGGTGTTGTTTGTTTTCTGAGAATCTCCTGCACCAACTGGTAACTTGTTTGCCATGTAGAAATATAAGTATTAGTAACATTCATTCATTGGACTGCTATTGGTTTGACCTCTACTGTACAGTTATTAACGTTAACCTTGACATGATTATTCAAGGCGCTAATAATGTTTAAAATTGCATTGAGTGGGTCATAGACTGTTTTTTTTATGCTGCAACTACTAACATATTTGATTTCTAAATAAGGACATTCACTTATCACTGTCGGGTCAGGAACCAGCACCACTGTACAGAGCTTTTGTTGTGGCAGTCTGGGTTCCGATGGCCACAGGAGTAGCAACATTCAGCAAAAACCAGGGACAAAAAGGGCGGAGGGACGTTTTGCCTTTGAGCATCACGGCAATGCTCGGTGGTGCCTGCAGTGACGTCCGGGAGTTGTGTGCTCATGTAGAACACAACGCTGTGATTGGGGATGATCTTGTTTGAGTGCCGGAGCCTCGCCGGGAAATGAGCAGAAAACTCACTGTGGCATTAAACCGCCAACGAGGGTTTAATTACCTGCCGTGAAAAATGAATGTTGCGTTGCGCCACTGTGCCTTCGCTCCGAGGATGCTCGAAGCCCAAATGTCACATGACGCGGCCCTCGCAGCCGTTTAGCGCCTTGGCATTTTGCTCGATTGACCGAACTTGTGCTACCTAACGAGGTTTGGGGCTCCGCGTTTGGAATTGTTTTGTGCAAGTAAAAGTATTAGGGACGTCCGATGTTGGCCGATATCTGGTAGGCCGATAGTGTCCAAGTCTCAATTTCCGACTGATCCTGATACGTACCTCCTGTTGAGGAGTTAAGACGTCGTGGGGACCCACCGGACTGTAGAAGCCTACTTCCGTTTCCCGACTCCTGTAACGTCGTGAATCGCATCTTCCGCTCCAATTGGGTCGAAATGTCGACAACAAGGCTGCTCCGCCGCCGCCGCTACGAATTAAAGTCCAATACGGGAGCTCTAAGCACAGAGTTTTTTAAAATCACTTACTTTAGGGAGAAAACCCGATTCAGATATCGAACAATATTGTCTTTTTGAGCCGATACCGATAGGCCGATATCATCGGACATCCCCAAAAAGGTGTTTCCAGGAAACATTTTTGAGAGTCGTCCGGCGATGACATCACAGACGAGCGACGCAGCTGACGTCCGCTCCCGGTGGCCATTTTGTTAGCAAGCTATGCTAACAGGGACGTTTGTGCTTAAAAAGACACCAGAACCATAAAGCACACAGCTGGACTCACGCGTCGTGTTAATAACACGACAAGACGTGCGGCATACGCAAACTGAGGTGAGGTTTTGTCATGCATTTTCAAAGTTAGCCAAAATAAACATGCTAACTGATGCTAACCAAGGTTTACACTGTACTGAAAGGTCCTCACCGTTACACTAGCGTTGTGACGTTCATGAACGACCGGTTCTTTTGAACGGCTCCTTAACATGAACTACGCGAACCGAATCGCAGCTTGGAATCGTTCCTTTGTGGAGAGGCGCCGTACTTAGATATGCAATGAACCCAAAGACAGTTCTGGAGTCATTCTTAGGGTTGAACTTCTTTACCCGGACGCGGTCTACTCAACAGCTTGCTTTGTTCTTCTGTATTATTTGCAATGTTTGCACTGAAAGCCGTTTTGCACGGGAAATTTGTTGCAGCCTGCTTTGCTTTTTTTATGCCTACACGCGTGCCGGTCATGGTTTACACACATCTTGCTCTAAATTGTCCATCGGTATGAATGTGAGTGTGAATGTTTGTCTATATGTGCCCTGAGATTGACTGGCGACCAGTCCAGGGTGTACCCCGCCAACCGCCCAAAGTCTGCTGGGATAGGCTCCAGCATCCCTGCCACCCTAATGAGGATAAGCGGCATAGAAACTGAATGAATGATATAAAAATGACGCCAAATGAGCCAGTTTTTCGAATAGCTCCTTGAAAAGGAACCAAGATCCGGCTCCCTTCAGAGAGCTACAAATCCCATCTCTATGTTACCCTCTGCATCTATCACACATTCTTTGTCCGCCAATCAACACACTGCACTGTGTCTAGCTCCGCCCCTTTTTGGTACCATGCCGCCATGCTACGTTACGGATCCCTCCACCACTTTTAACAGGCCACAGTAGATCGGTTGCTGTAAACGGCTGAAATGTGCCAGGAGCCACTTTGCACTCGACACGTCATCCTGCACGAGTCCGAAGCTCAAACAGCCTCCAATATGAAAGTCGATATTTCATTCAATGAACTCCTTCCTCTGCAGAGTCATACGCTCTCCTTGCTAAGCCGAGAGGCTCACCGGACAGGAAGAGAGAGGAGGGAAAGACAAACTGTGCCGGTCCAACAAATGATTCAAAGCATGTGCTGGGATGAAAGATCTAGAGTCCACGTTGCCTGCACAGGCAAGCACGGCGGGTGGACCGTAAATGGAGAGCATCAAACATCCAAAGACATCAGACACCATCAAACCCTGCAGGGCTGTTGCTGCAGAGGAACGATAAGAACCTCTGCCCGGTGGACACCTTCGAGACCTTCCGAGCTTCCTGAGAGCCTCGAGGCTTCCCTGGAAGCTGCCCGGCATTCTCTTCACACGCTGGTGCCTGGGAAAGGTAGGGGTGTCCAAAGTGTGGCGCACAATGAAATAAAAGACATCAGGACGTTACAAAAAGGCCGGGGGCCGTCCTAACTTTTTCCTGAAAGGACCACATATGACAAATCAAAGCAACTTTGATATTTTGTAAACCAGCAGGAGAACATTTCCCAAATATTTCAACTTTCTTCTGAAATAATCATAGATTTTTTTCTTTTTGTGATATTCCTATTTGATTGTGGTAATAGTTTGACTTTATGTATACAATATATATACATGTATATGCATTGTAACTTTTTTTTGCCAACGTAATTTTCCAGAAATTCCAACTTTATTTTTGTTAGTTTGTTTTTTCTAATATCACAAAAACAATTTGAATTTATTCTTATCAAACTTTTTTGCCAAACTAATTTTCCCCAGCAATTATGCTGCTAAAATGATGTTTTATGTTGTGTTATGTCCGTAAAATTCCAACCTTTTCTCCCTGGACACTCAACAACCGTGTGCCACGCAGGCCCGAGACCCTGCAGGGTTTCTTTCCAACCACCAAAGCAGATGGTTTTAATGATCAACCTTCAACTTGAGGGAAGGAGCTCGTCAATTCAAGCACCTGCTGGAGAAACTGGTTGGGGAGAAAACCTGCAGTGTCTCGACCCTCCGTGGCACGAGTTTGACATTTGATACGCATTAGAGCAGGGGTAGGGAACCTCTGGCTCGGGAGCCGGATGCGGCTCTTTGACATTTCATATCACGATAACATTTATTCACATGAACATTTTTTGGGGGGCCAGACACCAAAACTTGATGATTACTGGATAATACGAGAGCCTACCCCGGTCTTTGAGAGGTCTTGCCCCGGACCGGGTTGCCCCGGACCCCCTTTTTATTTGCCACCTGGCGGCGTCAGGAGACTGGGTTTGAGGCTTCCTAAACCATCACTATCTGCTGACAACCTCCATTTGTACATGTCCGACCCAGCTGTTTCTCTCCCAGTAGTTCTTCAAAATCTTTGACAGATTCGGGTCCTACTCTATCTCCACAAAAGCAAACTCTTCCCCCCTAATTGTTCTGCCAACAGCCCGTCTTCCTGTATAAATAGGCTATGAACAGATATTAATATTCGGGAGCGTGTGTTACTGATCCGAGGCGTCTTCCCTCAGAGAAAAAAAGATGACTTCTTACTCAAAAATGTCATCTAAGACTTGACTTGGACTGTGACAGCAATGACTCGGGACCTAAATCGGACTTTAGTCTGATGACTTGAAATACCTAAGCTTTTTAGTGAGTGTGAGTGACATGTGTCCCCACTCACAGTATTCGGCTAACATGACGGTTGTTATGTCATTTCCTGCAAGACAGCAACTTGTCCCTTCCTGACGTCCAGTCAGGTTGGAGAACAAACAACGGATTACATTTCTGTGCACTGACAAAACGCTGAACTGGAAATTGCAGGAGGTCATTACTACATTTAACACTCTGACTCACGGTGAGATCGACAGACGGATCGGTGCAGCGTCTGCAGAAATGCGGTCGCCGTACTGGACCGTTGTGGTGAAGAGAGAGCTGAGCCGGAAGGCTCTCCGAAAGCTCTCCGTTTACCGATCGATCTACGTTCCCACCCTCACCTATGGTCATGAGTTATGGATCATGGCCGAAAGAACGAGATCGCGGATACAAGCGGCGGAAATGAGTTTCCTCCGTAGGGTGGCTGGACTCACCCTCAGAGATAGGGTGAGGAGCTCGGCCATCCGGGAGGAGCTCAGAGTAGAGCCGCTGCTCCTTCACATCGAGAGGAGCCAGTTGAGGTGGCTCAGGCATCTAGTCCGGATGTCTCCCGGGCGCCTCCCTGGTGAGGTGTTTCGGGCACGCCCGGCCGGGAGAAGGCCCCCGGGAAGACCTAGGACACGCTGGAGGGACTATGTCTCACAGCTGGCCTGGGAACGCTTTGGTGTCCTCCCGGTGGAGCTGGAAGAGGTCGCGGGGGACCGGGAAGTCCAGACTTCCCTATTGAAGCTGCTGCCCCCGCGACCCGGACCCGGATAAGCGGAGGAAAATGGATGGACTCACGGTGTCATCTTCCAAAAAGCACTAAAATCCTCATACCAACGCGAGTTTAAAATTTAAAATATATACTATTTTAATGCCTTTCTATGATGCATTTCGGCCCAGCTAAGCATTTCATGGGACACGGCTACCGGGTTGTGCAAACATTCATCAGCTCCCTCAGTCCACCAGAGCCCCTCTGGCTCTCTCTCCATCGGCAGGTAAAATAGTTGTTGATTATTTTAAACTCGTATTGGTGCTTGTATTGCGTATTCTTTCGCTACCTTTTGCAGAGTCAAGTTGCTGTGTAATGACCTGTGGGTTCTTTCTAAGATGACACCGCGAGTCGGACTGTTTTTTCAGACCTTTCATAGTTTTTTCAGTGTAAGGAAAATATTTGGACCCCCCCTGTTGCAAGGAGACTCTAGGTAAGACCATGAAACACCACCAGGCCAATGCAGGCTATCGGACTCAGCCGGCACTTTTTGATCTTGTTTTTATCCAGGTGTCGTGTGGGATGTTTGTCCTTAATAATAATAATAATAATAATAATATGGATGAAGGACTAAAAGGTCTGCGGTGGACTCAGAACAGTAAAACCCAACTTAATGAAATACCTTTTTATTTTCTTCTGCTGCTGCGCTGACGGAGCCAAAGATGACAAAGTTGTCTGTCAGCCGTCGTGTGCGTGTGTGCGTGCGCGCGCACGTTATAAATATACCCAACAAGGATGTGTGGCGGTGGTGTGGTTGGCGGTGGGTTGCCACGGCAACAGCCGCTGTCCCTCTGCGGCTGACTGACATTGATTGGCTATGATTGGCCGCCCAAATCCTGTGGGACGAGCAGGAAGCAGCTGTAATTGGCCGCAACATCACGACCGCCGCACAGTGATCGCCGCAAAGGTCACGGCGCCTGTTTGACGCATGGGGGGGGTGTGAGGCGGCGAGGACTAAAAAACTGAAAGTTCTAAACTATCTTCTGCGTCGTCATTTGAATGGAATCTAGTCGAGCTCCACACCGATTACAATTTCCTCCCTGATCCTTAAAACGCCAGATGATGTGGTCCTGTTGGCGTCACCGAGCCGTGACCTTCAACTCTCACCGGATCGGTTCGCGGCTGAGTGTGAAGCGGCTGGGATGAGAATCAGCACCTCCAAGTCCGAGTCCATGGTTCTCGCCCGGGAAAGGGTGGAGTGCCATCTCCAGGTCCGGGATGAGTTTAAGTCCTTTGGGGTCTTGTTCACGAGTGATGGAAGGATGGAACGCGAGACGGACAGGCGGATTGGTGCGGCGTCTGCAGACTCTGCACCGGTCTGTCGTGGTGAAGAGGGAGCTGAGCCGAAAGGCAAAGCTCTCGATTTACCGGTGGATCTACGTTCCTACCCTCACCTATGCTCATGAGCTTTGGGTAGTGACCGAAAGGACAAGATGGAGGGTACAAGCGGCCGAAATGAGTTTTCTCCGCAGGGTGGCTGGACTCTCTCTTAGAGAGAGGATGAGAAGCTCTGTCATCCGGGAGAGACTCGGAGTAGAACCGCTGATCCTCCGCATTGAGAGGAGTCACATGAGATGGCTCGGGCATCTGGTTAGGATGCCTCCCGGACGCCTCCCTAGGGAGGTGTTCAGGGCACGCCCGACCGGTAGGAGGCCTCGGGGAAGACCCAGGACACGTTGGAGAGACTATGTCTGCCAGCTGGCCTGGGAACCTCTCGGAATCCACCGGGAAGAGCTGGACGAAGTGGCCAGAGAGAGGGAAGTCTGGGCTTCCCTGCTTAGGCTGCTGCCCCCGCGACCCGATATCAGATAAGCGGAAGAAAATGGATGGCTGGATGGAAAAAAACTTCTGTCTGCGTGTGTCACGGTAAATGTGTTCCCTAGCGGACTTTAGTGGCAGACGGACAAATGTGTGAAGGACAGGAAGTTGAGGTTTAGCTTGTGGAGGGTTTGGGCCCCAACAGTAGCCCATGTGATTATTGTGATTATTATTTTATTATTATTGTGCTGGTTGTGAGATCATTCAAACCCGCAATAAATGCCTTTTTTGGCATCTGGGTCTTGTCTCACCGAATACCGACACCCGGTGGCCAATGTGGATTATTGCATCCACAATTACAATCTGCCGTGTATTTTTATTCTAGTTCATTTATGCTTGAAAATGCTTAATTTCAACAAAAACATAACATTTCTGGTCTTTTAATTCGTATTCAACCATGAAACAGCCATCATCGATAAATTCCTTACTTTGGAAAAACGACTTTGCGGTGTTTGAACGAAAGTGTGAATGCACACTAAAGGACCGGTATCGTCTTATTCTGTCCAATTATTGGTCCCCGTGAGTCAGCATTTTATTTAGCATAGATCTTCATCGAATCTGCGATTGACTGGCGACCAGTCCAGGGTGTACCCCGCCTTTCGGCCAAAGCCAGCTGGGATAGGCTCCAGCATCCCCGCGACCCTAATGAGGATAAGCGGCATAGAAAAGGAATGAATGAATAGTTCTTCATCGTGGCACCCCTACTTTTAATCACACATCTTCCGAAGCTATGCCAAACTCCCAAACGCGGCATCGTTCCCATCATTCCCGTGTGCAGGCATTGCGATGTGAGCGGGTGCATGCGCTGTATCGTGGGAAATATGTTGGAGTTGGACGAGTCCCTTTGGGATGGCGTCCTTGTCGCCTGCCGTAGTCCCACCGCCGGGCACCTGTCAGCATCTCCCAAAAGCAATCAGACGTGAGAAAACAACAACTGTGACGAGACATGCTCGGTATTGGGGCTCTAAGGCAGGCTCCGTCATTGGCCCTGAGACGGACGGTCCGACATCTGTGGCAGAGCAAGGGACACCGAGGAAGCTCCTTTCCGTCACGGACAACCAGCCTCATCCAATGCACAGCATCATCTCCCAACAGAAGAGATTCCTATCACTGGCAGATTACTATCACGGTCCTGCTCCACTGAGCGACTGAGCACATCATTCCTCCCCCACGCCATGCGGTATGTGTATCATTTTTCTACTTATTATTAGTTAGAGCATAGCAAATCTCTTTACAACCTTCAAAATAGTTTTTAACATTATTAGAGACTTCTAGACATAAAGTAACACCCCTATAGTCACCATTGTACTCACATCACCCAATATAGTAGACATAGTAGAAGGTAAGTAAGCCATTCAAGACATTAATAAAACTCTCCCGGCGACAGTAGAGCTGACTGAGGGATGGACAGGATGGGACATCAGAGGTTCACAGTTGAGCTTCAGCTTGGTGTGGGTAGACCTCAACAGTAGCCCACGATTACTGTGCCTGTTGTGAGATCATTTAAACCTGCGTTTTCTCCATGTCTGCATACGGAGACGTTTGAAATTGGAGTCGGGGAAGCTCTGCACAAATCACGCTTCTTAATGAGTCGGACCAGAAGACAGCAACAGCAACGAAGATTTAATACTAGAAATGTGGGACTCAGCGGGGGGTTGAGCACCAGGCTAAGCTCCAAACATCCCCTTGGTTCTTTTCCCAACTCTGTACCGAGAGACTACAAGGAATATCCACATTGCCTCCCCTTGGAACGTCTTTAGTAAGCAACGATTTGTTTATTTACTGGCGCCCAGAAAGGCATATTGTATTTTTGGAGGGGAAAAAAACCACAGACATCGCTCGACGTTGCAGATGCAACCGCCCCCGAGATGCCAGATGAGAACAAACCATCATTCATTCATGCTAATGAGCACATGTTACTGTAGATGCGCGCTCGTGTGCTCTCATCTTCTACCTGAGTGTGTGCAGGTGTTGTTTGCATAACGAGGAGCAGCAGCCGGGGGCTTTATGCCCCTGGTAGGGTCTCCCAAGGCAAACAGGTTCTAGGTGACGGGCCAGACTAAGAGTGATCCAGAAAAAAAATCAAGAGGAGTAATGTTCTGGAGGCACGGGGGTGAAGAGAGGGGGGCTGAGCTTTCAACTGACCACCACCTGGTGATGAGTTGGATTAGATGGCGGGGAAGGATGCCGGACAGACCAGGGAGACCCAAACTTGTGAGGGTGTGGTGGGAACGTCTGGTAGATCCCTCGTTCGTCGAGTCTTCAACTCTCATCTCCGGCAGAGCTTCGCCTGCATCCCGAGGGAGGACCGGGATATTGAGTCCGAATGGGCCGTATTCCGTGCCTCCATTGCTGAGGCAGCCAGTTGTAGTTGCGGCCTCAAGGTGGTCTGTGCCAGCCGAGGCGTCAAGCCCCGAACCCGATGGTGGACACCGGGGGTTAGGGGTGCTGTCAAGCTGAAGAAGGAGTCCTATCAAGCATGGATGGCTTGCGGGACTCCCGAAGCAGCTGACAGGTACCGGCAGGCCAAGCGGCACGCGGTTTCGGCGGTGGTCGAAGCAAAAACTCGGGTGTGGGAGGAGTTCGGTGAGGCTATGGAGCACGACTTTCCCCTAAACTCTGAATACAAGCCACAGTACCCAGTGAAGCATCATGATATGGGAATGTTCCTCCTACTATTTATCCCATAGCAGGGATCATGGATCAGTTTGCATATGTCAGACTACTCGAAGAGGTCATGTTGCCTTACAATCCTCACATGCCCTTCAAATTTAACAAGACCATGCCCCCAAACACACTAGTAAACCAGCAACATATTGGTTCCAAACCAACAAAATGAATGAGCTTTTCAGATAAGCCTCATAACCATTGAATCCCAAGGAACAGCACTAAATTACTACTAAACAAAGTTGTAACTTAGAACCAACAATAGTTACTAGGAATGTCCGATAATATTAGCATAAAAATGTAATGTATAATGGGGTTGTTTCCCTATAATGAAAATCGAAAATAAATAAGTGCTGTATGTATGCCTGGGGGCTCCCATAATTCCCGGCACGCAAGTGATGGCCTCATCAAACACCTAGCACAAAGGAGCTAACAATGCACTTAATGGGACACACCTATCGTGAAACACGATGTTTTACAATGTTGTTTATAACCATATCAAGAAGCTTATTGCTGATGCCGTATCCATTTGCTTCCCGGTAGATAAGTGTGAATTCCAGTGTGTGATGTTTAGTATGTGACCAATACAAGTCCTTGAAATGGTCAATTTCGCAACTGTCATCAGGTGGTTGTCGGACTTTTTTCGTTAATAATAATTCAGAGGTACTTAACAGACGGCTCACAAGGTTTCGTTACTTTCCGGCCTGCAAAATCAAAGTCTGCAGAGAATATAGGCTGGGTGATTAAAACAATTTAGAAAAATTTTTTTGAAAATGAAACAAAATGAAAATAAGATAGTTGGGAACGGTGAAAAGTGTAAATACAGAAGGTTTTGTTGGTGATAAAGAGTTAAGACAATGCCAAACGTCCACACTACAGTATCAAATGGTTCTGAATCAGAATCGGTTCACATCAGAATCAGTATTTATCCAATAACATGATAAGAACCTAACATTAAACAGTTTAGCTTAGATCAACCAATCAGAGGACAGAAAAATGCAACGTCACTGTGGGCCAGCTAGCTGGCCCTGAGAAGTGAATCTGAAATCTGATTGGCTAAAATAAACGTAAAAAACAGGGCCATTTCTAATAGCGCGTATGTTACATATCTGAATCAATTGATATGGAAATACATAGAAGCTGAAATCTGATTGGACAAAAAAAATACATACATATCAACTCCCGGAAGCATTGCAAAAATGTGCTGCTACATGCACGAGGATAATACACCATTGTGAATAAATTGGAAATGAATACATTTGAAGTAAGTGGTGGTTAGGCCAGCAGAAAAGGCGTTGCTGGCCCGGGCTGCACACTCCTGGACCTGAGACACGACAGCCTTCCCCTAACATGGCGCTTGTCATTAGACGGCATACAACATGGCCGAGCTTGTCATTAGACATCATCCATTTAGCGGGTGCTCCAATCGCATTAGCTGTGCATGGCCCATCAAAAGCCACACGGCTGATAACATGAAGACAGAGCGCATCCTGTTCCGCGTTAACATCACCTTTGAGGTCTTATCTTCAGTCTATTGAATCATCTACCCTCAGCCTGCATCCTTGACCCAACACGCCACGCATGCATCACTTGTGTTTTCACCAGGAACTGGAACAACCGAATCAGCTCCACCCAATCCGAAAAAGGGAACCACTGACACAAAGAGCCATACGGGACCGTGTGACACCACAGAACCTTTCACAAAACTGTCACCTGCAAGCTCGGAAGGAGGTTTGAACTCGATGCTGAAATGTGAAAAAGGATTAGTCACATGTTGCTTTGTGTTTTACTGCCCGATATTTAGTTTGTGTTTTATGTGCTAACTAAAACATCAACATCACAGATGGTCCTTTGGAGGCTGTGGCAGTGGTTGACTCCCTGACTAGTTCTAGTATCCTCAGCTTGTACGACAGCGGCCTCTAGTGGACTTTCCCCTTTCATTCTGCAGCGTTTGGCGCAGGAATTGTCAGGATGCTGCAGGACATTCCTGCACATTCAAATGCTCAATGCTGACAAGTCCTTGTTTGCAAAATGTCATTTTTACTCGAAATAATTGTATTTTATTTTTATATATTTATTTATAGAGATTGTTGATCATTTTAAACAAAGAATACATCACTACTTACAGATGAACTGCACTTTTTTGGTATTTTTGCCCATAACCCACAATCCTTGCATGAAACATGAACACACATGCTTTCCCCTTTCTTGTGGATTGTAAAGACAGAAAAACACCTAGCACAAAGGAGCTAACAATGCACTTAATGGGACACACCTATTCTGACTATGAACCCCTATAAAAAGCCGCTTCTTAAATATACATACTGTGTAATACTGATACCAATAATAGCATTTTTGCCGTATTATGGTCATTTTGAGTACTACCGGCACTTCTTTTATAGGGGCACAGACTTCACAGAGTCCATACATAGCAATGACGCTAATTCCGTCAACAATGGCAGCATGGAAGGGCACATGTCTGTTTACAATTTGGCCGACTTTGTGAGAGCCACCAACGCCGACTATTTTGGGACAAATGAGGCTCCAGAACCTTATCTTTATGAGCATGAATATACGTAGGATGAGCTGCAGGTTTTAGAAGGTCAGTGTGCAAGAAGACAGAGTGATAGGACGGGGAGGAGGCGCCGAAAGGGTCAGGACCAACAAGACTTGATGGTAAAATGTGGAGCTTGCCAGGCCGGGTCAACAGGAATTGAGTGTTCCTGCTGCACTGAGTGGCATTCGGTGCTGGAATAGAATAATTATTGTCATTGCAAGGGTGTACAACGAAAATCATTTTTCCAGCCTCCTCCTCAGCATTCTCAAAAATAATAGGCGCTGCTGGGCCTTTTTGATGATGTGGGTGGTGTTCACAGTCCAGTCCAGTCGAAGGAACTTAAAGGTTACCCGTTTCCCTTCTTCCCCATTGATGCTCGTGTACAATATGTACTTCCAGCAGGTTGGATCAGAATCTTGGAACTGCACTCTGAAGATGACAGCCTACAAGGATGCCCAACACAATTTAGCATGCTTCCGCTCATGGGCTGCTTGTAAGTTCTCCTCCCACGGCACGGTGAACTCCACCAACTCCCGACCATATTACCAGGTCTGGCCAGAGTGACGTCTCAGCAATCTCCCTGGGGAACTGCAACTGCTTTCCAAGGTCAACCCTCGTGTCCCCACGCACTTCAGGGTGACAGGAGACCAGGTGTACCTCTCTTACAGATGGTACTGACTCATGCCCTGGTTTCTTGTTTGGTGGATCACCTTGCCTATCTCACCTAAGCGTCTCCCGTCCTAGAGATCCCATCAACGTAGCAGGTCCGGTTTGATTTCAAATCCACCCTGGCAATACACTTTAAAATATGGACAACATTGCGGATAAATATTACAATTCTGGTGACCTAAAGATAGGCTAATTTTATGTCACGAAGAACAAAAGTGTCGACACCTTGCAATTCCTCTTTAACTCCTCCCGTATCATCTTACAGTTCCGGAACACAGACGGTGAAAGTTTGACGTGAAGGGTTGATTGATTGACGTTGTCTCGCTGAAGGTGTGCCGCATCACTCTTGATGCCCGACAGGAAAAACGTGATTATTCTGCATTTTTCTTTGACAGATTAATAACTAGATTACGATCTCAGAGCATACTGTACATGTTTTACCAGGTTCTAAAAATGTGTTTGGAGCTGCAGTTGACATCTTGCTCTTACCTCAAGGCTGGAATTTTTTTTCTTTAATATATTTGTTTTTATTCCCACGAGTCTCCATATTATTTTATTATTATTGTATTTTATTTTATGGTGGGGAGAGGGGATGGTGCTGCAAGGCTGCAACTCTCTTGAACCCTCTTGGAAGGGTTCTTGAGGGTACATGGGAGTTTGCCCGACAGGTCTAGATGGGTTTTGTGGACTTGGAGAAGGCATTTGACCGGTTTTATTGAGAAATTGGAAAGTACTCTGGCAATATGAGGTACCGGACCGCCTAATTCAAGCTGTTCCCTGTATGACTGGTGTCAGGTGTTCACATTGCCGGCAATAAGTTGGAACCATTTCCAGTTCAGAGAGTTGGACTCTGCCAGGGCTGCCCTTTGTCACTGATTCTGTTCATTACTGTTATGGACAGAATTTCTAGGCGCAGCCAGGTTGTTCCGGTTTGGTGGCTGCGGCATCGGGTCTCTGCTTTTTGCAGATTATGTAGACCTGCCGGCTTCATCAAGCCGTGACCTTAGCGGCTGAGAATCAGCACCTCCCAGTTTGAGTCCAGGGTGTCCAACTGTCATAATTAGTTTTTTTAGGTGAGCACAATTGAAAGAAAAGTACTTAAAAATGATTTACCGAATGAAAAAGCACCCCAGATCGTGATGGACCCCCCCCCCCTTCCCCCCCTCAGGTGGCATCTCCTTGTCATGCAGGTAACGTTGGAAGCCATCTGGACCGTCAAGGTTACATTTTTTCTCATCAAAGAATACAACTTTTGTCCACCTTTCAACGTCCCATGTTTGATGCTCCCTGGCAAAGTGTAAACGGTTACGAGCCGATGTCGCAGCGGGCATCCGTCATGGCTGAGGGATGTGTGGTAACATCTGGGTTTTTCAACAGGACAACGTTGCAGTTGAGAGGGAGAACAACGTCACTCTTTTGGACCACCCTGCATGTTCCCCTGATTGAAATCCCATTGAGAACATTTGGTGATGGATGGCAAGGGAAGACAGTCGATGTACATAAGCTTGTCTTCTTCCCACGCCTTTGTTTTCTGTCTATATGTGTAATTTAATTTGTTCTATTGTGTGTATTTTGTGTGGCTGAAAATACACAATCCATTGTAAAGCTAATATCTAGCCAGTGGGGTGTGGTGAGGTGTCACTATCCCAGTAGCTCTCCGGTGAAACAATGCTAAAAACAATACTGGCAGATCATCCAGCTCATGTTTTTGTTGGCAGTACTTGGAGATTTTTTTCAGAAGGCTTTACGAGGAAAGTAGGTGTGTCCCATTATGTGTGTTTGTTGCCGTTTTTATATCTTTACAATACGCAGAAAAGTGTGTTGGGTGCTTTGTTCCAATGTGTGAAATCGGACTGTCACGGGATAAATGCTGAGCTTCGTGCCGCCCATCGGACGTTCAGTATCTCTGGGGGCTTATGGGGCAGTTGGCGGGACCAGACGCTTGGCTTCTGCGTGATGACTAGATGATCTGTCTGAGGCGGAATCCCTTTTTGATTGACAGTAAAATGAATGAATTAGCAATCTTGGGGTATAAAAACCTCCACCCGAGCTTTTCTTCCGTTGATCTGCACTGATCTAAAGTCTTTACCGATCCCCAACGACTTTGTCTCTGACAAAAACAACTAGAAACAGAGGTTTGAATTTACATATAAATAAATAAACACGTTTATGATGTAGGCTGGAAAAAATGAGCTTCCCCCCCTTGAATGACCAGCTGCCCCCACCGTCCCAGGGGGGGTGCCCGGGAGGCATCTGGACTAGATGACCGAGGCACCTCAACTGGCTCCTCACGGTATGTGAAGGAGCAGCGGCTCCTCTGAATTCCTCCCGGATGACCAAGCTCCTCACCTTATCTCTTAGGGACGTGGTCACCAACCTGATGATGGTGGTCTGTTGTGGCTCCTCTAATGAACTTTAACTCCAAGGATTATTTTTTTTGCAAAACCTTGCAGATGATTGTAATATCGGTACTTAAAACTCAGGGTGTTCATCCAGTCAGAATGTTGTGCAACCAGTTATGACTTTTGTAAGAATCTACCGTGTAAGGACACCCATGAGGTGACAAGCAGAACGTTATATAAAGAGACAATTTTACAGGTGATCTCATTTGGGAGGAAGTGACAGTGCTGTGAGAAGATCTTCATCCAGACGGTAGAGAAAGCTCCAGAGTGAACGTAAGTCCTTCTCTTGGTTCCACTTTCACCCAACTTCTTTCATATTTCATATATTCTCATATTATACAAGAGTGGCCTTTCTTGGTCTGTAAAAACCGTACGTGTTGTTGGAATAAACTCTGCTACAGTGAACATACAATGCAATGCTGGAGGTGTAGCAGACCCTCAGGAAGATGTAGGCACTCTCGAGATTTTTCCCTACCTCTGAGTCCTATTTTTGCTTCAAGCGGAATGAAGAAGACATTGGAGTGTGTCCAAAATAAAGGAAATAGTGGCTATTGAGTCCTCAATGTGAGACGTGGCGACCAATGTAGAATTCTACATTCTCAGTTTGTTTGTTGTGTTTTTTGGTCTTGTCCAGCATCATAACAGCTGAATGGGAGTCAAGCTGCCTTTAAGTGCGGAGCAAAATCGCTTTGCCAAGGGAGATTTCATCATCCAAATGAGTCTCCCTTGACCTTTGAATGCGTTTATTGTGAATTTTGTTGCGCCACATTTTGATGCCGGGCCTGACCTGAAAAGGGACGGGTGGGGGGTGGGGTGGGGGATATAAGAAAGGGTGCAGAAGAACCTCACAAACAAATTTCAACCATATTATAAACAACCGTGATAATCACAATTTCAGCAACAACCAGAGCAGTCACATAACAAAATGAGCAAAAATACAGGAAAAAAATAATAATAATAAATACATATACATATATATATATATATATACATATACCCCCCCACACACACACACACACACATACATACATACACATGTACCAATGATAAAAAACATACAAGAAAAACAAGGAGAAAAGAAACAGAACCTCTTGAACAATGACCGTCCAGATCTACATGAAATCTACATTACTCTGCAGTGACAGGATGACCGCATCAGAGCAAAACAGAGAATGAGAAGATGTTCGTGGTGAACACCGCCATCCATCCCAAACCACACTCCCTCCAAAAGCGAGGGTCCGACTAGGAAGACGCCGGAGCACAACCCCCCAGCAGGCTCCCCACAGAGGGGACGGCCCGCCCCCGCCCCCGTCCCCCCAAGAGGCAACCGCGGGTCCACTCCGAAGAGGTACAAGGGAGACCCGGCCGGACGCCACTCAGCAGCCGACGCGGGCCACAAGGAGGGCCCGGGCGCCAACCCCCGGAACACCCGCCGGGGCCCGGCCAGCTTCGGCAAGCAGGACAACCGCCCCCGAGCCCAGAAGCCACCCAACCCCCAAAGCAGGGGCCATATTCAACACTCCGGGAGCTCCAGGCCGCCCCAGACACAACTGTTGCGGGCCATCGCCTTCCCCGACACCAGAGACGTCACCGTGTTTGCAAAAAGAGACAAGAGCTGACAAGAGGCCTCTCTCGACGCATCACACAGGAACCTGTTTGCCTTTGCCCATCAGGAGATCAGTCTTGCTTCTAAATGTATAAAGTCTACCATACCAAACTATTTCTGACTTGGACAATTTGTGATTGTCTTGCAGATCTCTGTCACTCTCCAAAATGCAGCTCATCCTCCTGGCTGTCATGGTGGCAGTCAGCCTTCTGCCAGGTAACCAAAAAGCCGACTTTACTGTAAAGAAATCCAATTCCCACTCAGTGGGGGCTTTTGGTCATTCAAGGAGGGAAAGCAAAAAATTTTGGCCTCTAGAACAACAAAATGAAAAACTTGGAAAAGGCTCCAATGGAGGTTTACACCTCAAGATTGCCCATTCGCCGATTTCACTATCAATCAAAAAGTCATTCCGCCTCAGACAGATCATCCAATCATCATGCAGAAGTCGACCGTCTGGGTCAGCCCACTGCCGCTTAGCCTCATTAGGGTCGCGGGTATGCTGGAGCCTATCCCAGTTGACTTTGGGCGGTAGGCGGGGTACACCCTGGACTGGTCGCCAGTCAATCGCAGGGCACATATAGACAATCATTCACACTCTGATGGACAATTTAGAGCGGCCAATGAAGCTAACATGCATGTTTTTGGAATGTGAAACACGTTGAAGGATGGATGAAGATGCTGGAAATGTCCGTTTTTTTTCCTTGATCGTGAACCTTTCTTTCAGGTTTCCTTTCTGCAGAGTCGTTGACTTGTTCCGTAAACTACTATGGAAAGACATACACCGAAGTACACGTAAGCAATTGAGCTGGGCTGTCTTTTCGTAGCGCTCACTATTTGCGAGGAACGACACAGCAACATCAAATCAATTGGAAATGACGGTTTTCCTTTCTTTTTGTCCTGTCAACAGGTAACTGTAGACAACTTTACAGCCACGTTGTGCTTTGGCATTAGGGATGGACCTGATTGCATTACCTTCACGACTCCTGAAGCTATAGGGATTTTTCTTTTTAGAAACGTTTCTATTGACAATTCAGATGTGCCATTCTACCTGGAGTTGCTGCCAGAGCTTGAAGGGACATCACCATGCTATTCTCAGGTGTACATAGTGTCCATTAATAACGACAAATTGGTGAGTGATGCTTTTTAGGGTTTATTTCAAAGACTTTCATCAGTATTTAAGTTTTTGAGCAGCATATTTCTTTTTTTTTTTTTTTTTTGACAGGTCACGGCCAGATTCCGCACTTTTGGAAATCAAGGAAGTTTTTTGGCTCAATCCACATTTGCTTCAGTTGTGGTGAGAATATCAACTTTTATTGACTTAAATGACCACACGCTTGAAGTAAGAAGATGGAACTATGAAGAGAAAAATCAAAAAAATAGGTTTTGATCATTCCCACAACCCCGGTTTGAGTTGAACTGTGTGATCGAGCCATCATTCTGTCTTTTGTTATTATTATTATTTTTCATTTGCTCTCACAGCACGCAGTAGAAGCTCCATGTTGGGCTTCAGGGAAACAGCAGACGTTCTAGCAGCTCAGCAACGGGATATTTTTTTATCTCCGTACGTTCTTAAACAAAACTTGAGGGTTGTTTGAATAAAATCTAGTTGAATAACGGCCAGTCAGTTTTTAGTAGAGATGCATCAATCAATTCCAACACAGATTATTAGGGTTGTAATGATTTGTTTTAATGACAGTTCAATTTGTGGTTGCTGGTTCGATTCAAGGAGGATACCGGTTCATTTAGAACGACACGATCCGAAACGATCCAGTTTTGATTGAGAGGAGGCAGGTGGGGTTTCCTAGATTCCCTTTGCTTTGTGTTCAGGTATCAGGTACACATTAGTTATGAATATAAACAAACGGGGAGGCAACAATTCACGACAAATGCACTCGGCTGGAATTACCAACGAATGAATTAACAGGTTAAATTAAAACGTCTCTGAATTAAATCCTACGAAAAATTGCATTTTTGAAGATGTCCTCACGCACTCTCCTACCAGTGTGCACACGCTCAACACCACATGACGTCATCCGTGCGCCCCAGTCAACCAACTGGACTAATGGACTTACGCCAAACCAAACGTCACAATTATAACATTTATTGTTTATATTATTAGAATTGCTAAAAAACACACAATCATATAAAGCTTTAATTCTTAGCATCCATTCAATCGATTGCTCGCCTTCCAAACGATGATAGATCAATAGACTGTATGTCGTCTGGAATGGCAATTTGGTGGACACAGATCGATGTAGTCGGATCAGAAGAATATAAAGCGATACCTCACTGCAGTGAATGAATGGTTACACCCCTACACATTATCCATGTGTGAAATCCCCAAATGTCATGTTTGACAGGGGATCTGGTTCCAACTCTGGTACAGACTCCAGCTTCTCTGTACTCTGAACACTCTAGCTTCTTCTAACACACAACACTCACACATGAAACAATTGAACTTGCTCAGAAGTGTGACGTCTTCACGTGTGTCCATGCAGAACGTGACAGCCAAGGTGGAAGGACAGCTGGTGGATGAGTGGCATCCGCAATTCTTTGAGCTTGTGGGTGATTACCTGAGCGGCTGCAGATACTTAGGTAAGCACGCCGCCTCAGTCATTGCAACACCACCACTGATTGGCGTACGTGTTCCCTCATTAGCAGTTCTGTTGTAACCTGACTTAGAAGTGCGGTAGGCCACATCCTCAACGGCCAACCGGAAAAACGCATGTTTCCAGTTCTCCTACTTTTTGCATATGTTTAAGTGTATGTGATGAACAATATCATTTTTTACATGGCTGGTGAGGCACTGACTATCTTTGGAGTTTTTTAGGTAAATACTAGTTGTTGTAATAATTTGCCTTGGTTAACAAAAATGTTATCAGTTACTTCTTAGCCCCTTTTATTTATTTATTTTCATTAAATCTAAAAAAAAGTGTGACCTTATCATTTTTATTGCTCTCCAGGAAAACTTTGCTACAAAAGTCTTCTGTCGTTGTCACTACGCAATCTGCACCAGAAACACAATCGGTTCTGTGCATGTGCAGAGCATGCCGACATCCGGTTTAAGGGAAGATGAGCTTAGAGCAGTCGCCACTGAGTCCTGCAAATGCCTCAAACATAACATTTCTCAGTACTTTATTGTCTGACTAGTATGAACAATGATGTCACACTTACATAAACACATTACACTGGCTGTACAAAGTCGTGGTGTTGAATACGTGTTTGTGCAACATGAAATTATTGGCAACACGTTCCAACTCTCAAGCCAAGAGGAAATGCTCACGGCAGCGTCTTAAGAGCTCTGCTTTGTATTTGACCAGGAAATGCACAAATTCTGCAATTTTTACTTAAAAAAATGCTAAAAGCAATTGGAATTGGAATTTTTAGAGGCACAGACGTGAATTAGAAGAGAGACATTCATTACAGAGATTGTACTGTTCAGTAGCACTGATTGTACTAGTTTGACGCCGAGACCTCCCCAGTCCCGTAAAACACAATCAGCCGTCGTTATCGTAATTTCCGGTGTATAAAAGCCTGTGGTCCCCAACCACTTGATACTGGGTCGCACAAGAAACAATGAACTATTTCTGACCCGTCCCCGTAAGATCTGCATAATATGCAGAGAACGGCTCTCTAACGAGGCAATGAAGCCTTCAAAACTGCTTCGGTACTAGGAGACCAAGCAGCCTGGGTTGAAAGAAAAGCCTTGGCGGCAAACTGAGTTCAGAACTCTCTTTATCCTTCTTTCTTTAGCAATATTTAATACTTTCAGCAGCAAAGGTGTCACTCTATTGTGGTTCTTATAAAGTCCAGAGTGATAACCCCAGCAAAAATAGTTTCATCTCCAGCAATTTCCCATGTGATCCTACATAAAACTGTACGTAGCAATGTACATAGCGCCATACATGTCCTGCACCGCTCCAACATACTTCTCTTCCACTCCAGACTTCCTCATACAATACCGCAGTTCCTCTCTGGGCACCCTGTCATAAGCTTTCTCCAGATCTACAAAAACACAATGCAGCTCCCTCTGACCTTCCCTGTACTTCTCAATCAAAAATGGGCACCAGCACACTTCTCTTCCATTCCTCAGGGATCTTCTCATTATTTAAGATCTTGTTAAACAACCCGGTCAGGAACTCTACTGCCACCTCTCCTAGACACTTCCATACCTCCACAGGTATATCATCAGGACCGAGTGCCTTTCCCTTCTTCATCCTCTTCAATGCCCTCCTCACTTCTTCCTTACTAATCTATGCTACTTCCTGGTCCACAACAGTCACCTCTTCTACTCTTTGTTCTCTCTCATTTTCCTCATTCATCAACTCTTCAAAGTACTCTTTCCATCTTCCCATGACACTACTGGCACCTGTCAATACCCTTCCATCCTTATCCTTCATCACCCTAACCTGCTGCACGTCCTTCCCATCTCTGTCCCTCTGCCTTGCCAACCTGTATAGATCTTTCTCTCCCTCCTTGCTGTCCAACCTAGCATACAAGTCATCATAAGCCCCTTGTTTGGGCTTTGCCACCTTTACTTTCACCTTACGCTGCATCTCTCTGTACTCCTGTCTACTCTCTTCAGTCCTCTCATTGTCCCACTTCTTCTTAGCTAACCTCTTACTCTGTATACACTCCTGCACCTCCTCATTCCACCACCAAGTCTGCTTATCTACTTTCCTTCCAGATGACACACCAAGTACTCTCCTACCTGTCTCCCTGATCACAGTAGCTGTAGTTGTCCAGTCATCTGGAAGGACTTCCTGGCCACCCATAGCCTTTTTCAACTCCTTCCTAAAAGTCACGCATCACTCCTACTTTTTCAGCTTCCACCATTTCGTCCTCTGCTCTGCCTTTACCCTCTTCATCCTTCTCCCCACTAGAGTCATCCTACACACCACCATCCTATGCTGTCTGGCTACACTCTCACCTACCACTGATCTCCTTCAGGTTACACCTTCTACACAAGATGTAGTCTACCTGTGTGCTCCTACCTCCACTCTTGTAGGTCACCCTATGTTCCTGTCTCTTCTGGAAGAAAGTATTCACTACAGCCATTTCCATCCTTTTTGCAAAGTCGACCACCATCTGTCTTTTTGCGTTCCTCTCCTGGATACCAAACTTGCCCATCACCTCCTCATCATCTCTGTTTCCTGCACCAACATGCCCATTAAAGTCCGCACCAATGACAACTCTCTCACTTCTGGGGATGTTCTGCATCACTTCATCCAGGTCTGACCAGAATTTCTATTTCTCCTCCATCTCACATCCTTTTAAAGGTTATTATTATTATAGTATTTCTGAATTGTTTTTTTAAATGTAGGATGAATGAATGAATGACTTATCTGGTAGACTATTGTTATCTAACAGTATGTTACATTGGGCACTGTTTAGAACAGACTGGAATGTGTTTCCCGCCATTGTGTCAGAGGCAGAAGTATTTTCTGTACATGGACAAATAGGAGAAAGTATGGCTCTGTGATGTGTCTGATGATACTCTGACAGTTTGAATGGGATAAAGTCATGTATGTTGATTCCAGATCAATTACTTCTACCTAACACAACAAGCTGTGTCCCAGCAAAAGGCCTGCTGACTTGTAATGTAACTGCGTTCCTCACAATATCTCAGGATGACAGGTATGTTTCTGTGTTGTCTCTCGTATTACCGATGCCCCCCAAAGCACCTACTCACCACCAACCCCGCCCTGTTAGGTGCCCAGTGAACTATGTGTGCACTGTGACCGGCTCCACCATCATTGATTACTCCGGAAATTCCGTCTCTGTGGACGATCGCTGTGCCTACACTTTGTACTCCAATTCAAGTGTCCGCATAGTTGGCCTTTTCAAGGAACGTCGTCGTAAAGACGTTGTGTTTTTGGACCGTGTCATCATCGAGCTGCTGGACTCCGATTCTGTCATTCAACTTGGCCCGGGTGTGAAAGTTCTGGTAAGTCGCTTTCATCAGCAGGTGATTTGTCATAAAAGACTGTATTTGGTCTTGTTCTGGTATTGTTTCTCCTCAATGAAGAGAAGCATGAGTGAGAAGTTGAGTGTGTTTATCATGCAGGTGAACAACAATAATGTGGACATCAGCAGTGTGGGATATGAAGGTTTGGACTTCCACCAGGACCAGACTGGGGTCACGGTGACCATATATCAGCCTGACGACAACATGACTGTCTTTTTCAACGGAGACACTGCTCAGATCCTCCAAACAAAACAGATGTCAGGTGATATTTTCTTCTAGCTTCCAACTGACTGGGGACGATTTGTAACATGTTTGCTGTTCATGTAGTAGAGCTCAGCAGTTTTAGTAAAACCAATCTAGATGTGTCATCAGACAACAGGGATATCAAAGAGTTCCTTGTTTGACTTTGTTCCATCAACTCTTACTGACATGTTGAAGTATTATTCATCTTCATGTTCCTCGCCATTACAGACAATCTGGACAGTCTGTGTGTCAACTCCAGCGTGACTTTAAGTGACGTAAAATCAGAGGATTTCAGCTCTGAGGGGTGAGACCTCGTCACTAGTCCTGCTGACTGACGCTTCATTGTTTTGTTCTTCGCGAGCTTCTATGAGTGTTCTGTTTGTCGCCCCCCCAGCTGTGAGATTCTGTACAATGAGCCACCTGACGAATCCATCGACTGTACCACAGTGACCGAACAGTGAGCAGAAACACTCCACAACATAAGCCAACTCCTCTTTGGTCTTGACTTGGATTCCATCTTTCCATCTCCACTACAGTTGTCAATTCCTGAATGGCAGCGACTTCACAGACTGTCACTCCATTATCAATCCAGAGCCGTACATTGCCGCCTGCAACTACACACTGTGTCATTATCCAGATGTGGACGGCCTGCGGTGTGAGTTTTTCGAGGCCTATGCTCATGCCTGCAGGCTAAAACAGAACGACATGCTCGCTGACTGGAGGACAGAGGCCAACTGCCGTAAGACTTTCCATAACAAGTCCTTCATGTAAAACCACATCAGGACTCATAAGTGGTTTCTTTTGAGGCATCACCATAACACTGCCCTTAGTTATGACAATAAGGCGTGATGGTGGTAATGTTTGTGTTTCAGCGGCACCTCAGGCTTTCTGTAATGACACACAGTGTGTTGATCACGAGTTCTGTGCTGACGGCATCAACAACCAAATCATGTGCTTCTGTCGGGCCATTTTTGCCTCTGACTACAGGTCCAACAACACTTTGGGTAAGAAAAGTTGGGAGTTTGTCACACATGAAACAAAAGGTCACGTAACAAAGATGTTCTTATCTTCAGGTAATCCAGAAGTCTGTACAGACAATACTGCTTCACTTACTCTGGTTGGTTGTCTCCTGGAAGAAAAAGGTTTCCGATACACGGACCTGCACCTCAATGACGACTCTTGTAGAGGTCACAGGGACTTGAACCACATGGTGACCTTTAACTTTAGTCACAGCAACGCCTGCGGGACGGTGGTCACGGTGGGCGTTTCTCTTGTCTTGGGAGTTGTGTTGGAGATCCACGTAATGAACTTTTGAATGTTCTTTACCCTGCAGGCCAACAACAGCGTGGTTCTGTATGAGAACGCAGTCAATGGATTACACACCTCCGAAATTGTTGCTAACTTTGACGAATTCCATGTGAACTTTTCATGCTATCACTACCAGCCCAAAGTCCAAAGTATGACCTTCAGAATCAAAGACAAGTGAGTTCAACATGTTTGACCAGTAACATTTGCTTTTGAAACCCAAATGATAAAGATTAGAGTGTGTGTGCAGCACTGTTTTCCAGCAGGTTGTATCAGGATCTTGGAATTACACTCTAAAGATGACTGCCTACAAGGACGCCGAACACAGACAACCTGTGATGTCTAACGGAGACATTCGGTTGAACCAACAGGTTTGGGTGGAATTGATGACATACGGCCTGGACGCCAACCTTGTCTCCTTGGTAACAAAGTCCTGCTGGGCCACCAGGGGCTCATCACCCAATGAGCACCTGAGATATTACCTGATCTATGACGGGTGAGAGAATATGTCTGAGGCCATTCACTGCTGCTTGGAAATTTCTCAATGATAGTTAACTTTCAGCTCTCAAAGTCTAAAGCAGGCCAGAGGATCAAAGCTGTAACTTGTATTTTCCTGTCTCTGGAAAGATGTCCAATCTCTGTGAAGCCCCCAGTGAAGGTGATAGACAATGGAGTCGGAGTGTCCAACAGCTTCTCCTTCAACATGTTCCGCTTCACTAGACACGGCTATGAGATCTCCCTGCACTGCAATGTTAAACTGTGTCCCAATCAGAACGAAGACTGCCAGCCGGTAAGCCACTTGACACGTTTTAGACCGCATGTCATTGAAGCACACAACCTCTTCTCTTAACTCTAATCACTCCTGACAAATTAGGACTAGATTTCTGAAGCTAGAACTATAATCAGACCCTGACTTTAAGCCTCGATCACCCTTGACCACAATCACTTCACCTTACCTTAACCAAGAACATGCTTGCCTTCATTCGATCCTACCGTATTATATCAAGTGAACTACCCTCCATGTTGACCCGATCCTCAAACCACATCTTAACCTATGCTGACACTTTGACTCAGAGTTGTGCTGGACGGACTAAGAGAAGAGGACAAAGGTCTGCCGGGTCTGAATATGTTGATGAAAGCCCCACCCTCATCAGCATGTCTTGGACCAATTAGGTAAGACAAGACTCTGCTGCTGACATGTGACCAATGAGGTCTGATCACCTGATAGTTGTTCTGCTTGTCTTTTCAGGCTGTTTCAATGGCGAGTCAGAGTGTGGACCTACAGAAGGTCCCCAGACCTGATGGGAATGTCTTTTACAACTTTTGCTTAGAAACATTTTAAAGTTGGAAGTCTATGATTGTCTGATAACTACGACATTATTGCAATCTGGTGAAGGGAAAGTAACCTGTTAAGTGCTATGTCTTTAGTAGAACCGCTAATCAATCATTACATAACATTACACAAGAATGCTACCAATGTTTCTTGCTGAACGGAACTGCCTTGGAACTGCCTTGAAAAATGCAAAAAGAAGTTGGTCTCAATTTAATTAAACTCTCTTGAATGGCCTAAAAATTCCACCACTGCTCTTTTTTTTATTTAAAAACTCTATTGGTTAATATTGTGAGTCGTTACTCATCTAAAAAGGTGAAAATGTGTTATGACAAGGCTTATCCACTGCAACGGCCACCACCAGGGGGCGCCTCACCGTGGCCGTTGCAGTGGATAAAATGAGTGGCCGGACGGATATGGCGGAAAGGTAATGTCATTTTTTGTTGTAAATGGCTAAACACTGTGAGCATGAAATGAACCAAGCGATGTAAGTTGTTTTATATCTGCCAGCTAATAGCAACATGAGCTTGTTCCATTTCCACCGCTTATCCGGGTCCGGGTCACGGGGGCAGCAGTTTCAGTAGGGAAGTCCAGACGTCCCGGTCCACAGAGACCTCTTCCAGCTCCACCGGGAGGACACCGAGGCGTTCCCAGGCCAGCTGTGAGACATAGTCCCTGTGTCCTAGGTCTTCCCTGGGGCCTTCTCCCGGCTGGGCATGCCCGTAACACCTCACCAGGGAGGCGCCCGGGAGGAATCCGGACTAGATGCCCGAGCCACCTCAATTGGCTCCTCTCGATGTGAAGGAGCAGCGGCTCTACTCTGAGCTCCTCCCGGATGGCCGAGCTCCTCGCCCTATTTCTTAGGTTGAGTCCAGACACCCTACGGAGGAAACTCATTTCCGCCGCTTGTATCCGCGATCTCGTTCTTTCGGTCATGACCCATAACTCATGACCATAGGTGAGGGTGGGAACGTAGATGACTCGGTAAAAAGAGAGCTTTGCCTTCCGGCTCAGCTCTCGCTTCACCACGACGGTCCGGTACAGCGACCGCATTACTGCTGAGGCTGCACCGTCTGTTGACCTCACGCTACAACCGTCCCTCACTTGTGAACAAAACCCAGAGATACTTGAACTCCTCCACCTGAGGCAAGATCTGATTCCCAACCCGGAGGGTACAGTCCACCTGTTTCCGACTGAGAACCATGGCCTCGGATTTGGAGGTGCTGAGTCTCATCCCAGAAGCTTCACACTGAACTACTGCCCCAGTAGACGCTAAAGGTCACAGCCTGATGAGGCCATAAGGACCACATCGTCTGCAAATAGAGACGAGATCCTAAGGTCACCAAACTGTACTCCCTCAACGCCCTGACTGTGCCTAGAAATTCTGTCCATGAAAATTATGAACAGGTGACAACCCCAAAAATGTCAGTGAAAAAAATGATGCAGCAGAATGGTCCGTTTAGTGAAAATGTCATTGTATCAAGTCAAAATGATTCTCAGTAGTTTGTGTGGCCCCCACATGCTTGTACGCATGTAAAATAACACCTCACCAATCATGTCTGGGAAGCAGAACTTTTCCAATAAACTCGCTACCTGCTGTACACGTTCAACCACATGCCTGACTATTCACATCCTTTCCAGCACCTGCACCTTCTTTACTTCTTTACCCATTCACAGTATCCCTCACAGCTTCCTTTGCAGGCCACAGCAGCCGCAGAACACTTCTGACAATTCTGATGCTCCTTAAAGCACGCAGCCTTTCTTTTTTACGAGAAGCCACTATCCAATACATGCCTCAATTTTGTCAACAAAAACAAACCTATCAACATAATATGTAGAGATCCTATCCTCCCATTCTGCGTTTCATAACCTTCAAACACCCCGACCCTCTAATAAACCACAGAGATCTGCAGATCACTGTATGCTTGCTCCTCCCTTAACATTACGTGGACATCGAGGCGGTGCCTCTAGATTGGCAGAATGAGTTGATGGTTTCCCTTTTTAAGAAGAGATGGAAGTTAAAGATGTGTGTGATCACATCTAACATGGGATAACGTTCCTCAACCTTCCTGGTTAGGTCTCTTCAGGGGTTTTGGAGAGCAGGATCCACTGGACAGTTGAATGTTACATTCAGGAGGAGCAGTGTGGTTTTGTCCAGGTCGTGAAGCTGTGGACCAAATCTACACCCTAAGCAGGGTCTTTGAGGGTACATGGGAGTTTGCCAAACCGGTCTACATGTGTTTTGTGGACTTGGAAACGTGGGGCGTACCCCGGGAATATGAGGTACCAGTCTATTCCGTTATCTGGATATGGGTCGTTGCGGCAGAAGTCTCAGTTGGGAAGTCTAGACTTCCTGATCCCCAGCCAGCTCTTCCAGTTCCACCGGGAGTACACCAAAGTGTTCCCAGGGAATCTATGAGACATAATCCCTCCAGCATGGTCCTTCATCAAATCAGTAGAACATCTGCTACAAAGCTATTTAATCATCAAACGGGTATCTGAAGCTGCCGTTGGCTCTGATGTCACATGAACCTCAAGGTGTAGTATCCTCCAGAGGATTGAAGGTGTGCATAAACCTATCATTTAGTCACCCCTAACCAGTACACACAAGCAGAAATGGTTGCAATGCAACATTGGATGATCCCGATGGATGAAGTAGAGTATGGCCAAGATGTTTTAACAAGGCTATGATGTCCGCAAAGAGGTGGCTGAGTCATTGGGAAAAACTTTTAGGCCCCTTGAAAGAGTGAAAATGAACTCAGCAAAGTATGTACAGTGCCTGACCAACCACTTTCGTCCTGGTGTAAAATGAAGAACCGTACTTTCCAAAAGCAAAATGACCTTCATCCATGATAATGCACCATTTCATGACGCAAACAGGAGAGAAACCCATTCTATGGCCCCCTTCTACCTCTGACCTCAACCCAATTGAGAACCTCTGGAGCATCATCAAGCCAAAAAATCTATGAGGGTTCACAACTAAACAGCAGCTATGGGAGGCTATTCTTACATCTTGCACAACAATTCAAGCAGAAACGCTCCAAAAACTCACAAGTTCAGCGGAAGCGCTGTGAAGTTGATATCAAAAAAGTGATCTTATGTGCTTACATGGTTGTGATTAAAAAAGCTTTTGCTTTCAGTAAATTTGACCTCCTTATGCTACAAATTCAACAAATGACCATTTTGGGTTATTAACGTCCAGTGAAATGCTTTGAAACTCAGGTTGTTCAGTGGTTTCACAAACCAGTGAAACCGGTTTGTGAAACCAGTTATGAGGATGTTATGAATATGCTCCTTGTATTGTTTAAAAATACCAGCGATATGACAAGAGCAGTATATAAGAGGGCAAGTTTACAGTTCGTCTTGCTTGGGAGGAATGTGTCAGTGCTGTGAAAAGATCTTCATGTGTAGAGAACACTCCAAAGTTCTGTTCCATTCCATTCCCTTTTCTTCCACTTATCCGGGTAATGTGTATAGGAGCAAATAAATAACATGAGTATAGATATGCTTAACATTTCCCTCCTTTTTATCATAATTTTGCTCACAAGTTGTATCCACACAAACTTCTTCTTTTCAGATTTTCAGTTTATGCTTCATTGGTGTGAACTCAATCATTTACATCCGGAGAGAAAATGTTTTATTCATCGCCAAACAGGTCCAGCAAGTCCAGATCTTCTACCATGGCGATTGCTGTGTCATACTCTATCTAGACCCGTAGGGTCTAGGAGGAGATATACCTGTGCCATCTGAGTTTCAATAGGTCTTACTGCCACATTGATTGATTTATTGAAACCCCCACATAGACAAGGAACAATCAAACATCCACACAACGTCAAAACTGATGTAAACACCGCAATGGACACCAAAATTGAGGAGGCAAGGGTCTTGTACTTCCCGAACACATCCAGCCCGTTTGACCACCAGTCGGTGTTAACCCCCGAATGTTCCCTCAATGGCTTGTGTCAGGCTGCCATCTACAGCCGTGTTGTTGGGGATGAAGGTGCAACACTGATCTCCGCAAAGAGCACACACCCCATTCTCTTCTGCCAACAACATGTCCAGGGCCAACCTGTTTTGGTAGGCCAAAAGGGAGGTGGCCTAGAGCTGGTCTCGCACCGCCTCGAGGCTAACTGGGTCCAATTGCCCAGCTTTGTACATTGTAGGGGATGTAGTTTATTCTGTCCACATTTTTGTTTGAAGTGATCAATGGCAAAATAGATTCAAAACCTGCTGCCATTTGGTTAACCAATTTGTACTCACCTGGCACACCCCTTGGTACTCCGATGGCATCGATGTACGTCGGGTCGTCGTTTCCCAGCCAGGCATGGTTTTGCGTTCCTCGTTTTGTCCTCGTAGAAAATGGCCAGTATCTCCGCTACTGTTGGGGAAAAACAGATACGGGTGATATCAAAGTAATCAGTGCGCATCTTCCAGAAGCTTTTTTTGGTAAGTATAGTGGAGCCAGCACCAATGACCCAAATCCAGGGGTGGAGACGGTGCACACAATTCATTATTCAATTACAAAAATACATGTACCTATACCAACACACATACATTTACAATTCTTCTCATTTCCTGTGTTTGCTAGCCATTAAAACACCATTTTTGCATTCCACAAATGCTTGCCGACTAAATTTCCCCTCCCTCGTGTGCCACTTGGAACAGTCTCATCAGGTGCAATGTTCTGCACCTGGCCTGCATGAGAAACCAGGAAACCAATTATTTCTGTGTGAAAACTAACCCAATAAGGATCCAATCTTTAGCAGTTAACACAAAGCATAGAATTTAACATGAAATACTGCTGAATTTGCGGCCTCCTGATCTTCAGGCCCACAAATCCGGTGGGTGTCGAGTTGGAGGAAGAAGACTACGTTACTACAACGTTATCCAAGGTTACTATTTATTCCGAACTAACAAACCTAATAGAACGGAGCTCCGGGCTTAATGTCCTTCCCCATAGGCCTACACCTACGTTGGTCTTAACACAGTCAGACGAAAAAAGCACAGCTATCAATCCCTGCCCGGCTTTTATACATGTTTGATGCAAATGTAGGTTGATCGATAGCCAATGGGAGAAGACTGCGCCCTTCACTTCTTATCCTAGGGGACCAATCAGATGTTCTTGTCCTCTGCCATAAAACATTCCATTGTCCCTGGTACAGATTCCCACAGGAAATAACACAACCATAAAAGATTTAAACAGAAGTGAGAGGTCTATTTTAAATATAATACAATGATAATACTTAATCATACTTAGTCATATTAAACAGCAACACATTTCATAATTCTAGTTTACCAGTATTTGTTTGTATGACTACGGCAAGTACCCAAAGCGTACTACCCCATCATTACCCTTAGGAAATACCAACATAAGTGAAGAATAAAATCAAGAAGAAATCCAGTATAAGCCCTTCAATACTAAATATGAAATATACCAACAGGAATGAAAATGGAAGTGTACACCTGATCATGGAGGGAGGGTTTGCATCTTCCTCACAGTGACTCAGAACCAATCATTTACAGTTCGAAGAACAGTGATAAGCACACCCGCTTGTTTGGTATAATTATTAGTGGTTGGCATCTCATTGGGTAATTTCACAAATTATGATAGGAAAATAGGGGTCGGTCCCAGAGGAATAGGCCCCTAGCAGGGAACCCCAGCAAGAAGTATTAAAGATGGTACTTAGTGATTCGAGATGGGGATTACGTTTGGCGGAACTGAAGGCAAATGTTAAACTCAAAAGGGTATTTTGTTTTCTCATAGTGACCTTATTATCTGTCGGAGTACCCGGTGACCAATAATCTCCCTGCTGGGTAGTTATTAAAGTTCTCCAACCTGTGTCGAATACGTGCCCAGTCATATACCACCAATATTCGTTGTATGTTTTCCGGATCGTTTTTGGGATAAATCCCTGTGAATCCTTTTAACGATGAAATGGGTGTTTGAACCTCTGTGGTGGTGTTTGGACCAAAGGTCATCTGGATAGAGTTATTAAAGGCCCAACTAATAATCCATGTGTATGTACATATGATTCATTGGGGCCTATGGTTATTTATACAGACCAGGTTTCCCAGTTACTCAACCTGATGGCGAGCTAAGGCGCGGCCTTTGAGCCTAAGGATCCTGTTTTGAACTGTGGGAAAGCCTGGAGCTGACTTTGGGCGGGGGGCGGTGTCGCCAGCCAATCGCAGGGCAGACAAACACTCACATTCACGCATAGGGACAATTTAGAGCGGCCAATGAAGCTAACATGCATGTTTTTGGAATTTGGGACGAAACCGGAGTACCCGGAGAAAACCCACGCACGCACGGGGAGAACGTGCAAACTCCACACAGAGATGCCCAGCAGAGATTCGAACCCTGAACCTCCTGACAGGCCAGGCCAACATGCTACCCTTTCATCCACCGTGCGGCCCCTGCCCGAACAATCCAAGGAAATGAAATGAAGGAATCGACTGCTCAAGGTTGTCATTATGAGACCATGCTCCACTCGCTCTTCTTACCTAAAGAGTTGTTGGATCTGTAGTCAGAAACAAAAATGGCCCGACAGAAGCATCTGAAATCCCCACTAAGGCCCTCCGCACAGAACAGCGCTGAAATCAGGCGTCTCCATGTCACTTGAACTCATCCTGGCATTGCTACACCAACTTTCCGGATTCTCAAGTAGAGCAACTGATTCACATGATGGTGGTGACTCCAGTTTCACCCGCCGACAGTCCTGCTAGTCCCGTGTGGCCTGTTGCCCGTTCTTCTCGGTACCTTCGATACGGACTGGCGCTGTGAAGAGGTTGGCGCAAAGTATGTGCATGGTGGCCTGATATGGACTTCCTGTTTGTGATATTTTCTCCAGTCACCCGTGCTAAGTGCTCCATTTAGACATAGCTAGTACATAGCCACTGCAAGCAGGAATCCTGTGATCAGCTATTGATCAGCTATTGACTAGGAATTTGCCTTCGCTTTTTGTTGCCATTCTGCAAATGGAAAAGACAAAACAGGAAACTCGACGACAAAATGGAAAAAGCAAAGATTAAATGTAAAAAAGAACGACTGGGTTTTTATAGTGTTGTCATTTCCCTTCTGATTTTGCCAGTCCTGTGATTCCATACTCAAGCTGCATTGGCCGCCTTCGAGCTTCCTCTGCTGCCATCTGGCGACAGAGGTGTGCATATACACGCTGGACGTAGCGACGTGAGGGGAGGCTGCCCTGACGTCATCACGTCGTGCAGACGCAGTTGGCCTGCCTCATTCGCGGCGCTGGACAATCGCGCCGCGTGGCCAGAACACGCCAACGACCGAAATTCTACGCTTTGTGAAGGTACGTTCCGTGGAAGTAAAGAGGAATGTGTTCGCCGGGGGATAGAAGCCGCTCCCGAAGCTGTGCTGTTGCTCTTGGGGCGGAAACGGGCTGACTTTGGCGTGCGGACCGAAGTAACGGCAGGCCAGCGACACTCCGCCTGCAATGTGGTCATTTTAAACGGGACTGTTGTTATAAAGTGATAGCTGGCGCGGCCTGGAGATACCCAGCGCTGGCGACGGTCTGTGGTGCCACCACCGTGATTCGGCGCGCACCCAGATTAGAAATCCGGCCTGGGAAGTTCTTAAATTGCCTTTTAGGTCGCTGGTCTACGCTCTATGGCCGCCCTGGTTTGCACAGGGAATGCTTGGGAGTGTGGTCTGCAGGTGCACGGGACTGCCCGGAAGTGCTCCATTTGCGGGATCTTGACTTGTGTTTGCCCCTCAGATGGCCCTCACCCAGGTGTCCTCCAACAAGTGTGCAGGAGGCTTCCAGAAGGTCTTTGAACATGACAGGTGACTCCCTTGGCTCTGATATGGCGGCGGATCTTGCATGCTTGGTGTAACGCTTCTGCCCCTCCTCTCCTCCAGCACCGAGCTCAAGTGCAAGATGAAGTTTGCCGTCTTCCTTCCCCCCAAAGCCGAAACGCACAAATGCCCCGTCCTGTACTGGCTCTCAGGTGGCCGCGCTTCCCTTGGACACGACCCGGTTATTCCGACCAGCGTGCTGATTGATTCTGCCTGTCCGATCTCGCGTCCCCGCAGGCTTGACCTGCACCGAGCAGAACTTCATCACCAAGGCGGGGAGTCAGCTGGCGGCGGCGGAGAACGGCATCGTCGTCGTTGCTCCGGACACCAGCCCACGTATGAACAAACAAACAAACCAAAAACCGCAACCACGGACAACTCTGCAGTCGTTTTGCAAGAATATTGTAATTATTTAAAATAAAGTCGTAGTTTGAGCGGAATAATCTGAGGAAGTATAATTTGTCATATTACTGGCACAAAGACGAAGTTTTAAAGGAAAAAAAGATGATTTAAGTAGTAGTTGTAATCCATCCCTTCATTTTCTATGCAGCTCGTCGTCATAAGGGGTGGCGGGGGTATGCTGGAGCCTATCCCAGCTGGGCACACCCTGGACAGTGGTCAGTCATAGTTGGAAAAAATCAACGGAAAATGAGGTTGCGGGAAACGTTTCATGAGAACAAAGCGGGAAACAAAGTTGATAGTAAAAAAATATTACAATGCTGAGATGCATTTTTTCTTGCTATACTGTATGCAGAATATAATAAGTAATTAGCATATGCAATATTTACTAATAAGTTAATAATATGGTTTTTCACTGAAGAGTCTGGATCGATTGAAAAGCTCAAACACGATCTTTGCGTCCCGCTGCAGGCGGCTGCAACATCGAGGGCGAGGATGAGAGCTGGGATTTTGGCACCGGAGCCGGCTTCTACGTGGATGCCACCCAGGAACCCTGGAAGAACAACTACCGCATGTACTCCTACGTCACACAGGAGGTACTCTCGGGTCCTAAAAGGCCCCGCTAGGCTGTGGAAACTCTTTTTTTAAATCTTTGATTCTGCTCTCAGCTGCCCAAGCTGATCAACGCCAACTTCCCCACCGACCCTGACAGGATGTCCGTCAGCGGGCACTCCATGGGCGGCCACGGGGCGCTCATCTGTGCCCTAAAGAACCCTGGGAAATACAAGGTAGGTAGTGTAGGCGTCCTCTGATTGGTCCATAGTGATTTGTTTTGTCTGTACCCGTGTCGTCTGCAGGCGGTGTCGGCCTTTGCCCCCGTCTGCAACCCCATGCAGTGCCCCTGGGGGCAGAAAGCCTTCGCCGGCTACCTGGGTCCTGACCGCGCCACATGGGAGGTAAGAGGCCGGCCCTCGTTAGCGTCATCAAACTCTCCAGGAGCGACGTCCTTGTACAACAAGATCTCCTTCCCGTTTGGCCCTTCAGGCGTACGACGCCACCGTCCTGGCGGCGGCGTACTCGGGCCCTCAGCTGGACATCCTCATCGATCAGGGCCGCGACGACCAGTTCGGGTCGGCCGGCCAGCTGCTGCCGGACAACCTGATTGCCGCCTGCTCCGAGAAGAAGATCCCCGTCGTCTTCAGGCTGCAGAAGGTCAGCCCGGACGGAAATGGAGGCGTGAACGTTCCTAACGCGTTATTTCCCCCCGCAGGGCTACGACCACAGCTACTTCTTCATCTACTCCTTCATCGACGAGCACATCAAGCACCACGCCAAGTTCCTCAACGCCTGAGTTGGACCAAACCAGTCCAGGAGAAATGTCTGTGTGGATTAAAAGTGACAAGGAGCAGACGCGCTAAAGAGTCGTTTTACTCGCATTTCTCTCGCACAAGCTCCACAGCAGTTAAGGCGACTTTAAAGGGACTTTTTCATGCTTCACAAAACACAAAAACAATTAATGCAAACACATGTGCTCCCGAGTACCAAAAAAAATCTGGCCGACATTTTTACACCAACTGAAACAAAATGTGGTTTTCATCACACCGTGTAACCCGCATTGCTTGGTTCGCGTCAAAGGAAATCATAAATACAAATTCAAAGTGCGGATTGTGTCCGTTAGTGTTCATTGCCGCGTTTCAAACCGAAAATTCCCCTTAAAGTCTTGTGCACAAGTCTTCACGCGCGTGCTGCAAATATTCAGCGCGTGCAGGCGCCCATTTGAGACGTGGCACGCGCGCGACTATCCCCCCGCGGTTTGCTCGACGGCGCCTCTGCAGGTGAAAGGTGGCATTGCAGGACGTAATCGTTAAAGACAACCAGACGCCATCAAGGGTGACAACACACTTTTAGCTTTGGATGCCAGACTGCTTATTGTTCGGTTATCGCTGACAAAGGTTTCAAGAAGAAAAAAAACATAAATATAAATATATATATAAATATATACTTAGCTTCCAGGCTAGCTGGTTGGAAGGTGCGGCCCCTCTGCCGCTCCGAGCGACATTTTAACCCCCAAAACGCCACCGGCGGGTGTATTTCGCTAACGGGGGTTGAGCGTAACCGAGTGAACAAATGAATTGACTTGGACTTGTCACGATTCGAAGTTCGACTTCAAAGCAAACGTGGGCCGACAACGTCACAGCGCATGCGCGTGTGCGGGGCGTGGCTTACGGTGTTAACTTCAATGCTGCGATTCGTCGTCTTCACCAGCAGAGGCCGCCACAATTCACTAAAATGTCCCTTTCGATACAAGAAGCCAAATGTGCTTCTAAGGGGGCATCAAAATGCAATTCTGACTAATTACGTCAAACCTGAAAGAATTAAGCTCCCGTGGGTGTTAATGCATTCCTACTTAAAAGTCCCTTTTTGTGCTTAGTTGCTATTGTGACAAATACGTAACGTCCGTCTTTCCAACGCAATTGGAAGATCATATTTTCCTCAACCGTTGAATTGTAATATTTTACACCTCATTAAAACATTGCCATTAATAAAACGGCTGTGGGGAAAAAAGCTGTAGCCTTACGTGCCATTTTGGGTAAATCCTATCCTGGGCTTATCACATGACAACCACCCAAACTTGCCAATATGTCGCTTAGGGACTGAACCCAAATATAAATCTGGCCCATTTTGGGCGAATTTAAAGTGTTATGAAAAGTAAAATGTTGTGGCGCTAATACACCCTTTGCTTTCACAAATTGCATTTTTTTTTCTTAATTAAAACAACAATGAAATACAAAAAAAGAGACAACTTTCAGGCTAGGCTGAGTAAAGAGCAAGCACTTTTTTGTAATCCTGCAGTTTGTCTTCCTGACCAGCAGAGGCCGCCACAATTCACTTGACGTCCCTTTAAATCAGGGGTGTCCAAACGTGCTCTATAGAGGGCCATTTACTAAACAATTCAAATATGCAAGGTTCACTTTGGTATTTTGTAAATAATCCCACGTGGACATGTTAAAAAGGTATACATATTTCTAGAAAATGCACTTTATCTTTGTGATATACGTGAAATGTTCCTATAATTATATTATTGTCCCCTATGATGATCTGACTTTTTTCCTCATTCCTCAGTAACAACTTTTTTCTCTTACCACTTTTACTTTATTCTTGTAAAATTAGAAAATTATATTTAGAGAATGTGTTGTGGGTCAAACTTTGGAAACCCCTGCATGAAATACACTTTTTATGATCGGTGACGGATCTATTGTAGTATTGCGTATTGTCTCCGCAAGTGATCAGTCGCGTCATGATTTGGCACAAATTCTGTACGTCCTTCGCCACGGTGTAAAAAGTTCACTAGCAGGAAGCCGATTAAGAATTCGGGGAAAAAAAAAAAAACCCCGCTACGACTCAACTTTTGGGAAAACACACTGGCTCAGCGACTCCACAGAAACGACAGTCTTATAAGAAAAAGATCACAAAAATATATTAGCAGAGAAAAATACTTTTGGTATATTTCATCTGGAATGTACACAACCGCAAAGTCTCCCCAGCGCCGTCCCGTTAAAATAAATAGATCTGCCTTGGAATACAAACGGCGGCTAAAAGTGGTTGCACGCTCGGCAAACGTCTTACAAAAAGGTATATTTTTGTCAAACGCGCTAGACACTGGCCAGCCGACGCCCGCTAGCTAAAGCGCTATTTGGACAATCATTTACAATTCGCTCCCACAATGCAACAGACTTCTCACAGTGTTTCTGGATTTGACTTTTTATGCCGACCACAGCAGTTATGTCCTTTAGATCTGATCCGCGATCTGGTATGCTCACCTCAGCAAACCCCTCAGTTGATGTGCAAAATGAACATGCAGCCGACATCGAGCGCTTGGGACCTTTTGCGGCCATGAGCCAGCGCAAGAAACGCGATTTACTTTGAAACGTTTCTTCTCGTTACCTGGACAAGTGAGGGCGGGGGAGGGGCTTGGTTTGCTATGCTCCACCCCTTCCTCCAATGCGAGAAAGTCAGTCTCCACCTCCAAAAGAAAGGGGATTCAAAACAAAACAAAATAGGTCCTCAAACATCACACAAGTCTCCGCGGGTGCACAGGAGCGCGTGGCGGAGCACGTGTCCGTCAAAAGCGGCTCCGGCCATTTCACGTCTGCAGGCCTCGCTTGGGGGGCACCTCGTCGACCAGCGCCTGGACCATGACGCTCACCTTCACCAGGCCTCTTTCCTCCAGGATGTGGTGAGGAAGACACAGCTTGTCCTGCACCACACGGGACGGGAGACAAAGCACAGTTTGATATCCGTTACTCTCATTGTTCCCCGCGATTGTATGGTGCCTTCAGTGTCCAGGAAAGGTGACCATAAATCAAACTTATGATTTACAACTTACATGATTTTGCCCAACAAAACCGTGGGCCATGTCCACACACCGGTTCCCTCGCACAGGATCCTGATCCAAATTTTAAGACCGGTTGAAAAATGGTGAGAATTTACATTTAAGATCTTAAGGAGGTTTAAGTTTAAGCCCACGGCCTTCAAAGGCCAACATCTTAGTGAAAAGGTGGAGCTGCATAAGCAAGGCTTCTCGCGGGGCGCCACTGCTCACTCATTCCAACCCTTTTTCAAAGATCCTGAAGGATATGGAACATCAAAGTAACGTGGCAGACTCCAAACAACGGAGGATCCAATTGGCTGTCTGTCCAGACCCAGACCGTCCTCAACCTAAATGAAGACTGTTACTGGTGCAGCGTGCGGTCTAAACAATAACCATCATACTCTATCTGCAAGAGAAGCGTTTTAATAAAAAAAAAAACATCTTCAAAGGCCTTGTCTCCTTCAACGCCACAGAATTGCCGGTTTGGAATTTGCACCTTAGCACCAAACATGGGACATTGAAAGGTGAAAGGAACCTTGGCGGTCCAGATGGCTTCCAACGTTACTGGCATGATAAGGAGATCCAACCTTTGATGTTTTCCCAATGGTACAGTTGGGGGGGGCACCATCATGATCTGGGGTGCTTCTTCCTTCCGTGGAACAATGTGGCTTCAGCTTGTGCAGGGGCGTCAAACGGCAGATGGCTGTGTGGAGACGCCTTCATGCCTGAAAGCCCTCGTCTGTGTGGTAACGACTGGAGTTCACCGTGTCTGCCTGACAAAGGACTCACTCTTTTGGACCGTCCGGTATGTTCCCCTGATCCAAATCCAGTTCCAAGGGAAGTTTACAGAAATGGACACTTTCAAGGCCTTCAGGAATCACGGGCGTCAAGCACGCCCAAACCAATTTGGGCAATTTGACAATTTTGATTAGCTGATGGCACATTTGCCAACCGGTCTTAACATTTTGATCAGGAGAGTGCGGGGCGAATTCTGATCGCCTTCACCTCCTGTTTATTAAACGTGCTAAGTGCAATGGAGATAGAAAGTCATCGAGGTATCATACAAAGTACTACGTGTCTCGGAAAGTGTTCCGAGAGCGTTGCGTATAAAGTGTGAGCTCTTGCCACCAGGCCAGGCGATCGACCGTCACGTCTACGAAGAGATCCTGCGCCGTTCGCTCTGTTCCGTGCAGGAGAAGAGTTGGGGCAGGATAACCTGACGGCTCCCGGCCAAGATGAACGCCGGCGTGCTGGTGCAACCTCTTTACTCACCCGGCCCGGGCTTGTGTTTTTTCCTCTTTCTCCCAGAGAAGCCTGGGAAAGTGCATTTGACCAGTGTTTCCCAAAAATCCCAGTCTTATGCGCCCCCCCAGCCCCAGAGGCTTTTTGTCAAACGATATTTCTCCCAAAGAATGTAGAATGCCACGTGATTTCGCTGCTGTTGCCGTCATTGTCTCCTCGGGGAAACTACCGGAACCCCCGGTGCATAAGACGCGCAGGGGTTTGAGCCACGCCCACTGAGTTCAGGGAGAAAAACCGATTTAAATATATGTAAGCTGCACCGGACTACAAGTCATAAAATGCCGTATCCAGTCTGTGAGGGACAGGTAGCTCTTTATTTGGCAGGAGCCAATCATGAGCTCTACAAGAACGCTCGGAAGGAGTTGAGTGAGAAAAATAACACTAAAATCATCACACAGCAACTTAACACGCAAAAGGCAGTAAAGAAATACAGAAGACAACAAGACGAGACAAGCCTCCCATCATGCGTTGCTTCCCATTCCGCTGCAACAACGGCGATGACCCGACAGGCCTCTGGCCGCCTCGTTGAAGCTGGATGGACTGTAAGCAGCGATGCTTTGCTGGGAAGCAACGCATGATAGGAAGCGATTCAAGTGGTATTGTGTTATTACACACTCGTGTATATTTCTTACCCACCTTTTGCGTGTTGTGGCGTGACGATTTTACGATTCTCTCTTGGCCGACATCATGGGATGGGTAACAAGGGCTAATCAACACATCATGACAGTCTCAATACCCGACACGGGAGGACACAAGTTTGCCAATACTGTGGTTTTTCAAGGCTGTGGTCAGCCTGTCTCGCGGTAACGCTTGCAATAAATGGATTACGCCAACCGGGTCGGGTTTTTTTTTTTTGGTCTGACTAACATGTTGTGTTTTTCCATTTTGAAGGTCTTACGTTCCACCGCTGACACAGCCCAGCACTGACCCACATACTCGCGGTGCACTGCATTTTGTTGCAGGTCTTGCGCGCCCAAGGGATTGCGGGCTGTGTTCACACCGCAGGCCGACGCCGCTTTTTCCAACGGTCATCGAAGGGTGCGGGGTTCACAGCGCCAGATCGGGACAAAACACTCGACCGGGCGGGCTGAAGTTCTTGTCTGCTGAAAATGATTTTCAGCAAGCGTCAGTGCGGCGGCTCCTGCGGTGCGAACCGAGCCCGAGTGTACGAACGGAAGTGAGACCCGGACCTCCTACTGCGTGTTAATGTTTGTTTTCAGAGCGCTTTTCCACGCAAAACGTGCCGAGAAAGAAACAGAAAGTCTGCAAAAAGGACCTTGGGTGTTGTTTGATCCCACAAAAAGTACAAGGAAACAATTTTCAGCCAGTCAACCAGAACCACAACAAAGAGGAGGAGCCTGTGTACACGAAGGGAGGGGCCGGGCGTTGGGCAGCGGCCGCCACGGTTACGTCAGCTCGCTCCAAACGTAGACGGCCAACAGCAGCAATAGGCAGAGGACGTGAGCCAAGCTGGAGCCAATCAGGTCCCACGGCTGCCAGGTCGGGGGTGGGGTCTGAGTGGTCACGGAGACCAAGGAGGGGGTCTCTGGTGGGGGGGCGGCACCCGGAGTCGCGACCCCTTCCTCCCGTTTTCCGTCCGCCGCGACGGCCTCCAAGCCCACCAGCGTTGCGACGGTGGCGCTCACCGCAGGGAGGCGGCGCTGGGTGATGTCGTAGGGGGAGCAGAGAGAAGACTGGCGCCCCCGGGAGGAGGAAGGTGGCGATGCAGGAAAGAAGAAAGAAAGGAAGGCAATGCCATGGATGAAAAGGAAGGAGTGGAAACAAGGAGGGATGATGGAGGGATGAGATGGACCAGGATCCAGCCGAAGAGGGAAAAGAGAAAAAAGACGTTAGAAATGCCCACAGCGGTCGGGGGTCGGTGGGGACGTCGGGCTGACCAAGGCGGGGATGCTTACGGGGAGGACGGAGAGCAAGGCGGCCTCTCCTCCCGCCTCCCGGTAGGCAGCCGGCAAAGAGCGAGGCGGAGGGTGGGAGAAGCGGCGCGGCAAGCTAGCGGCGTGCAAGCGTGGGGCAGCTCGGAGCCAGCTAGCGGGAAGCAGCGGGAGCAGTTAGCGGGACAGCCTCGCTGCAGGCCGGGGGCGGGTGGGGGGGTTGGCGGCGACAGGCCAGCGCAGGACGAGGACAGACGTTGGACGACAACGCTCCAGATGCGGCACGATTCTGAATCCAGAGTCCGTTTCAGACAACGTACGCCTCGGAAGCTTGCACGGAACCTCCGGGCGCCAAACTACCATCGGCACACAGCGTAGCTCTTGGGAGCATCTTTGGCTTTTTTGCAACACGTCCCTCCAAAATAAGGGTGGGTGTCAACAGAGCACGAGGAGAAGAATGCAGACAGGAAGTTCAGACTTCAGCGTCACCAGACGCCCACTCACTGGTTTAGGGCTTGCACAGCCCGCGATTCCCGCCTCCCTCTCTGCTCTGCGCTCGTCCAATCCCTGCAATTCTACTGTTTGACCGCAATTTTCCCTGCAATCGGAGAATGACGGGGAGTGTACCGCACTGGATCAGCAGCCCTTTTATCTCGCCCAAGACGCCGGACCCACCCAACTTTCCCAGTCGCAGGTCTGTCCGTTTGCCCCAGTTGTACACTGTGGTTCCCAGTCACGTCTATGGAATCCAAGAGTGCCAAAATTGAAATGGAAAGGAAATATATTCCGTTATTTATATATATTTTCTATACTGCTTATCTTTATTAGGCTCTCCGGTATGCTGGAGCCTACCCCAGCTGGCTTCGGGCGGGAGGCGGGGTCAATCGCAGGGCAGACATACAACCATTCATACCGATGGACAATTTAGAGCGGCCAATGGAGCTAACGTGCATGTTTTTGGAATGTGGCAGGAAAACCCACGCACGCACGCACGGGGAGAACATGCAAACTCCACCCAGAGATTCAAACCCTGAGCCTCCTGACTGTGAGGCCAACGCGCCACCCACTCAGAAGGACCCACCCGGGCAGAAGGACCATGTAGGCGGGTCGGCGGTCAATGCAAATGGGAAAAACAAGGGAGGAAAATGGGAAAAACAAGGGAGGAAAATGGGAAAAACATGGACAACACACAAAAAGCAATGACAAAAAATGGAATTACAACGTGACTACATTTGTATATGTCTGTGTTATCAATTCCCGTTCCACACGTGTTTCCTTTCCGTTTTGGCACTTCCGGGATTCCATACGCGTCCAGAAGCTGATTCCCGATGTGTTCATTCCACAACAGCGGTTGATATCGGATTCGGAAAGTATATCAATATCGGCGTGTTGTATATTGCCTCCAAGCATCATGGGAAGTGTGGTTCTTTTGGTGTAAACGTTCCACTGCCACCTGTAATCTATTTCTGTTCTAGTGGGTTTTAAAAAACACTCCCTCTCTGTACTCTTTTTTTCCCACTCAGATCCACGGAAGACTGACTGCAACAGGACGACATCAGCACAAACACCGAACAGGAAGCCGCCGCCCTGATGGAGGAAGCAGCCATTGCGCAACAGCGAGGAAGGCTGCGTGAGCGGCTTCTGTCTTGAAGCGTCTCGGCAAAAAGCCGTCAGCCTTCCTCCTTCCTCGGCGCTCCCGCCTCCGCCGTCGTCGGCTGCCCTGCTTACAACCCGGCTCCCTCTTCGTCCTGCACGCTTTCCGCAGGGCAGCCGAGGAGGCCACGCGGCTAACTGGGCTGAACTGGGCTGTTTTCAGGTTCGACGGGTCAAAGTGGGCACCAGCGGAGGCCAACTGAAGCACCAGCGATGGGTTATGAATATTGAGATCCTTTAGTAACTTCATTGTGTAGCTGCGTGAGGAGGCCATCACCACAAATCACAGCAATCCTCAGGCGACATCATTGTGCCCGTTCTAGACTTCCCACAGCCGCTATGGCAACTGGGCAACAAGCCTGGTTTATGCTCCCGCCTCAACCCCTCCAGAACCTCCTGCACTACACAATTTGATGGTATACGGCTCGTTCGGAGGGCGAACTCCCGCCTTGGCGAAGCTCTTCTTCTCTAATTATGGATCCCCATTTGCTATAAGGGTGTAACACACTGACGACACATCTCTCTTTAAGCACCGTTGTTCGCTTGCGACACGCAAAGCTAACGGGCCAGTAAATGAGCCAATGAGTGCGTTTCGGCAGAGAACTGCACGTCGCCCAAAGCGCTATGAAGGAACCAATGCAGGAGCATAACCCAGGCTAAGAACATGTCTCGGTTGGACTCAACTGGTGAGCTGCCCCGATTGAAGCCATTTAAAAATCGAGGGGAAAAACTAAACTTGAGAACGGACCCAGTTCAGATAGGCGGCGGTCATGACGAGGCAGCGCCTTACCTCGGGCACGCCGATCTTCCTGCAGGCGTCCAGGAAGCTCTCCACGTTCCGGCGACACTTGGCCATGCTGAGCTTGGGCTGCAAAAGAAACATGGCTGAAAGATCTGACGGACGGGTTGTGTTCTGAGACGGGCGCGGCGCGATGCGTACCACCGCAGGCGAGGGAACATGGATGCTGGCCACAGAACGCGGGCGGATGTGATTGGCCAGGTGGCAGAGCACGACGCCGTCCATCAGCGAGGAGCCCAAGTCGTCGGGAAGAACGACCTTCAGGCGGCTCTCGATGCTCTGCAGGGAGCGGACACACAGGTCAAGAACAGTCACGCACTGGGAGACCCGGGGTGTCTCACGTCTCTAAGCTGCTCCATCAGCTCGAGTTCCTCCCGGAGCTGCTCCATCTTCCTCCTCATGGTGAACTGAGGGTCCACCGACTCCAGACTCTTGTGGCTCCGCAGGAACACTGCGGGAGGACGGGGAGAAGAACGGGAGGAGTGACGAGAGAAAGCGCTCATATTTGCAGCACTGATCCCTGGATAGGACATGGAGGCTCTCAAATGGAACGTCTCCATCCAGGAATGTCAGATATTGTCCAAATCTCAAGTTCCGATTCCGATATCAACCAATGGCGATATGCGTGACATCACATAGCACCTGAGGTGGAACGACCAGATACAGGGCCATGCAAAGGTTTGGGCACCCCTGCAAATTTTCAAGATTTTCCTGTATAAATTGTTTGGATCAGTAAATTCACCCAGAGCGTGATGGAACCACCACCACGTTTTACTGTGGATAGCCTTGTGTTTGTCTTGGAACGCTGTGTTCTTCATCCGCCATGCACCGCCCAAATGACTCCATTTTAGTTTCAGTCCACAGCACCGGATTCTTCCTCACGCAGCATCCCCAGATTTTTCTTGGCCTGCCACTACGCGCCTTAACAAGAACTGTGATTGTGGTCTTCCATCATGTTCCTCACAGTGGAAACTGACAACTGTGGAATTTCTGAGCTAGCTTTTTGTATCCTTCCCCCAAACCATGATGTTGAACAATTTTGATGTTGAACGTTTTGAGGCTCCCATGTTGCCACACTTCAGAGAAGATGCAAAGAGGAAAACAACCTGCAATTGACCACCCCGAGTACCCTTTCTCATGACTGGCATGGCCTGTGTATGTAGGTCAAGGGTCAATTAATAAAACAAGGGTGCCCAAATGTATGCAGCTGCCTAGTTTTGTTTAAATAATTATTGCACACGTTCTGTAAATCCTATAAACTTAATTTCACTGTTTGTCTGCCAAATTTCATTGAAATTGCCGATCGAAACAACTAATGGTTTATAAAGGAAAATCTTGAAAATGATCAGGGGTACCCAAACCTTTGTAAACCACGGTATCCGTTGTGAAGCTAATGGCTACAGCATCGTCAATTAGCTTGTGGACGCGGCTGTAAACAACATTGTAGAACTTCTGAGACGTATTCGCGGTTGGGCGTGGAAAAGCGTGGCTCGAGGAACTGAAGTGAACTGAATCGGAATTGAAGACTGCAATCATTCTTCTTCTTTTCCCTCCTTTTTTTTGGGGCGTTTGGCTCGCCACAAGATTCGCGACCTGACCTCGGATAAGCGGAAGAAAATGGATGAATGGATTTTCTCGCTCAAGCTAAGCAGCTCGCATAAACCTGCAGCTACATTTCAGCGACATGGCCCCGTTTTTCTTCTTCCCCGGACCAAGAGGGTCACCAATGACTTGAGTGCATGTGCGTGAGAAGACCCTGAGGGGGACTCCCAAGCCATTAAGTCTCCGTTTTGGGAACTGCAGACTGTCAACTCACCTTACAAATTACACAACCACCACCAGCATCATCTTAAATCACCATCATCCAAAACCAAACGAGAGGAGAAGAGTCAAACTGGTCCACAAAATGCACGCACACACACGCGCGCAGATGATTGGTGGATAATGAGGTCAGGAGCAGTGAGGATGATGATGCTGATGCTGGGAGAGTGTCTCTTCCCAGTGGTGTCACACTCCCCGAGGCCTGGACCCATTACGGTCCATTAGTCCCCGTCTTATCACGCTCAAAAGCGCTCGTGAGGGAACGCTTGCTGAGCGGAGAAGATGATGTGGACTTATGTATCAACCTTTTTTAAAAGGTAGGGATCGGGGGAAGGGAATCTCTTTATCCTCATTTGGGTGGCGGGTATGCTGGAGCCTATCCCAGCTGACTTCAGGCGGGGGGCGGGGTACGCCCAGGACTGGTCGCCAGCCAATCGCAGGGCAGACAAGCAAACAATCACACTCTAATGGACAATTTAGAGAAGCCAATAAAGCTAACATGCATGTTTTTGGAATGTGGGAGGAAAACGGAGTACCCGGAGAAAACCCACACACGCACGGGGAGAACATGCAAACTCCACACAGAGAAGCCCAACGGAGATTCGAACCCTGAACCTCCTGACTGTGAGGCCAGCATGCTTTTGTACATACCACGTAAACCGCGAGCCGCACACGTCCACGCCATACTCTACCAATACCAGTGCAGTGCACGCAAAGATGCAGAAAAGATGGACGCAGACCGTCATTGCGCTTGAATTACCTGCAGCGGCTTGGCTTTGCAGGAAGGCAATGCATGATGGGAAGCAGTTAAGATGCGCAGAACATGCCAGTGGACACAGACTGAATTAAGAGGCTTTGCTGGGAAGCAGTTAAGCTTAACACTCGTATTGGTACTTGCCTTGCGTAGTTCTTGCCTACCTTTTGAGCGTTAAGTCGCTGCGTGATGATTTTAGCGCTCTTTTCTGTCCTTCTGACATTTTCTCATTTCCTGACGCCGAAAGTTGATTATTATTGGACGATGCGGTAGCCTACCCGTGTCACTCGGAGGTCAAAGGGTAAACGTCCCTCCTTTAATAAAAAAGCCAGCAAGCTAATTCCGGAGAGCTAACCCTTTTGATGGAGAAGATGGTGAAAAGAGCGAAAAACGAAGAGCAAGGCACAAAAACCATGCAGCACCACAGGTCGCATAAGAGTAAAGAGCATTATTATTGGTTAGTTTCAGTATAGAGACTTATCCCAAAAGCCAAAAAGTTCCCCCGAAAACTTCCCCAAAAGACCAAAAACCACAAAACAACACAAGCTGCACAAAGTTCTTAAAACTGCAAACCCAAAATTCAAATCGAGCCCCCTGGTGCTCTGTTGGTCCGGGACCTACCGCGGTCCAGTACGCCTCCGTCATGGCGGCTACGGCATAAAGCTCTGAGGAAGGGCGGGGCCTGCGAGAGAAGGGAGGGAGAGGGAGGGGGCGAGCAAGGCAGCGAGGGCGGGGCTACATCCAGGAGGTGGAGGAAGGTCATCCCACACAAACGCATCCAGGAGGGTGAGGAGAGAGGTTGGGATCGGCATGCATTGTGGGTAAAGGTCATGCGACGGATCATTGCAAGAGCCGTAAAGAAACGTTACAAAAAGTCCAAACGGGATACGACGCATGACGGGACAGCGCACACACACACACACACACACACACACACACACACACACACACAGTAAAAAAAAGATTAGTTCACCATCACCTTCATGTTTGCGAAATGTTAGCTTCATTGGCAGCACTTCACACGCTAAGCACACGCTAAGCACACTCAGCAGACAAGCCGAGCTACTTTTAACATTCTGATGTTAGCAATTAGCACAAGGGGGCTGGGGGTGGGGGTGGGGCGGTCGCTGTCCGGGGTCCTGACGTCCCGGTGTCTGCTGACGGGGTGCGTCCAAACACTTTGCACGTGTTGCTTTCCTTTTGCTTTGGTTTAGCTTTAGCGTCGCAGCGCCACAAGGAGATCGCGGATCATCCCAACTCACCTGAACGAGGCTTCAGTCCAAACGGCGGGCTGGGAACGGCAGAAATTCCACCGGGAGACCGGTCCCATCGCTGCGGCGACACACATGAAAGAGGAGGTTGCACGCAAGCTGACAGCACGCACGCGCACACCTACGTACTCCTATGGCGAGCAATTAAAGCTGCATGAAGGTTCATTTGTTTCTTTATTACCAAAGCTGCCAAATTCAGTCAAGCTTGAATTCAACTTTGCGTTTGAAATTTCTCAATTGATTTTTTTCCCCTACGAAATCTAATTAACTGGAATTTTAAACATGCGTCCGTGTTGAAATTCAATTGAATACATTGATTTTTTGGGAGGATCTTTTTCAATGCACTGAATTTTTATCCATTGAATTGTTTTACACGGAATTCATATGAAGTGAGTTGTTTTTTTTAAACAGAATTTTTATCGTTTGCTTTTTTTAATTAACTGCATTTTTTATCAACTGAATTTATATGAACCAAATTTTTAATGAACAGAATTGAAGTGATTTTTTTATCCAGTCAATTTTTATTAACTGGATTTTTTTTATTTAATTATTTTTCATAAACTGATTTTTCTCATAAACAGTGAACATGAATTATTATTATTTTTTCGGGGCCTATTTTTAATAAACTGATTTTTTTTTCATAGAATGAGTTTTAATGAACTGATTTTTCTAAGATAAATTGATATCATTATTTTATTTTTAAAAAAGGATCATTATCATCAAAAAATTTACTTAATATATTTAAGTTTAGTTTCTTTTTTAAATTTAAAAAAACAAAATCACTTAATTAAAATTCAATGTATAAAAATAAAAAGTTTACAAAAATCCAGTCAATAAAAAAAATTTGGGTCCTAAAAATTATATTCATTAAAACATTTAAGAAATCTGTTCATAAAAATTTGGTTTATAAAAATTTATTTCATAAAAAAAATCAAATTTCTAAAAATTAACTTCATAAAAAATTTCCTTCATAAAACTAGCTCATTAAAAATTCAGTTAATTTAAATTCTTTTTTATGAAGTGAATTTTTATGAACAGATTTGTTATTAACTTTATTATTTATAAATATTATTAAAAAAAAGTATGACCTGAATTGATAAACTCTTAAAATTGAAAACACGGCATTTTAATTTAGTCGCTATTTTAAACACACAAATGACGCAACTTTCAGGATATTCGGACGTTGAAAAATGCACACATAAAATTCCCTCACATGGAATCTAAGAAGCGCTGTAATAAAGAAATGAACCTTGAAAATGTTGGACCTGCACACGAACTGGTACAAATGAAACCGTCGGGTATACAACAACAGAGCGCGGAAGAGGCGCCTTGGAAATGGCGACAAGGGAAGCGACAGCGTGGGCGCCCACCCGCCCGTGCTAATCACGTCCTCAGGTAAACATAGTCTCTGAGCACCGCTTGCCCAAACGGCGACGATAGCACCGCTGCGAACACACTTAGTGGGCGATCCATGTTGCCATGACAACAAAGCTGCAAGCATCCTAGCACTAAAAAAAAAAAAAAAGTCAGTTGTGTCAACACGCACAGCACAGCACACGGACACACGCCAAGTAAACCGCCGTCAGGTTTACTGGGAGACGCGATGGAGGCCAAGCCGGACAGGACGCACCTCCTCGCCGCCATGTTTACCTGCATGTGCCACTCATACTCCCGGCATGCAAGCTGGGCCTCAAAGCGGGCCTTCTCTAGAATCATCCGTCTCTTCTTCTGGAACTCATAGCCGCCTCCGTCCGTGGGCTGCAGCCGCTGCAGGAGGCAGCAAACCAGTGAGGCGTTCGGCGGAACTTCTTGGGCCCAGAGTCACACGCTCTTAAGACTTTAAAAGTACAAACGCATCGCTCCACTTCCCGCCTCAACAGAGCGTCAGGGGCTCGGCCCACCTGAACTGGATAACCGAGACTATCTGAGTAAATGTTAAGCGTGGACCTCCTGCAACTCGTCACATGCATGCCGAGGTTTCCCATTTGCACTTATTCAGAACTTTGAATTCCTCTCTGCTGGTTTGCAGCAGTGCATACACTTCATACGCACCTTTGGTGTGGTGGCGCCGTCGTCGCTGTCCTGTCCACTGAGGAGAAAGAAAGTCCAGTTAAGACATGTCCAAGGAGCCCACCATCAATTCACGATACTGTACTACAAAACAGAAAATACCCCACTAGGCATATTCTGGATTTCCCATGCATTTCAATACACAATTGGACAAACGCAAATCTTGGACCACTCCCTCCGGTCACCCTTCTCGAAAAGTATACCGGCCACCCGGCCCCGCCAATACAAAGGTACTACTTCTCGACTTCCACACGATATTGAAGATACTATTGAAGATAAAATCATCACACAGCAACTTAACACACAAAAGGTAGGTACCAGTATCAGTGTAGGGGGAAGAAAACTCCTTACTGCTTCCCATCATGCATTGCTTCCTATTCACCCGCAATGACGGCAATGCCCCAAGTTCCCGCCAGTGGACACAGGCTATCACTGCAGCTGAATGAATTGCAAACGGCTTTGCTATGCTGGGAAGCAATCCATGATGGGAAGCAGTGAATCATTGAAGTCATTTTCTCTGCTTATCAAAGTCCGGGTTGCGGGGGCAGCAGTCTCAGTAGGGAAGTCCAGACTTCCTGGTCCCCAGCCACCTCTTCCAGCTCCATCTGGGGGACCTCCAGGCATTCCCAGGCCAGCTGCGAGACATAATCCCTCCAGCGTGTCCTTGGTCTGCCCCGGGGCCTTCCTCCCAGCTGGGCATGCCCAGAACACCTCACCAGGCGTCCGGGAGGCATCCGGACTAGATGCCAGAGCCACCTCAACTGGCAACAATGTGAAGGAGTTTTTTTTTTTATTCTACACTCGTATTGGTACTTGTCTTGTATACTCCTTACCTCCCTTTTGCATGTTAAGTTGCTGTGTGAGGATTTTAGTGTTGTTTCTGAGATGACACCGTGAGTCAAGACTGTTATGTTGCGTAATGACCTCCGGCCCACTGACTGGTTAAAAGGATCAAATGTGTAAAGTAGGCATTCATAGTGTCAAATAGGGACTTTTGGGGGGATTTTTAAGGGTGCATCCATCATTGGTGGTATTTGGCCTTTGTCACGACTATCCGGGATCTACTGTAAAGATGCCATGCGAGGTGATCAAGTGGGTTACTTACATGTTCAATAACACAGTTGGCTTTTGTAAACACGCAAAGTATCCACATTAAACTGTGGAAAAACTACTACGTGCATACTCGTGTGACAGTCCCTGGGCAGGACTGTCAAGACTTACTTGACCGACTCCTCCACTGTAACCATCTCCACGGGGTAGAGTTGGACCCCACACGGGTCCTCTTGCTCCGAGCCCATTCTAAACCATGCACGAGAAGAAACACGAGACGATTTTGACTATTCAGGATTTTTTTTTCTTAAAAGGCAAACAATACAATGAAGGCAGTTTAGAGCAACCATAGTTGGGTTCTGACCTGCTGGGATCCTGCAGCAACTCCACAGCCTCTTTCAGCTGGTTGATCATGTCAATGTGGAGCTCACCGTCGCTCGGGACCTTTGGCCTGTAACTACAAAGGCAAAGTCATGAGGCAAACCGTTTTATTAAGTGAAAACAAATCCAAACCTGCATGGCCCTGTGTGAAAAAGTGTTTGCCCCGCTATTAAAACATAACTTAACCGAGATCTGTCAGCGTGGAAAAAAGTTCCAAAGCCATTTGTGAAGCCAACCGTGGTGAACCTTCCCAGGAGCCAACCAAAATGACCCCAAGAGTGCAGGGTTGACTCATTCAGGAGGTCACAAAAGACCCCACAACAACATCCAAAGAGGTGCAAGCCTAACTTGCTTCAGTTAAGGTCAGCATTCATGACTCCACGGGGCAAATATGGCCTGCATGGCAGAGTTCCAAGACCAAAACTACTGCTGAACAAAAACAACATTAAGGCTTGTCTCAACTTTGCCAGAAAACATCCTGATGATCACCAAGAAAACACCCGGTGGTCTGATGAGACAAAAGTTGCACTTTTTTTTTTTACATTTGGCGTTAAGTTAAAGTGCATAACAGCAAAAAAACCATCCTATCCAATAAAATAATAATGTGATGTAATAATAATCCAATAAAATGTGGTGGTGGTGGTGTGATGGTCTGGGGCTGTTTTGTTGCATCGGGACCTGGAAGACTTGCTGTGATAAATGGAAGCATGAAAATCTGCTGTCTACTAAAAAGTCCTGAAGTAGATTGTCTGGAATGTCTGTTGGTGACCTCAAGCTGAAAGCAACTTGGGTTGTGCAGCACGACAAAGACCTTGAATTTGGAGTCCTGACCGGGATCCTATTGAGATGTTGTGGAATGACCTCAAAAGGCGGTTCGTGCTGCAAAAGCTGTGACTGAATGACAACAATCCTGCAAAATTCCTCCCCAGCGCTGTAAGAGACTCATTGCAAGTTATCAAAAACGCTTGATTGCAGTCGTTGCTGCTAAGGGTGGCCCAACCTCTTATTAGCTTTAGGCTAAAATCCCTTTTAACCCCTTTTTTCCCCTTACTAATAAACAGTTTCATTTAAAAACTGAATTTTGTGTTCAGTTGTGTTGTCATTGACTAATATTTACATTGATGGTCGATGATATGAAATATTTAAGTGTGAAAATAAATGCACAAAATCAGAAATCAGGACGGCAGACCAACACTCACACCCTTGTACATACAGTACTGTGACCATGCAATAACATGTAATGCAGTATTTTGCCAAACTTTGGTCATTTTCAGCATTACCGGAACTTCTTTCCTGGCCACAATGACAAACAACAAACACTACTTCTGTCAACAACAGCAGCGTAGAAAATGAATGTTTGTTTGCCAGACCTTGTGAGAGCCACCGCCGACTACTACTTCTGCACAAGTGAGGATCCAGAACTTTATCTTTTTGAGCCTGAATGTACGGAGGACAAGGAACAATTTTTAAAAGCTGAGCCAGCAAGACGTCCAAACGTCAAAGGGGCCGAGAGAGCCATAACCAGCATGACTTTGGTGGTGTAGATGCGGTGCATGCCAGATTGGTGTCCTATCGCATTGTTTTGGAGTGGGTCTGTCACCATGACAGAAAAGTAGTTCTTTGGCGATGGCTCCTACAATAACAATTTTGCTGTTGCTTGGTAAATATGCAGGTCAGTTGTGTAAGTAGAGCTTTTTAGTGGATAAATGCATTGGGAACACCCCCCCCGAAAAAATCTATAGTTCTTGATCTATGGGATGCCGATGACACCCGCATGGAAACTGTGGGTAAAAAAAGATGCACAAAAACCATAAGGAGACATTCGCTTGATTCCATTTTCAATTGAATATCCCCCTTTCCAAAAATTCCAAGATATCCTAGACAATTTAAAGATTTTCAAGACCTTGGAAAATAAAGTTCCATTTAAGACCCTGGGATGGTGGAAGGACAACATTTCCAAATGAAATCATAAATACAACACATAAATCATTTTCTCACCGCTGCTCTGTCCAGTGCGAGTCCTCGTCTATCCTGAGCGGCTCGTCAAAGTCCGACGCCGTCCGTCCCTGAAAACAAAGATGCACCTCAGAACCAGCTGCCGCCTCGCCACTCGCTATGCCGCCGGTCGTGTGTGTTCGAGGCCTCTATGAGATCACGGGTGTTAACAAAGAGGCGTCTGTGCAGCAACGTATCCGTGTATCCAATTAAAATAAATTGGATCTATTATGTAAAATACGTATACATATTTTATTCATTAACTATGAATAAATATTTTCTTTAAAAAAATGTCATCATAGATTTTTAATGCAATATATAAAATATAAATACATATCATATTCATTAATTAAATTCACCACATGGTATAAATATTTTCTTTTTAAAACATTAACTTAAAATGTTTAATGTATTACATAAAGTACAAACATGTTAAAATTAATAATATTATATATTTTTAAAATATATTTTATTTACATTATTCTTATTTATGTATCACAAACACATTCTATTTTTATATAAATGAATTTTTGGAACATGTACATATCTTCATATACTGTAAGTGTATATTATAGGTCTAGACTGTGAGGACTTTTTGTCACTGTGCCCCTCGGCCAGCAGGTGGTGCAATCAATCACCATTGTGATGCAATAATAATAATAATAATAAATCTTTAGGGATTTACTAACACATGCAATCACCAACAGTCATGATGCATATTATACAGTCTATGGCGCTACAAACATTGACGTCTCCGGTTTGGATGCTTTATTTCTCCGTGAGACGGCATGTCCCAGTTTCCCCACCAGCTGGCATCAAATGGTATTGTCTGGAAATGGAAGCGTGACGGAGCCTCAGAGTCTTTCGCACGCAAAAACCCCGCCCTCATCTGTGTCTGGCAGGCCTACATTTTTACCCATACAAAGAATGTTTTGACAGGCGCTTCCATCTTGACGTCGGAGCGCTCAAGAGGTGTGTGTGAAATATTCATGCTTCTGCTTGTGGCGCTCGTGTGTTGACTGGGACGTTTGCGATGCCTTTTTGCCACCACAAACGCAGCGACCACCATCAAGTGTAAAGAAGAAGAAGTATTTTTGAACGTATTAAAAGATCTGCTCCTATAAAATGGACAGTGAGAACATAACATACTGTACATGTGCCTTTTTCTCTTCATTGTGTTTCAAATGGTCCCCGTGCCACACTTTTGGACACTACGCAGCTCTTGTCGACTCCTTAGCTTGTTATCGTCCCGTTGAGAGAAAAAGATGGTAATTAACGTGAGAAGGCGAGTGCCATTGCAGCTGGAAATGACAGTTGCTTGAAAACAGGCAGCAAATCAGAGTGTAGAACATGTGCCCAGGCAGTCTGGAATTAGCTATCAAGAAATTTGCGAGATTTCCGAAACCTTTTTCGGAGGCGGGTGCCCTGGCACGTAACACACGTGATGGACTCGGGGAAACACGGCGGTGAGCAAAAGAGCCAACATGCAGGACTGCGGTGTCAGGTTTCAAGACAGAACAGAGAAGCACTACCACGAAAATGGGAGATGTGGAGAGCAGTTGCTGTTTCTGGCAGAATTTTCAACTCTAAAATATTTATCTGGGGTGGCAAGCCAGTGAAAAGCCGGCCCTGCTAACAACACTTTCATTTTACCTTTTCAGCGTTGCTTGCATTGGCGGACAGCAAGAGGCTTGCTCTGAGGCATGGACCGAATTAAAGTGAACGTGTGCACAGCACTTGTAGGTGTCCTATGGTTTCTGCATTAATGGAATTGGCCAATAAAAACGCAATTTACCATTAAGCGCGGAATCTTGCAAAAATTGACATCATGTGACTAAAAAATGCAGTCATTCTGAGGAGCAGGAACGTTCATGTGGTATTATATCCCCGGCGGACGACTCAATCGTGGCGGAATCTCATTAGAAACACTAAACCGCCGCCTCCAATGTTGAAATGGCAATCAACACCCGTGAAAGTTGGCGGAACGTCCTCTTAGCTCCGCTTCCGCCAGCTTCCATTCACGCTCCGAGGGGTGGTGTGTGCGACTCGGGCTCGAGGAGTACATTTTCACCGCGTGGTGTTTTACCGCTTCGATATAAGTGACAAGTTCTGGTTCGGAGTGACAAAACACAAGAAGCACGTTTATTTTTGCACCCGGTTCCCGTTTTCCCACGCGGCGTCTAGCTGTAAACAAAATAGGCGTGTCATAAAAAAAAAAAGTGGTTTGTAGAAATTGCACGAGTGCAACCTCTTCCTCAATCCCGAGCAGTTTGTTGGCGATTTCATCCCATTACTGGGCTTAATCCCCGGACCTTTTATTCATTAGCCTAAAAATCACACACACTAAGTTGGTAAAAAATAAGTGTATCATGTAAAAAAGGGAATTCCAAAAAATGATTACGGAAAAAACGGGATTTGGGAAAAATTACATGGATTTCATCGGACCCTACACTTGCCAGGAGCGGCTCTGATTCTGACGTGCAGAACTCCAAACTGAAAGCACGAGTGCAACCAAAGGCTGTACCAGGACGGCAGCAACACCTGCACGGATATTTACGTGCTTGCAGAGGAGTATGAAAAATGTGTACTTGTTGGCAGGTCTGCCGAGGACTCGGGCCCAGCGGCTTATGTCCCAATATTTTTAACCATCGGGTTCAATCCGTTCAAATCTTCCTCTCACAAGCCGAGATGAGAACTTTACAAGCGCGCCCGGCTGTTGTGTCCTTATTTGGTAAAGGAAGAGTTTGGCCGGTGACGTAAAAACATCCAGCGCTGCACTTCCTCTCGGCACAAAGCATTAACTGGCATTTCAGCCCTGCCGGAGCGGCTGACAGTTTCATGTAACCAGACCTCGGAGCCACGCTACCGGGGGGAGGAGACTCGCCTTGATGTAGCTGATGAAGCGAGCGCCGAGCGATGAGTCCCTGTAGGCCAGCTGCTCCTTCAGCACCTCCGTGGGGCTCTCCTCAATCAGGCGGATGGGCTCAGAGTTTGGATCTGCTGTGGAGAACAAGACGAACAGAACGACGTCTCGGTCACGCGAGGCTTTGGGAAAGATGCGGGACTTGCGGGTTTTGCTCTTCTTGGGCTATTTGTGAGTGGCAGCGAGGAGGAAAGGACGGGCTGTTGTCTCAACGTCCCTCATACCCCAGAGAATCCGAATGTGGAGCAGGAGGGATCCGTGTTGCCAAGTTAGCAACTTGGCACTCTTTAAAGAGGCGACTGGCAACAACATTTTCTGGTTTTACTGGGAGACTACTGGAGACTCTGACATGAAAGCACACATTGCTCTCCTCGACGAGCAGCGGGTGCTGCTGTGGGCTCCTCCCCCCGCATGAAAAGCACTCGCAGGCATCTTAGGCTACGTTCTCACGGCGGGTAGGATTCCAAAGATGGGATTCCCAAGAAAAAAGTCCCATTTTGTGTGTGGCGGTTCACATGATGATCATGATGCACGATGTACACATCGCTTGCATATCCCACTCATATCCACACACCAATGAAACCCGAGTCGCATTTGCAGGAATCGCAATTGACCTGCAGTGAGAACGTGGCCTTGACTTTTTTTTTTTGGTCCCTCCTCGTCTCTCGCAATGTTACTCGTCTGCCCTGCGGCGCCCAACACAATCACAGGCATGCCGATTACGCAAGTTAGGACGATCGGACGCCACTGGAAATAGACCGCAGTCCTGCGGGGAACACCGCAACCGCAGAACCACATATGGACCTCATGCCTTCTGATCGCTGGTTCGCTTCCTGGGAAGTGCACCGGGCAAAATAATTAACTAAATGTTTACAAAGCGGGGCTTGCAGTTGGGGCATCTCAGTGCCCAAAGCTCTCCCAACTGTTCTGACCTGGTTCACGCTGATTGAGGTCTATTTAAGGCGCGCCTGGGGAGGCCGCGTTGTCTCTGATGGACGCACGGAGGTCTGTGTGTGCGTGCGTGTCTACCTGTCAGGGAGCTGATGTGTTCGCTGGAGTCGTCTTTGTTGAGTCCGTCCTCCTCCGTGATGTGACTCATGGGGACGTTGAGACTCGAGCTGTCTTCGTCTGACGGCTGCGGCGGACAAACGACAATAACAGAGACGCCCTGACCCCCATTTGACCTGTGCGCCTTTGCGGCGTAGCGTCCCCCCCGCCCCCCCCGGGGGACATCGTTTGTGAGCGCCTGGCAACAGCAGCTAACGATACGTTAGTTTGATGAACGTGCCCTGCAGGCTAAAAGCACACCGCATGGTGGGAAGCTCTCGTGCAGAACTCCGTAGACGGATGAGCCCATTTCGGAACGACAAAGTAGGAGTTGCATGCACGCTCACAAACACCGACCAGAAGTTTCAAAAGACGAGAAAGCAAAGGTGAAGCGGGACTAAACACCACACGTGCTCGTACGTACCTCCGTCGCCGACAGCCTCTTGTCTCCGATGTCGCTGCCGACTCCCGAGTCGCTGTCCTGCTTCCTCTGCTGGTCCACGTCCTCCACGCTGCACACACACACACACTTCTCTCTTACTCACACGCTCGCTCTAATCCGTGACCCGATCGTTTAAAAGACGATCCCATTTGCTGACTGACACGTCAATGTGGCGAGCTTTTTCCAAGTATCTTGTATTTCCTTCAAAAAAGCACCGACTCCGAGGTGGTCCAAAACCCCACTACGCCCGCACAAAACAAGCTCCGTGTTCACTTCAAGCGTAGCAAACGATCTGAACAAAAAGCGGTTTTCCGTGCATGGCGGGACCGGGGCATTTTTTTGTGGAAAAATGAATTCCCATCCCAGTCGCGTACGCGGGGGCATGACTTCCGACAATGTGGCGTTGTCCCAAATCTGCCTTTGTCGCAATACGCAGCCCCCCCTTGGTTCTGCTCTCCTTTTCAATTGTGATTTGCAACCACTTGGTTATTTTATGTCATCACCCCCCCAGGGGACAAATATGTTGTTGCCTCCTCCCCCCATTTGAAATACTATTGGCAACTGATAATACAGCGGTGTGAAAAACTGTTTGCCCCCTTCCTGACTTTTGATTCTTTTGCGTGTTTGTCACACAAAATGCTTCTGATCATCCAACACATTTGAATATTAGTCGAAGATAACACAAGTCAACACAAAATGCAGTTTTCTAAATGAATGTTTTTATTTTTTAGGGAGAAAAAAATCAAAGCCACATAGCCCTGTGTGAAAAAGTAATTGCCCCTGCACCTAATAACGGGTTGGGCCCCCTTAGCAGCAATAACTGCGATCAAACGTTTGCCATAACTTGCAACAAGTCTTTTACAGGAATTTTGGCCCACTCATCTTTGCAGAATTGTTGTCATTCAGCTTTATTTGAGGCTTTTCTAGCATGAAGCGCCTTCTTACGGTCATGCCCCAGCATCTCCATAAGAATTAAGGTCAGGACTTGGACTAGGCCACTCCGACGTCTTCATTTGGTTTTTCTTCAGCCATTCAGAGGTGGATTTGCTGGTGTGTTTTGGGTCCTTGTCCTGCTGCAGCACCCAGGATGGCTTTAGCTTGAGTTGACCAACAGATGGCCGGACATCACACGGGGCCGTGTAGGTTTGGAGTTTTTTTTCCCTCCCTTAATAACGTAAACCTTCATTTAAAAGCTGCATTTTGTGTTCAATTATGTTATCTTTGACTAATAGTTAACTATTTTTTATGAGCAGAAACATTTAAGTGTGACAAACATGCAAAAGAATAAAAAGTCAGGAGGGGGGGGGCAAATACTTTTTCACACCCCTGTATGTATTTGTTGATCTGTACTAATGTATAATACATTTGCACATATTGGCTTGTTTACACTAACATTGCAAGTACTTCCTGCTTCTTGCACCCTCAGACAAGTCGCGCCCCCCCCCCGCCCCCCAAAGGGGGTGCCGCCCCACTGTTTGAGAACCACTGACCGACTGAGTTAGCCCCCACCCTTGGCAAGTGCAGCATTTTGCGAGTGCACTCAAAAGGCTGAGCGAAAGTACAAAAGGGCGCCCAACTGACCTCCCGACCACAGGTCGCGACAGGCTGAGGCGGTCCATGACGGGCAGGTAGAGAGCGTCGGCCATCTTCTCGCTGCGGCACGCCTCCATGCTCAGATACTTGAAGATGTGCACTTTGCCCTTCAGGCAGATCTGAGGAGAACACACACGTGCAAACGGGAGGTCACAGAGGACGCGGCGGTGGGGTGGGTGGGGTGCGGACGCGGCGATACCTGCGCCGGCGGGCTCTGCAAAGGGTTGTTCTCCAGCCGGAGGGCCTGCAGCTGCCTCATCTTCCTGTAGCACACCGGGATAGTGGACACCTTGTTGCAGGAGAAGTCGAACTTCACCAGCGGAAGGTCAGCCAGGTCTGCACAGAGGAACACAAAATGGACTGTCAGCCCTTTTTGTTGCTAGATCCCGGATTTTTCATTTCCTTCTTTTGGGTGTTCATTTTACACGTGAAGCCAATGGTGGTCCTCACGGGAAGCGACCGGCATGCTCCGTGTTAGGAAAAATAAAACCATAAATACAAGCAAGCCTTGAAGCTGGATGAACCATCCGGAAAACGCGCACGATTAGCTGATAAGTGGGCCACGGTCCCGGCTGGAAGAACTCGCCGTTTTTCAAGTGTTCTTACTGTCACTGACGCTTTCTCGGCGTGACGTGCCAATCTCCAAACAAAACAAGCAGAAGCAGATGTTGCCCCGGGCTAAAGTTCATCCTAGACGGTGGAGAAGATCCTTGCAACATGTACTCGGGGCCCGGTTCGGCTCATGTTTAAAGGCTGAGCTTGACAACAGCCATTCCGAGTGGGAATAAAATGTAACCCCTGCATCATACCGACCTTCTGGGAGGACGCAGAGGAGATTCCGCCGTACGTTGAGCTCCCGTAGTGCTCGCAGGCGGCCAAAGTGTCGGGGAAGGGCGGTGATTTCGTTACAGCTGATGTCCTGCAGAAGGAGAAACGACTTTTTCATGCTTCATGCTTGACTTGCTTGCTGTTTACAGTTTAGTTTCCGCGAGGATGACAGTTCCTAGGGCAGGGGTCTCAAACTCACCTTACCCTGGGGCCGCTGTAGGCAGAGTCTGGCTACCTGTACGCGCGTGCAATTTAAACTAAATTTGTTAAACAATATAATCTTTTGTGTAAAGAATTTGCGTGCAAAACTAGTAATAAAGATCTTTTTCACTCAGTCAAAAATCTTTCCCCGCTTGCATCAAGCCCGGTCGAAGTCCCGCCCCTGATAGCCATATACCCCACCGTGATTGGTAGGCTCGTCAGCGCCGCACACAACGCCGTAAAAAGCGCCACTCATATAAAACTAATAGTAAGCTTTCATATTAAGGTGGGGGCCACAAAATATCATCTTGCGGGCCGCACGTTTGAGGCCCCTGTCCTAGGGGGAATAACAGCATGGGGAAAAAAACTAAATGCAAATAAATGTGAAAAAATTGCAAACCACTAGTAGGTAATTCTCCAATAAAATAACTCCCAAACAAAATAAACATACAGCATATGAGGTAATGTCCTACTAATTATGGCCGATAAGCGATATTATTGTCAACATCTTTTTTTTTCTCATGAATGTAATGATAGAAAATGTCATAACAATGACAACGGCATCAAAAGCAAAAAGTTCAGTGAGGTGTAACGTTTGGGTCAAACTACATATCTTGGATGCGCCATAATGCGTTTGGCGACAATGAGGAGTGGAGTCGCACACACAACCGCACTGGCACGCTAGCTTCCATTCACGGGCGTGAACGGAGGGAAGCCAGCGGAAGCGAAGCTAAGGGGAGGTTCTGCCGACGTTCGCCGCTGTTTTTCGCCGTTTCGACACCGGCGCGGCCGTTCTCCTGTTTGTAAACAGATTCCGCCACGATGGAGCCGTCCGCCGGGTATATAATTCCACACACGAACGTTCCTTCTCTTCACGATGACACCGTTTCATTCACGGTATGTCCACTTCCGCAGGATTCCGCCTTGAACAGTAAATTATCGCTCAATTCCGCACTTCCATTAACGTGGAAATTTTGCAGACACTTGTGGAGTCATTTCAGCAGACAACATTAACGCACACACGGCTGGATCGGAAATCTCTGTGGGTCGTATGGGAATTTTTTAATAGGTAAATTAAGATGGATCCTGGATCGGCTCTGCCCCTATTTACAGGGTTCCTTTTCCATACGACGGTGACAGTTTGAACAGTGTCAATTATTATTTTCTTTTTAGCATGTTCAAGTTCCTTATTGGCTGAAAGTGCAGGATTTATAGTTCCAGCTTGTAGCCCCATTCCATGTGCCGTTTTCATCTTATCCACTTTGTCCATTTGGGCATTTCACTGGGAAGGGAAGTGTTCCCAAACCGGCAAGTTTAGTGACAGACGAGGATTTTCAAGTTCTGGCTTCTCCTTGGCACTATCGCTAGCCATTACTCTCTTTAGCCCAGTGGTTTTCAAACTGGGGTGAGCGCCCCCTACGGGGGCCCGGCATTATGACCGGGAGTGGGGGCGGGGGCTGCCACAAACACGAGTCATTATTACCGTATTTTTTGGGCAGGGGGCGCAGAAAATCATTTTATCTCCACAAGGGGACGCTTGATGCGAGGCACACTTCCTGTCCCTGACTTATGTGCCCAGAGCGGGAAATTGGGCCCTTACACCCCAGCTCCAAAGTACCTCAAATCAGGTACATGTGGTTTTCTTTGCTCACCAGCTCCATGAGGCGGCGCAGTTGTCCCACGCTCTCCGGGAGGCTGACTAGCTTGTTGTTGCTGGCGTTGAGGACCCTCAGCGGCAACGTGCACAGGCAGGCCGGCAGCGAGCCCAGCTGGTTCCGGCTGACGGGAAAAAGAGGCGGCTCTCTCTGTAGTCACGCAAATTGCTGTCGTGAGTCCTTCGCTCTGTAATTGTGCGTACCTGAGGTTTAGGTAGGTGAGGGACTGCAGGCTGATAATGCTGTCGGGGATGGTCCGGATGCAGTTGTGGTACAGGTTCAGCGTCTCCAGGGCGACCAGATGGCACACCTCCGAGGGGACGTCCGACAGGCGGTTCTTAGACAAGTCTGCGCACACAACAACGCACCTTTGAAAAAAATGGTTTCATGCTTAAAGCAAAGGGCGCAGGCTTCCAGTTCGTGGTGCAGAACAGCCGTGACCTCGCTGACATCACTTCCTGTTCGGCCGTTATTGTCAGCTAATGGGGCGCGGCTAATATTGTCACATTGTGTGAGGGGGAGCTCCGATCACGCGCTCGGCTCACGGAGCAGGAGGTCATTTCCTCTGCGGGCTACAAAAACATCCCTTTCCTTTCTGCACGCTATGCCGCCTTCAAAATAAAAGCTGTCACATGTGGTTCACTTGGAAAATCCGGCCGCTGAAACGCAACTTCCACCGTTTTGTGCTGCTTATTTCCTTGCCTTTGTCACCAAGTCACATGACCTGATGTTTGACGTGTAGCACCAGACGCAAACAGCTAGTCCCACACCTCTCGCCACTGGGATGCTATAAAACCAACACCGCACAGAAGTGCACTCACGTTGGATCGGGTTACGTGTCAAGCCATACCCACGGCATACGCCGCCAACAACGACGACCCAGTCGGCTCGGAACATTTGGAGCGGTTCCGGCGGTGGGGTTCGGGGCAAAGCCTCATTACAAAAAAGGCAATTCACCCCCCCCCCCCCCCCTATTTGGGAGCGAAGCCTCCAAGTTACGACGCAGACGGAGCGGCATCGGAGCCGTGTCGGCAACATTGCATCATGGGTCGCAAGGTCGCAGGAAGTGCTATTTTAAACAGTGAGCATGAGGAACAAAGAGCCAGTCAGGACCCGGTTTATCCTCCGCGTCGTCGTCTGACTCCACTCTCATTTTGCTGCTACTACTGGCAGACCGTGCATGTGCGTGTGCATGTGCGTGTGCATGTGCATGTGCATGTGTGTGAGTGCTTAAACCAGCAGCAAGACAGGCGTGTGTTGTGGTTGCATGGTGTCAGTAAAGCGAACCACCCCACTGAGTTATAAATAACCCCTTTGTCACGCAAAAACAAAGTCCACGAATAAAGCATTAGCGCTTCATTGCTGCATGAAAAAAAGACCGGATGTTATGGTGGTCTGGTGGTCTGGACTCGCCTCACTTCAGTCGCAGGCAGCGCGGGTTCAGTCCCCCAGCTCAGTACCGATGTGAATGTGAGCGCGAACGATGGTTTTGTTTTTGTACGTGTCCTGTGATTGGCTCCCCAGGGAAGGGTGCCTCTCGCCTAACGTGGGCTGGGATAGGCTCCGGCTTCCCCGTCAGGACGCCCCGTATGCTGGACAACAAACAGGAAGTGATGTCCCAACTGGTATGAGCTGGGTCACTGTGGCCGACGACCTCACACGTGGTCAGAAGAATAATTCTTTCCCCCCATAATTTTAGCCTGGAACGCTATTTTTAAAAAGCTCGGGAGCGTGACTGGAAGCTAGCGGGGTTAGCTTAGTTTAGCAGAGCATGCGAGTGGGGCTGTGTGCGTGCTTTGCCGCTCTAATGTGAGCGAGCGCTTCAAACAAATCCTTGAAAATGGCTGGGCTTAGCCGCCGAGACACATTCTCATCACGCACAGACACGGCGGACGTACGGCTTTCATAACGTAATTGGACTTGGAACGCGGCGTGTGCAGAGGCTGCCATCCCACCGGAAAAGTTAGCCAGGCTACATCCATTTCTCAATTGCTGGGCAAATAGGCCAACGATGTATTGCATCAATAAACGGAAGGACCTAATTTAAACTTCATTAAAAAATCAAATTAAAACGGAAAAAAACTGAATCTGGGATTTTAAAGCGCCCCGCAATCATCTGGGCTGATCACATGATGGGACATCAACTCCAAAAAGCCTTTTTATTGCAAGTGTTGATCCAAAATTGGATAAGCACAGGAAGTAATGTACTAAAAGCCGACCGATCACAGCCTTCACGGTGTGCGTCGATCTTCTTGGAGGTGTGAAAACTGAGTACACGTTGGCAGGTCCCTTGTTAAAGAAGGCTGGGAAGCAACACTAACATATAAGTGCACGTATAATGGTGCGTGGGAGGGCCACGTTTAAACGCTCGCGTTTGTCCAGGACAGGGTGGGTACGATTCCCTGCACGTCCATGCATGTGTGCGCGTTGCAGCTGCATCCTCTGCTGGTGCAGGAAGAGGCCGGACTCCTCCCTGTAATAACAGACTTTACCAAGAGCAGCACGAAATCAGAAAACACCGCACAACCGGGTTATGATTGGTTATCGCCACCATTACAACATCTGGCAATGGGGGGGGGGGCAAAAACAAAAGAGGCTGAAACAGGCAAGAACGTTGAGGGGGAGAAACCCGTGATGGAAAGCAGGGACTCGTGAGACTCAGGGATTGAGTAAGATCGCGTCACAACACTGCAGCGTCTGCGGTCGCACACGCTGGAACGAAACATCCCTGGCTGTATTTTTAGAACCTGTGGTACCGTTTCAAGGCCACGGGAGCAGAGGAATCCAAATTGCTGACGAGAGCATGTGATGCAGCCAGAAAACATCCTACGCTCTCTCGGGGCTGACTCTGGTGTAGAGCCCGTTCACAGCCGACGCCGGTTCAACTCCAGCCATCGAAAAGGGGGTACCCAGTCTACCCACTTAGGCCACTTTCATCCTCACGTAATTATCAGCAGTGGGGGCAAAATGTGCCAATATGTTGATTTTCAAACTTAGTTTTTTTCATTTTTTGCTGAGTCTGTTTTTTTACCTCCTACCCTTATTTTACCAACATCAAGTGTGTGCTTTTCAAGGTTAGTGGTGCAGATGGTCACGTTCGGTGGCTAGTAAGCGTATCAACGTTTTTTTTCGCAGAATTCGCCGATGTTTTCTTTCGCCAACCTTGGCTTGAGAGGGCTGGTTAGGGTTTGTGAGGACATGCCGCTATGAGTCCCCGCACCATGAGAGAGCAGTCTGGGCACAGTGAGGGTGAACTACCGCTGTCACTACGAAGCCGGATATCCAAATGGCAATTTATTAATTATCATGACAGGTCTGGACCCGAGTGAGCAGTCTGCTGGGGAAATACTTCCCCCACACAAACGTACCTTCTCCTCACGATGAAGGGTTTCATTCTCATTATGCCACTTTCCACAAGATTCCACGCTCATCAGTAAATTCTGTTTTCATTGGCCAATCCCGCTAACGTGGCAATCATAGGACCCTAAAACATATTTAGAAAGTCGTAAAACTATTGGACTTGTTTTCTGCAGGCGGACTACTTTTTGGGTGTACACTAAATAAGAACGGCAGTAACGCGGCAAATGACACCGGAGTTGGGTTTACCCAAAACAAAAGTGACAACAGTGAACAGCCTAAGGGGGCCGAGGCCCTTCATGCGGTCTCAATCCCCGCTCTCGACGGCGTTCACACGTGAGCCAGCAAAGTGCACAACCGCACGGTCTTAGGGTAACCTCCTTCACCCTCCAGTAGATTTATTTGCCTCCAAAAGTCCTCCCTTTGCTGCAGGCAGGACAGCGTGTGCACGTACACAATTCCAGCTGGGTGATGACACAGTTGATTGTGTGCCCTCTTTCAGGAAGCACACACACACACACACACACACAATGCGGCATCAGCATTTACAGCCAGCAAAGTCGGTCATGAATAAATAATTCTTGCTTTGGTGTGTCGTGCCTCCTCGGAGTTACGTAACAGCGAGCCCGCGTCCGCCCGCGCCCGGCGGTCCGCGTCCTGGTCCGGGGGTGGTTAAGCTCCCTTTCTGGACAAGCAATCTGTGTGTTTATTTCCGCCCTTGATGTTCTTACGCCATCCGGAGCCTCTCTCCTCCGTGCTCGCCCCACTTTCCCCTCGACCCAAGAAGAGAAAGTAGGGCGTGAAGAGAACACCCAGGGAGATCAGTCCACTTCTCGGTCGTTACGCCGCCGCCGCCGCGGCGACTTGGCGTCCGCTTTCATTTTGGGCAAACGAGCCGCGATTGAACAAAACTGACAGCCTGACTCCGCTAGGTCACGTGACCCAGATACAGCACGGCATTAGAAGGAAGCACGAAAAAGGTGATGGCGGGAAGATGAGGGAGGATGTACGGGGAAAGGCGTGAGGGGGGGGGGAGTTAACAGGATTAAGGCGTGCATGGAAGTAAGCACCAACACGGCGGCGTTGATGATGCTGACGGCTGAGCGCCTGAGCAAAATGTGGGTCAGTGGGGGGGTTTGGCAGTAGAACGTAGCTCAAAGAATAGACCCTCCATCCCGGCAATCCACCATACATGCACAGATGTGTGTTGATAATGGCGCCCGTCTTACCAGTCCATCCATTCCTTTTCTATGCCGGGTATGCTGGAGCCTATCCCAGAATTACCCTAGCATGCATGTTTTTGGAACGCGGGAGCAAGCCGCAGTACCTGGAGAAAACTTGCTTCATCCATTTTTGACTTAAGCCCCCCCTTTTTTGGAAACGAAAAAACCCATATGTTAACATCCAGCAGCAACACGACATTTTGGCGTCCCACTAAATGGCATCGCAGCAAAGAAAACAAACGACGCAATGGGGTCAAAAGTTTAATCACGACTCAAAAGCGTGTTTCGTCTGGTTTGACGTGGAGCCGCTATCGTGTGTGTGAGCATCTGACGACACTTATTTATGTATGCTGCTGTGGGCTTCGTGGATAAGCCTGAAGTGATGCGCTATGGAGAGAGACTGTGTGTGTCGGGCTGATTTTGGCCTACATTTGGAGGGATGGGGGTTGGGGGGCAGAGACTGCTCCTGTTTATTTATTGAAAGGGATTTGGCGTCTGTCAGATTTAGAATTGCCGCCGTCGCAGGAGAAGAGTTCACACATGGAGGTTGTCTTTCGGCCTCAATTCAACACGTTTTAGTCATCTTTGGAGAGCTCCTTGATGTCCGTGTTTTCCTACACACGCCATCATGCCATGAAATGGAGAAATGAATATTTAATATCAGTTTAGCTGCAGTGGAGTTTGTTTGGTTTAGAGACAGTGCCGCTGAGGAAAAGACAGGAGGCAGAGCTGGAGGTAGCAGAGATGAAGATGCTGAGGTTCTCTTTGGGTGTGACCAGGATGGACAGGATCAGGAATGAGCACATCAGAGGGACAGCACATGTTAGAGGTTTTGGAGATAAAGTCAGAGAGGCCAGACTGCGATGGTTGGGACATGTCCAGAGGAGAGATAGTGAATATATTGGTAGAAGGATGCTGAGCTTTGAATTGCCAGGCAGGAGGCCTAGAGGAAGAGCAAAGAGGAGGTTTATGGATGTAGGGAAAGAGGACATGAAGGTAGTTGGTAGTGCGAGAAGACAGAGTTAGATGGAGGCAATTGATTGGCTGTGGCGACCCCTGAAGGGATAAGCCCAAAGAAAAAGAAGAAGAGTTAACTGCAGGGGACGCCCTTGGCAAACAACAACCAGACCGGGCAGCTTGGAGGAGTTAACAATGCCCCCCCCCCCCTTTTTTTTTTGTTTATTAAATTTTGGACTGACGTAAATTCATCAACAGACTCAGCCAATGCAGGTATGCTTTGTTGTTTGTGCAACGGCCTCGCCACTGAAGCCCATCCTGGCGAGATCTGCAACAACTTTGGGATGCCTCCTTGTTTTGGTCTTTACTCAGTAGTGGTCCTCACCCTCATTCAGTGACTCACTAAATGACAAAAGTGTACAGACAGCAGTCATCGACGCTAAGGGTCCGCTGTTTGGCCACTTGACTCCGAAAGCCCAGCGTGTGTGTGCCTTACAGACTTCCGCCGTACTAAAGAGTCGAGCCTCTAGTTAGTAGGAATCAGCAAAAGTGAATCTATGGTTGTGGTAGCAATGAGGGACGTCCCGATCCAATCTGAAGGATCGATATCGGCTGCCGATCCGCTGCATTTTGAAGATAGGAAAAGATCGGCTTCCGCCGCAAATCTGGGCCACACTCCAACGTGATACGTGCGGCAAATGCGCCTCAAAGCGGGTTGGCCACTCGACTCCCGCCACCCGGTTGAAGGAGAACCGGCACCACAACCGTGCAGACACGTCCGCGGGCTACCGTGGTGAAGTTTGCTCGAGACGGACGCTATTCGGCTCGCGACTACGCCGGTTGACTTCCCTCGCTGTGCCCGGACTCCTCTGTCATGGTGCCAGGAGCCCGCACGGGAACTTCCGCTGTAACCTCTGGTTGTTCAAAATCACACCACAAATGGACCTATGAACATGCCAAATGATGAGTCCTACCCTAAAAGTATTGTACCGGCAGCTGAATAAGCGTCCATGTCAGGATGGCTGTAATTCAGTGTGCTGTACGCACTCGACTCCAAGCGCTTGTTCTAACCATCATGCCGAACACCACTGCCTTCTATAGCCCCCACACTAACCAGCAGCCTGGATCAACACAATATACCCGTCGCTACGGTATTGTGAACACTTTGTCTTACAAAGACACGTACTGGAACCCAATACAGATATTGGATTCAACTGGTGCCATCATTTGCCCCTGAAAAGTGTGCCATTGCAGTCATACTTTGACAGCACCCGTCACCCAAACCCTCCGTCAGCACTGGATAGAGATCCTCCCCTTGTCAGACCCAGTGTCACGCTGAGACCACTGTGGAGGATGCTCATTACAAGTTGGTCTTACTCGGTGTTGTGCTGTACTTTACTGTTGGATCAGTGGCTAAAAGGAGGAGTGGGAGTGTAGGTGTTCTTGGTTTCCATGACAGGAAATGATGTCTCCTGGAAACAATGAGCTCGGGTGTGGGCACTTCCTATCTCTTCAAGTTCGCTTCACGACTTGCATAGCACCGGTCTCCCCACTCAAAGACCCTAGCACTGCAACATGACAACCTCTGACTGGACTCAACTCACCATACAACCCACGAGCATCCAACCATGTCGTCAGAACTGCAGCCGCAACGACCCCGAACCGGAACCAAAGAATGAGGATTTCAGCAGTTCTCTTGCGGCTGCTGTATCATCACCTTCAGGTGTGTTGGGATCACTGGGCAAGGTGGACCCGCCACTCAAGACCCCTGTCACGTTACATTCCTGGGAATTCACTGCTTCCTTCCCAGTGTGTATGTGAGGGGAGGTAAGGAAACAAGGGAAGGAAACATGGCAGTTGCAGGGACAACGTCGACATGCACACATGTACGCGCACTCACCCCCTTCCCGCTGCACGCTTGGCTTGACGCGGCTCGCTATGCCTGCCTGCCACCCTAATGATCCGTCCATCTACAGTGTTTCACGCCAGTCACGCACCAAGATTTCTACGACGCATGTCCAATAGATGTCACCCCCCACCCCCAAAAGCAGGTGTTACATGCAAAAATAACGGATCAATTATTGTGCAATTACTAAGTTGGGGCGGCGATATATTCTTGGGCGATCCAAATGTTGGCCATAACGCTCTGTGGAGTGGTTGCAATTTACCAGTGGAAAGAGAATAAAACTGTTCCTATTCTGAGAACAAAGCACAGCGTCTTATTGTTCCAGTCTCAACTTTACTGTGGGGGGGGTCCCTTTTCCTGTTGTCCTCAGTCTCCTCCCTGATAAATGTGACTCCTTACACGTGGAACAGCAAATACTGGAGAGCCACATTGTCCTCCACTGTAGCGTGTCTGGTCCTGCCTGCGGCGTCGCTGGCAAGACTGTTTGCTTCCCTTGCACTGGTCCCAGTAAGAGAACTTGCTTCAAAGAGCACACACAAGACCTTTAAACCACGCAAAGATGGCTTAGTGGCCAGTTTGGACGAAGCAGTCCAAACTGTAGCTAAGGGTTCTGGTGTGAGCAAACAAACCCCCGTCATACCCAGACAGTGAATAACAGATTGTATCTGCTCAGGTATGTTTCTTTAGACTGCCGGCCAAACAAAGAGTGTGTTGCATGCCAGATGTTGCGACAAGGTAAGCAACACCGATTCCTTACTTTCCAGTATGTACGCGCCCAGTACAAAGTGCCAAACACTGCAGGAATGGCGTGTATTGTGTCGAGCCGGGAACTACACACAAGCGCACAAAATTGCTTTCTGTTTCACAGCGCAGAAAACAACAGGGCGGATGTTCTAAAAAGTTCTACGGGTGTTTGTGGACAGCGACAACACAGAGCATCGCATGACTGCGCTGTAATTTAGTGTATTCAAACGCACATTGACCTAAAAACATCTGAGGAGGATCGTTGGTGTTGGGCGGCTGGGGGGAAAGACTAGGAGCTTGAGGTTCAAGACAACAGAGAATGGACTATCTTTGATCCAAACCTGCCGACTGAACCAAAAAGCTACAGACAAGGACCTAGGCTAAGTTCACACAGCAGGTCAATTTTTTGCTTATACGCAACCGGTATCAGACTCGTTTCAAGGCGACTCAGGTCTCATTTTACGTAGACGTAAAACCGATGTGTGTCCGACCTACCACAGTCTGAACGATCAGGTCAAACCAAAACTGACAATGCACTCCAAAAGCATGGAGTCCAGAGGCCCAAGACCTGAGACAAGGGACTTGTGATTGTCCACCAGTGGACTCGAAGTCAGAGGCAACATCCAGATGGTAGAGGCCATAGACTAGATGCTACAGGTTGGACTTTGCTACAGAGTAAAAGCAATGGATGGAAGGTTACCGATTTTTGAGGGACTAGTGACCAGCTCGCGTTCCCTCGTCCTCCGGCAAACACTTAAAAGTCAAAAGTGCTAAACATCAAGTTGAAAGCCCGCGCTTATACTGGGAATGTCCCAATACGATCTTCAGGATCGGGGTCGACTGCCAATCCGCTGTATTTTGAAGCTCGGACGGGATCGGCTTGTGCCAGAGATCAGGACGCTCCGGTTGCCGTACGTCTGAGCCACACTCCAACGTGGCAGGTGCGGTAAATGCACCTAAAAGCCACTCGACTCCCGCCACCCGCACGAAGAACACCACCGAGCAGATACGTCGGCGGGGTACCGTGGTGACGTGAGTCACCTTGGACACTGGTTGGTATTTATCTCTGTATTCACAGCAGATTCCCCTCACTGTGCCTAGACTGCTCTGTCGTGGTAGCTTGCATGGGAAGTGTCGCTTTAACCACTGTGGTGATGTTCTTCACCCGGGGGGCGGGGGTCATATATTCTAAATCACATCGCACATGGATGTATAACCATGATTAGTCCTACATTAAAGGTATTGTAATGGCGGCTGAATAATTCCACGTCAGGATGGCTGTAATTCAGTTGGCCATTTATTTCCATGTCAGTCCTTTGAGCATACGTTCCGCTTCCTACTTTTCTTATTCTACGCTATTGCCTCCAAACGGCAGCCTGCCCCCACAATATAGCATCGGATTGGTTTCACCCGCTTTATTGCACAAAATGTATCAAAGGTCCGTTATTCTGTACACTATTTGTTTAATTCGTATTTTGTAAACAAAAAAGTACCTGTAGTTCGCAGTTTCGTGTTTTGCATTTTTGTTCCTTCACTGACCCCGACTGGGACCTTGAAAACCTCGATACACCACGAATGGTGATCATGCTGACCCCCATTAGTGCGGAGGTGGGCACTCCTGGGCCACAGTATGTACAGCTGGTCATCACGTAGACGACATGCTTGCTCACGGTGCAACGCCGTAACACCACATACCCCACCTGCCGCTACTACTACGTGGGTAATAACAACTCAGCCCTAAACGTGTCTTGCGGCGTAAACTGATAAGTGCCCGCAGAGCATGCTGGGTAGTCCCGTGGCGATCGATACAACTCTCCTTGTTTAATTCCCCGACGACCTCCCGGACATGTTTTCCAATCGAGCAAGACTGCGACCAACACGGCAACATGTCGGCAGAGAGAGTTTACAAGAAGCTACCCAGCATGTCTTGCGGCGGGAATATATGTACAGTTTTTTGTACGAGCGATGCGACAAGATCACTTCCTGCACTGCGAGTCATGTTTTGCCCGCTACACTTTTTATGGTAAAGGCGTAAGGAGAAAAAGTCGTCTGGGGCTGCAGTTGGCTTGCCCCTGCGTACCGTGCGGGTTCAAAAGTGTCAAAGGGTCGTAGTAGACCACGCGCAACAGTCGCGCACCTTTATGACGTCACACAGCCCTCAGGTTGACAGCGCCCCTTTGTTGTGCAGGATCACGCATTTCCGCAACATTCCATGACACCCACGCCGGGACCGACCCCCCTCCCCCGGTTCGAATCCCGCGGCAAAGACCGGCCTCCCTACCTGCCTCCACCGTGTCGCTCAGGTCGTGGCTGGCTGCTGTCCGGGGGAACTCCTTCAGTTTCCGGGCGCTGATGTTGAGCGCGCCGCTGACCGCCGCCTCCTCCAGTGCCCGCTCCAAGCCCCGGTTGGGCGGCGCGGGGCCGTTGCTGAGGCTCTGGCCGGACGGAGGAGATCCGAGTTGGGATGCGAGGGGCGGAGATCGGGCCGACTCCGGTCCTTGCGCCGCCATGGTGCTTCGCCCTCGTTCCTCCGCGCTGGGTGTCTGCGGTCCGCCGGTCAACGTCTTCCGCGCGGTCAGCTTTCTGCTCCGAGCTCGCCGTTTAGCGGCATGGAAAACACAACACGCAGCAACACTTCCGGCAATTCGTTTTTCCAAAGTAAAATCCCCAGACCGGCATCGACTCTGGTTGTTGGGGGCCTTGTATTTAGTTAACGAGGCGTCGGGGCAGATGATAGGAAGATTAATCACAAATATTATTGTTTTGAGTGTGTTTAAAGATTCAAGGACACGATTGCAACGATGCCTCTCTTTTTTATTTTTTATTTTGAAGGTCTGGTTTGTTGCCAAGCGCATCCCAACTACGCCTGCGCACTGGAACTGCAGAGCTCAGAAAAGCTGCCCAACGACGGCACCCAGCGGATGTAATTAGCATTACATGTTAAATGTGTGCGTGTGGCTTCATCAGCAGATTTCCACCTGATACTTTCCAGTAAGTCCACTTCACACTGCAGTCAAAGCAAAGAACTTCACTCAGCTGCACAGAAGGTGTGAACTGGACATGACCGGACCAGCAGAACCCTTTTAGTAGCAAAATCTGTTCCAGGGTTAACCTTAATCAAATATTTGTAACAGTGCAGGCGAAGTCCTACAAGAGTAATCGGAAGTTATCCACGGGATCTCTGCCTTGTGGAGAAATGACTCGACAGGAATTGCAAACCATCACTTCAGGAAGCGAGTAGTCCGACACTCGGCGTGGAGGAGGCCTCCTTGTGGCGTCTGCGCGTGCTGTCCCCTTATGGGATGGTGAGCTTGCTTCCGGTGTTGTCGACGCGTCATCCTGTGGGAAATCCAAACAACATAAACCCACTTTTGGTTGACGGTTCTACGCCGGTATTTCTACCACTGTGATTTTTCTCTGACAGAGTGATTGGATCGGTTACTTCTTTGTCACCAAAAACCTCCATGAAGTTTGGTTCTACGATGACTTTGTTGTGCAGTTCGGTTCAATATGTTGGTGAAATGGCAAAGTATGTTGTTATGATGGTGTGATTCCCCTCTTGCGTACCAGAGGGTGGGAAGGAAAGATCATGCAGCTTGTTTGTAACCTTGCTTCGCAATTCACAATCAGCTTAGGCAGGCAACTAATTTAAACAAACTCGGTGTACGGACTGGCGCCTTTGTTGTTGGGAAACCGCTCTGAGTCTTGGGAGCGTGGGACCACCCCTGTCTTACGCTCTCGTGGACAGACCTGTACAAAGGAGAGGGGAGCCCACTTACTGTTAGAGTCTGCTGCGGGTCGTGTACAGACGCCCAGCCGGTTGGTGCACTCTCTATCCGGGGTTGTAGGCTCTCCAACCCAGCGCAACATGGTAAGAGCTGAGATATTGATTCTGTTTTGTGCAAAACCAACCTTTGCTTTTTTGTAACTCAGTCTAAGGGGTAGAATAAAGACGCTGTATTTTACACTTACCTGTGTGTCTGAGTCTTTCTCAGTGAAGCCGATCACCCACGATCCTGAACTAACAAAAGTGTTTCAACACAGTTGGCTTGCTGGCATGGACGTGTTTCTTCAGCATTGTCCACACTGGGGCTTAAAGCAGGACTTTGGGAAGGCCATTCTAAAACCTTAACCTGATTTAGCCATTCCATTACCACTTTTGATGTGTGTTTGGGGTCATTGTCCTGTTGCAACACCCACCCAACTATGCCCAAGACCCCAACCTTCAGGTTGATGATTTTAGGTTATTTTGAAGAATTTGAAGGTAATCCTTCTTCATCATTATCCCATTTACTCTCTATAAAGCATCACTTCCATGGGCAGAAAAACAGCCCCAGAGCATAACACTACCACCACCATGCTTGATGGTAGGCTTGGTGTTCTTGGGCTTAAAGGCCTCACATTTTCTCCACCAAACATAATGCTGGGCATTGTGGCCAAACAGTTTTTTTGTTTTGTCTGACCACAGAACTTTCCTGCAGAAGGTCTTCTCTTCGTTCATGTAATTGTCAGCCAACGTAAGGTCACTCGTAGTCATTCATAATCACTAACTAACAGGAAGTTAAGAGGCCATGCATTGAAGCTCATTTCATTCACACAACTTTCCAAGTCACCGAAAATGCTAATTCATGTTGCTGTATGTGTGTTTTTATTTCAGCAGATTTGGTCACATTTTCAATTCTTTTGGTTTTCCTTTCGACTTATCCCTTCAGGGGTCGCCACAGCTAATCAATTGCCTCCATCTAACCCTGGCTTCTGCATCTTTTTCTCTCGCACCTTCATGTCCTCTTTCACTACATCCAACCTTTTTGGTCTTCCTCTAGGCCTCCTGCCTGGCAGTTCAAAGCTCAGCATCCTTCTACCAATACATTCATTATTTATCCTCGGGACATGTCTGAACCATCTCAGTCTGGCCTCTCTGACTTTATCTCCAAAACCTCTAACATGTGCTGTCCCTCTGATGTACTCATTCCTGATCCTGTCCATCCTGGTCGCACCCAAAGACAACCTCAGTATCTTTATCTCTGCCACCTCCAGCTCTGTATCCTGTCTTTTCCTCATAATAAAGTCATAAAAGAACCAACCTTCATGAATGTTTTTTGTGACAAAGAAGTATCTGATCCAATCGCTCCATCAGAGAAAAATCAAGGGTTGTAGAGATACCTGGAAACCCAAGAGAGCCATGGCATTATGTTCTTTACAAGTGCATGTCAACTTTTTTTGACACGATGATAGGGTGACACAAAAAATAATTTCATCATTTGTGGTTTGCTGCATTCAGCTGGGATAGGCTCCAGCCTGGAAATATTTGGTTGTTACTTGGAAGTAGACTGGTCATTCCAAAAACACTCAGGGGTGACATACTGAACAAACTTCATGAGGGCCACTCAGGCATAACAAAATGCAGAGAACGTGCTAGACCAATTGGGTCCAGGTCTTAGTACAGATCTGACACAACTCATTGAGAACTGTGATGCCTGTGCCCGTGAGACGGTTCACAACAAAGAGACTATGTTAGGAACTGACTTTCCGTCCAGACCATGGCGTACAGTAGGTGTAGATCTGTTTCAGTTTGGTAAACACCAGAATCTCACTATTGTGGAATATTTTTCAAGGTTTTTTTGAGGTAGCCAAACTTACTCCCTGACTCTAACCAGCCAACACCAGAGTCTGAGAGACACTATCCAGCTAGAGTCAGACATTCACCACAATACCTAAAGGACTATGTTACCTGAGTTGAATTGATTTTTGGGCAGAATTACCCGACATCCAGCTCTAATGGTTTTTGGCAGTTTACCCTCGTTCATGCCAAAGTAACGTTTTATTGGAAAAGAAAGTTTTGTAAAAGAAAAAAAAAAAGATGTTAACAGTTTATATTTGGTTTTGGGAACAATATGTCTGCAGAATGGCCGCACGGTGGCTGAGTGGGTAGCACACTGGCCTCACAGTCAGGAGGTTCAGGGTTCGAATCTCTGTTGGGCATCTCTGTGTGGAGTTTGCATGTTCTCCCGAGCGTGGTTTTTCTCGGCACACTCCGGTTTCCTCCCACATTCCAAAAACATGCATGTTAAGTTAATTGGCGACTCTAAATTGTCCATCGGTATGAATGTGAGTGTGAATGTTTGTTTGTCTATATGTGCCCTGCGATTGGCTGGCGACCGGTCCAGGGTGTACCCCGCCTCCCGCACTAAGTCAGCTGGGATAGGCTCCAGCATACCCGCGACCCAAATGAGGATAAGCGGTATAGAAAATGAATGATAGTCTGCAGAATTGGAAGTGTTTGAACTACTCCAGCGTAAAATGTTTCAGAGCCAATGCATTATTATAATATAATGATTTTCTCCTGTAAAGAAAGGGGGAGGTAGAATTAGGCTGGGTAGGAACCTTGATTCCGGGATGTTCCCGGGGGGAAGGAAAGTAAAGGTTGTTCCTGGCTGGACTTGAACATGGCTAAGCCCCGTCTCTGTTCTAAAGGCTTCTATTTCCCTAATAAACAACAGAACACTAGTACAAGCAGCAATGCAAAACGCAATGTTTAATCCGTCCAGCAGAGGTCGACAGACTCAACTTCAATTGCAGTTGTTCAGTCATCTTTATGTACAATTATGCTGTGAATGTTGTTGTGTTCTGTGTGTGAAGAGCTGTGTTTCTTTTGCTAATGTGTTCATATGGTCAAAAACCATGAACTTTTCAGAGGTCTGCAACCTTTACAAAAGAGACAATTTGTCTCCTCTTCCTGTGGGAAAAAAAATGTTCGGAAGCCGCAAATCGTTGCAGAACTCGTAGATTTTCAAAAATGACAACCCCGTGTAATGTTACCAAAAAAAAGTGCAGCTACCCGTGTAGAACTACTCTGAGCTAATTTAAACACACACACATTTTTTTGCCAAGATCAAAAAGCCAATCAGATTTCATATATCTGCATATCAGCGTTGTTTTATTTGACTGCGCAGTCCCTTCTAATGTTGTCTAATGAATGTTGTAGAGTGACTGATGCAACGTGAGAGCGTCAACAAATGCCGATGCATTCCGCCAAACGCCTCCGTCGCAAACTATTGCTGCATCCAGCCTGTAATCGATATTCTCCAACTCTCACTTTCCGATTCCGATATCAACCCGTGTCGATATGTGTAACGCAGTGGTTTTCAAACTGGGGGCACTTTTCATTAATACCATATTTTTCGGGCGGAGCGCTGACAATCATTTAACTCCAAAAGGGGGCTACTGCACAAAAAGTTTGGGAACCACTGAGCTAACAGATGCAGCATCAGCCATTAGCTTCAAGACGTGGCTGTAAACAACCTTATACAACTCGAGTGAGCAAACATCTGAGAAGTACTTGCAATCGGGCATGGCAAAAGCGTGACTCAAGGAACTCCACAAGCTTGGTGAATCCGGCGTCTTGCACAAAAGAAAAGGGCTGGTTATCTTTTAAGTTACACTTCATGATTTTCCGATGGATGGCTTTCGCCCTGGGAATTGGAGGCGGATCCATTGGCGGATGTCCATTGCTGTGAAACTTTGTTAAAATCCAGATAAATCCAGATTGATGTCGTACAAACCAGACATTCAAAGGTTTTGTTCTGAACTGAAAATATTATATGAGTCACTCAAGTTAATAGTGAAAGATAGAAAGGCAATGAGAACCTTTCACACATTGGAGAACATTATGAGAACAATTCATACATTCAACAATTTCGATCATTCATGAAAGGGATAGCATGTTTAAAAAGACTGGCAATGGGGCTCAAATCATCAGGAGTCTTCTGCTGTGCTACGATGAAAGTTCATAAACTATATGATGCTAAGAGCCGAGAGGGGCAGTAAAACCACCCATACCAATGCTTTCCTGGACCAAGGCAGCCCTGCAGTATTTTACTCTGAAAACCTAATACACAAGCTTCACCTCACCGGACAAAAGATATTTTTCTGAGGACTATGGGTCAGGAAAAGGTGGTAAGCAGCTACATCGTACCTGATCTGGAGGTAACTGCGCTTGAAGGGAACAAATTCATTGACTTGCCAAGAGCTTACACACAGAAATCTATGCCAGTACACAAACATAACATACCAACACAAAGGGATTTGAGAAAACGGCCACACCTGGAACACCTTTCCGTACCTCAAGTCAAAGCAGAGCTTGATCTGTTGATTGGAACTCATGTTCCCGAAGCCGTACAGCCACTGGAGGTGATCCACAGCATGGACGATGGGCCGTATGCAATAAGGACTGCACTGACCACGGTGGATGAGTGGGTAGCATGTTGGCCTCACAGTCAGGAGATCTGTTGGAGATATGTTCTCCCCGTGCGTGCGTGGGTTTTCTCCGGGTACTCCGGTTTCCTTCCACCTAGTACCATAGGTATGAATGTGGGTGTGAATGGTAGTTTGTCTGCCCGGCCCTGCGATTGACTGGCGACCAGCCAAAGTCAGCTGGGATAGACTCCAGCATACCCGTGACCCTGATGAGGATAAGCGGCATAGAAAATGGATGGATGGAACTCCAGGAACCCCACAAGTTTGGCAATTTGGCTTCCTGCGTGATAGAAAAAGGCTGGTTATCCAGTGCACTCCATGATTTTCCGATTGACGGGGTCCATTCATCCATCCATTTTCCTCCGCTTATCCGGGTCCGGGTCGCGGGGGCAGCAGCTTCAGTAGGGAAGTCCAGACTTCCCGGTCCCCGGCGACCTCTTCCAGCTCCACCGGGAGGACACCGAGGCGTTCCCAGGCCAGGCATAGTCCCTCCAGCATGTCCTAGGTCTTCCCGGGGGCCTTCTCCCGACTGGGCATGCCCGAAACACCTCACCAGGGAGGCGCCCGGGAGGCATCCGGACTAGATGCCCGAGCCACCTCAACTGGCTCCTCTCGATGTGAAGGAGCAGCGGCTCTCATCAGCTGCCGTTATCGTGAATGGTGTCGTCGGTAAAGCCGGCAAGGGGATTCCAATTGGGCAGTGGTCCTCAGTGGGCGGCACTCATGTCACATCAGGCCCGTCGAGGCGTACGCATCGTAATGAAAAAGCAGGAGAAGAAGACTCGCATCTAAACGACTCGAGCGCGATCATCTCTTTAAAAAAGTAGACAAAGAAAAGAGCAAAACATGGGTTGAGTTGCAAAAGTGCATTGGGGAAGCTAATGTGTTTCTTCTAAGGAATGTAACCTTTGCAGGCACCTTCAGACACAACATCCCAACTTTGATGCTCTTCATTCTCCGATTCCCCTGATTATTGGAAGGTGGAACTGTTCATCTTTCCATGTCTTTTGCCGGGTTTTCTGCACGTGAAACTATAATTATTTTCTATAAAATGTGTTTTGTGTCAATATTTGCAAATGTCTGGAATGGATTGATTGGATTTGCATTCGTTCTTATAAGAAATATTGATTTGGTTTTTGGTCAGATCTTCTGGACCAGATCAATGACGCCAACCTTTCCACAGTAAATATATATTTTTTTAAAACTAACTCATATGAATCCGTTTTTTCTTTACAGAACACAACCGGGTCATCTCCCAAAGGAATGCATGCTCACCCCCCCCTCCTCTCCGAAGGTCCTTTCCCATGCGTCAGTTATTTTGGCCGACTAATGGTGATGCACTGAGGCTCTCAGAGGACGCTGGTTCACACCTGCACGCATTAGCGTGCAATGATGACACCTGGCTGCAATCAGAGGTGTGAAGAAAACACGTTGTTGCGTGTCCCTGCAGACACGCTGCTCTTTGTTATTGTCTTTCCACAATGTCTAAATGAGGCTGATGTCAATGTTCCTTCCAAGGTTGACTTCATCATTGTGATGATGGACACAACGAAAGTTGCTCCCGCTTAATTCACCAGCCAGTTAATGGCAACTCATCAAGTGCTGGTCCAGCATGTTCTCATTAGTAAAGTCGACGTCAACATCCATCCATCCGTTTTCTTCCGCTTATCCGAGGTCGGGTCGCGGGGGCAGCAACCTAAGCAGGGAAGCCCGGAGGTCCCTCTCCCTGAACACCTCCCCAGGGGGGCGTCCGGGAGGCATCCTAACCAGATGGCCGAGCCACCTCTTCTGGCTCCTCTCAATGCGGAGGAGCTGCGGTTCTACTGCAGGTCTCTCCCGGATGACGGTGCTTCTCACCCTCTCTCTAAGGGAGAGCCCAGCCACCCTGCGGAGAAAACTCATTGCGGCCGCTTGATGTTAACATGTATGGTGAAAAAAGCAGCTTTCTTCTGTGGGCTTGCGTGGTTTTGCGAGAGAGAGAGAGCAAGCTAGCCTGGGGGCTATTCCTCAAAATTTTAAAACCAGCCAACCAACCAAATCAAAAAACTGCATATATACTTTTGTGCTCTACCTCACCCACCACGGGCGGTCTCTTTCTAATCCCTCCAAGCTCTGGGCCTCTACCAGACCTTTGGGAGCTTGAGGGTTCTGTGCAGTATCTTTGTTGTTCCTAGAACTCCACTTTTCTGGACCGAGATGTCTGATGTTCTTCCTGGGATTTGCTGTAGCCACTCTACCAGTTTGGGGGTTTACTGCCCCTAGTTCTCCGATGACCATGGGCACCACTGTAGCCCTTACCCTCCAGGTCCTCTCCAGCTCTTCTATGAGTCCCTAGTATTTCTCCAGTTTCTCATGTTCCTTTGTCCTGATGTTGCTATCACTTGGTATTGCTACGTCAACCATAACGGCCTTTCTCTGCTGTTTGTCCACCACCACAATGTCCGGTTGGTTCTCCATTACCATTCTGCCAGTCTGTATCTGCAAGTCCATTAGCATCTTGGATTGGTCATTCTTGTTTCCCACTATGACCTTGGGGTCTCCAGGCCAAACTCTGCGCAGATGTTTCAGTACACTATGCCAGACACTTGGTTATGGCATTCTATGTATGCTTTCCCTGCCAGCATCTTACACCCTGCACTTACGTGCTGGATTGTCTTAGGGGCCTCTTTGCACAACCTACACCATGGGTAGGTGTGGTAGCTCCGAGTCTCTAATGCTCTGGTGCTCAAGACCTGTCCCCCCATGTAGGGGATTGTCCTCCCGTGATGATACCGCCATCGTCTGTTCCCCATTGTTTGAGACATTCACTGAGCACATCGTCTGTGGGGGCCTTTTCTGTGATGTACTTATGGATCTTGGATGTTTCATCCTGGACAGTGGCTTTCACGCTAGTCCCCGGCCTTCTTCTTTACGACTAGCGTACAGTCTCAGGGTGCTGGATTTAGGATGGAACCCTTTATGCATGGTTAGAAGCCTTCGCGTCTTAGCATTTGTCGATATCTCTCCCTTTGAAAATGCCAAACAATCAGAACTCATATCCTTATACCCACGTCTACCACCTACCAGTATCAGACAGTTTCCATGGAAAGCATGTGATCAGAATAAGCCGACACCCAATGGCCAAATTAGAGTACAGAACTACATTCACAATTAGAATTGTTCTTCTGCTTTGTATTTGTATTGTATTTATCATATTTGTTTTCCAATGTTTTATGCTTGTTCTGCCGAGGTGGCTCGGGCATCTGGACGACTCCAGAGCTTGTGCGTCCGGTAGGAGGCCTTCGGGAAGACACAGGGAAGACCCTGGGTATGTCTCAACTGGCCGGGGAATGCCACGGCATCAGCCGGGAAAAGCTGGACAAAGAAGAGAGTGAAGGGAAATCTGGTCTTTCTGCCCACGTGACCCGACCTCAGGTAAGTGAAAGAAGATTGATGGATGGATGGAACCCTCAGGATCTCACTTCGATATGTTACATAGTCAATTTCTTGAGGAATCCTGTGGAGAGTACTCCGGGAGTATGTGGTACCGGACTACCAAATTTGAGCAGTTTGCTCCCTGTATGACCAGAGTCAGAGCTTGGTCTGCAGTGCCAGAATTATGTCAGACTCCATTCAAGTGAGGGTTGGAATCCGCCAAGGCTGGCCATTGTTACCAATTCTGCCCATTACTTTTATGGACAGAGTTTCTAGGCACAGCCGCGGCGTTGAAGGTATCCAATTTGGTGGCTGCAGGATTGGACTGGCTTCATCGGGACCGGAACTTTAACTCTCACTGGATTCTCACCAAAAAAAGGAAAAGAGATGAGCCCAAGTGGAGGATTTTAGGTACCTCAGGGTCTTGTTCATCAGTGAGGGATGGAAGGAACACAAGACAAGACAGGACTGCAAAGTGGACAACAACGAAGCTACTCGCTTGTGCCGGGCGAGTCGCGGCAACAACAGGTTCACTTCTGGGGCGTACATTACGATGTGACGCCATCCTCAGAGAAATCTTTTAAACCACAAATAAAAACAAATCAAATGTATTTGCACAAAACAGCGCAGATGGAGAATAAGAATATTGTAATTTCATTGCGAGCATGTTGGGGACGATGACATCACCCGATAAATCATTGGAATTTTAAAATCTTTATTACCTTAAACTTAAATTTAATTTGGACAAAACAAGCCAGAAATAATTTGACCATTGTTGTTTCATTCACAGCGTATCGGGGGACCGAATGACCTTTGCCGACCTTTAAGAAAGTAGCACAAATGTTCATTTGAACTGCGCAAAACAGCACAAAACAAGAATAAGACTATTTTGGTTTCATTCACAGCATGCCGGGGGTCTGATTATGTAATCACACAAAACTTTAAACATTTATATATCAAAAACTTAACCAGCACAAAAATTCATTATAACTGCAAAAAACAGCACAAACGCAGCACAAATGAATGAGACTGCTGTATTTTGGTTCCAGTTTGGAGTAAATGGGTCCTGGGGGAACTTTGGTTTACCTATGAAATTAACTGTAATAACTCAAACACTAAAGCAGCACAAAGGTTCATTTTAATTGCACAAAACAGCACAAACAAATGAGACTGACCAGAGTTTTGCATGGGGTGGTTGCCAACTTCATTCAGGTCTAGCTCAGGGCCTGAAAATAAGACTTGCCAAGGAAAACACGACATTTGGTCATCCCAGACCTTGTCCTAGCTCTGTACTCATCTTCAGAAATTATTTTAAAACATTTTTTGAAAAATCTGAGAAAGCGCATCATTTGCCTTGGACAACTCAAAGAAAAGAACAAGGCCAAAAACCAAAATTTCAGAGGAGCAATGGAGTACAGCATATTCTCGGGTGCAAACCAAATCACCAAATCAACGAATGTAAGCCTTCAAATGATACACTGCAAATGGTTGATGTCGGAAAAAAAAACTTTATTGCCATTGTAAGTGAACAATTCACAAACTAGGAACTTTCTTTGGCGACTCAGTGCAACGTAGAATTCTAAGTAAACATAGAGTATTAAATAAACATAGAACTAACTAAACATAGAACCTGAGTAAAAAGGTGAAATCACTGATAAGTAAAGGCATGAGGGTGTTTTTAGTGCAGGTATTATAAGGTGCCAATAGTACTGGTTATAAAGTGCAAATGTTATAAAGTGTTCATGAGTTCAACAGCAGCAGGAAAGAAACTGTTCTTGTGGCGAGAGGTTCTGGTTTGAACGGACCGTAACATTCTGCCAGATGGGAGTGGCTTAAATAGTCCATGTCCAGGGTGGGAAGGGTCAGCGAGTATCCGGCCTGCTCGCCCCCGAGTTCTGGAGACGTACAGGTCCTGGAGAGACGGAAGGCTGCAGCCGATCACTTTCTCGCGCTGCAGTCTGTGTTTGTCCCTGGCAGTGGCCCCGGCGATGATGGATCCTCACCTCTTCCAGTGATGGAGGAGGTGAGGATGGACTCAATAATGGCCGTGTAGAATTGCACCATCGTCCGGACAGGCAGCTTGGCTTTCCTCAGCTGCCTCAGGAAGTACATCCTCTGCTGAGCCTTCTTGATGAAGGAGCTGATGGTCTGCTCCCACTTGAGGTCGTGGGTGATTTTAGTGCCCAGGAAGCGGAAAGAGTCCACGGTTGTGATGGGGGAGTCTGTCAAGACGAGGCAGGGCAGGGGGGCTTTGACTTTCCTGAAGTCCACGATCATCTCCACTGTCTTCTGAGCATTGAGCTCCATGTTGTTCCACCTCCTTCGTGTAAGCAGACTCATCACCGTCTGAGATGAGCCCGATGAGGGTGGTGTCATCCGCAAACTTAGTCAGTTTCACTGAGTCGTGGCCGGAGGTGCAGCAGTTGGTGTACAGGGACAAGAGCAGGGGGCAAAGTACACAGCCCTGTGGGGATCCTGTGCTGATAGTCCGAGTGTTCCAGACATTCTTCTGCAGTGTAATGTACACTATTGTTCAAAATAATATCCAATAGTCCAATCAGTGTTATTAGTATATTTTTATTGCTACTTGGCAAACAAGTTACCAGTACGTGCAGCAGATTCTCTAATACTCCGCCCTTCCACATACGGCTCTCCGGTTCTTAGCGGTCTCAGGCAATGCCTTTAGAATAAAGTTATGACTTTTATGCCCGTAAAGTTATGTTTGTACTCCCGTAATATGACGATCTTTTCACGTAAATATACAATATTATTGTCATCAATTTACGACTTAATTCTCAAAATCTTGATAATTTTAATGCTTCGTTTAACAGGGGACTTGTGTGGCCCTCGACCTAGCTCAAAGGTTAAAGTACGGCTTTTTTTCCCCCGACGGATTTCAAAAGGTTGGACTGATACGCGAGGAGAACAGCACAACTTCAGTGGTAACTGAGGCAGGAAGAGGATGAATAAAAACAACAATTTTTGTTATTTTGAGCCGTTTTACTGCCGTGTTACAGGCACTGTTTGGAAACAAGGTATATAAACAAACATTCACAAAATCTTTGTGTATTCTTTTCTTTCCGGCTTATCCATGTTGGGTTCTGTCAGATTCTGCCAAAGCGAGCGCATGCGTAAAATAAAGCTGGCAAAAGCCGACTGGTTAAAATCCAGTCATACAGGTATATTTCGGATATTTGTAAAATACATCAAAGCGTTGAACCAAAAACCAGTCATTTCGAGTCAGCTAGCTCAAATCCAAGTTGAGTCCAAAGTCAAGAACATCAAGTCAAAGTCAAGTCATGTCTTTTTGGAACATTTGTCAAGCAAAGTTAAAAGTCCTAAAAATTGCGAACTGACTCGAGTCAAGTCATGTGACTCCGCCATCTCTGATCTTGGAGAATCTCGACAGGCGGATCGGTGCAGCCTCTGCCGTGATGCGAGAGAGCTGAGCCGGAAGGCAAAACTTTCAATTTACCGGTCATTCAATGTTATGTAGAATGTCTCAGGTTGATAGCCCTAAAAGTGGTTGGATTCCCTGGTCTTTCCATGGAGGGCCTGAAACTGGGTTTGCCTGTAGGTCCTGCCGGAGCGCCAATTATGTCTATTTGGCTTTCCATTCATCTTCTATGCCGCTTATCCTCATTAGGGTTGCGGATATGCTGGAGGCTACATCAACTGAGTTTGGGCACACCCTGGACTGGTCGCCAGTCAATCGCAGGGCAGACAAAAAACCATCCGCACACACATTCTTACCCACGGACAATTTAGAGTCGCCAATTACGCTAACATGCATGTTTTTGGAACGTATAGTTGGCGAAAAACCACGCACGGAGTGAACATGCGAACTCCACACGGACGGAAATTCGAACCCAGGTCTTCCAAAGCTCTTGACTTAATCACAACCAGTAGCATCTGTTCGGACACCTTGTGGGAAGACTTGGTCAGCTCAAAAGCACCCCCAACGAGACTTGGGCAAGCAATCAAAGTTAAAGGGCCTCCCAACCTTCTACATCAACCGGATTTCCCAAAGTTGGGCTCTTAATTTCATTACCCCTCAGATGTTCTTCTGTCCGAACGGTCCAAACATGCCTGCTATTGTTTATTGCTAAGAAGCTGGTCAAACTCTTTCAGAAGAGCTTCACACTCCTGGAACACCACGGAGACATAACAGACCCCATGTTTTGGGTTGAAATAAGCTATGAAAATAAACGTTACAAAAATGAGCAGCTCTTGACCATTTTCATTTTCTAAAATCGGAACATCCCTAATCGCAATGCTTGGGTTTGGTCCACCAATGAGATGGAGTCAGTGACCTCACTGAGGGGAGGAATGAAGATCCATGAATACATTAAAAAGACGTATAAGAGAGAGGTCTAGACAGAAGTCGGTCCGAGCTCCGGCTTCGCATCCCTTCTTCCCGATGATGGAGACGGTGGACCAATCAGAGCTCTGCTTCCCACAACTCATCAACATCTCCTGCAGGAAGCCCACAGCTCATTGGTCTGGAGGTGTTCTTTTGACTGTTCTGCTGTCCATCGTCTGTATCTTCACTGTGGTTCTCAACCTGCTGGTCATCATCTCAATCTCCCACTTCAGGCACATGCTTTTGTTTTTTACAGCTCACGGTGATCTTTGGCTGCATGACATTTTTTGTCGATGTGTCCTCACTCTGATGTCGCAGTTGATTGTTTGTTATTACATTTCTTCATTCCACCGAGAACATGTCTTCTTCTCGATTTCTCCCTTGTCTACAGGCAGCTTCGCAATCCCACCAACCTCCTCCTCCTCTCCCTTGCTGTCTCGGACTGTCTGGTGGGCCTCCTGGTGATGCCGGGAGAAATCCTGCGACAAACATCCTGTTGGATTCTCGGTGATGTTCTGTGCTTGTTGTATAGCTACCTGGCCTACCTGGTGACGTCTGTTTCGGTGGGAAACATGGTGCTGATATCAGCGGATCGTTATGTGGCTATTTGTGATCCTCTGCATTACAACACCAAAGTCACCGTGAAAAGAGTCCAACTTTGCGTTTGTCTCTGTTGGTTCTTGGCTCTCGTCTACTGCAGCATCATTTTGAAGGACAAACTGATGCATCCTGGTAAGTACAAATCCTGCCATGGAGAATGTAATGAAGATAATGACTACAATGCAGGACTGGTTGATGTTGTGGTGACCTTCATCCTCCCCCTCAGCGTCATCGTCACGCTGTACATGAGAGTGTTTGTGGTCGCCGTGTCTCAGGCGCGGGCCACCAGACGCTCTCACGTTGCATCAGTCACGCTGCAACACTCGCTCGCCGTAGCGGCAAGGAAATCCGAGCTGAAAGCGGCCAGAACCCTCGGCGTCCTCGTCCTCGTCTTCCTCGTGTGTTTCTGCCCGTATTACTTTGTCACTCTTACGGGTGACGCCGTCGCTTCATATCTACCGTTTGTGCTCAACGTCTTCTACTTCAACTCCTGTTTGAACCCGATGATCTACGCCTTGTTTTATCCCTGGTTTAGAAGATCCGTTAGACACATCGTCACGCTGCACATTCTGCAGCCCGGCTCCTGGGGGGACAGCATCCTGTAGAATAAAAAGGTGCTTCACATGATGTCTTTTGGTGTAGACCACGTTATTCCAGTAAACTGTTTGATGTTTTGTGGTTAAATAAAAAAGGCACATGGCCGAGCGGTGGTTCTTTCAGTGAAGTTTTTCTCCTCGTGTGTTTGTGTCTTGCAAGTTCAACCATTTCTCCACCTACAAAGTATCTGCTTGACTTCAACTCTCGACTGAATGTGTTGATCTCCTGGTTTGGGAGAGCTCTTACACACACAAGCTGCTGCCTCGCTCCTGTGGAGGCGACACACTGTGGACCCTAATGGGGAAACTGGAATGTATTCATTCATTCATTCATTCTCTACACCGCTTCTCTTCATTAGGTATGCTGGGTGGGCTACACCCTGGACTGGTCGCCAGCCAATCGCAGGGCACACAAACAAACATTCACACTCTAATGGACAATTTAGAGTCGCCAATTAAGCTAACATGCATGTTTTTGGAATGTGGGAGGAAAGCGGAGTACCCGGAGAAAACCCACACACGCACAGGGAGAACGTGCAAACTCCACACGGAGATGCCCAACGGAGATTCGAACCCTGAACCGCCTGGCTGTGAGGCCGATGTGCTACCCACTCGACCACCGTGCGGCCACGGGGGTTGTGCCGCTGTCCCCATATGTACATACTGCATACGCGTCATTAAAACTTCACAGGAAATTGTTTGAATTGAGAATATTTCCCTCTGGTCTCTTTTTGTATAGTGCACTCCACTTTTTTCATGTTGTTAATGTCATCATTACGTTAAATATTGTCCATCTGCACTTATGGCAGTTCATTTTCAACATAACTTCATCCCCATTTTGAGTCTTTTATCTGAAACAAATTTTGCTGAGCTTACGCAGTATTCATCAAAAATGTGGCATCAATGATGCAAAATGTAGAAACATGGAAGAGATCAAAAAATGGAAAAGTGGGCCTTGATATCCGAAATCTCTTTTTTTATGTTCTGCCACGGTGCACCACCGCTCAGCTCCCAGCTGCAAGTGCAAGCCTGAGCCAACTCCAGGGGCCGACTTCCTCTTCCACTCTGGCACCCTTTCTGGCTCAGCTCCCGATGCCCCCGGTGCCCGCACCTCTTCAGCTTCCGACCCCTCCGCTGCCCGCTCCACGTCATCTTCCGGCCTCTCGGGCGGACGCTCCTCGTTGGCTTCCGTCACCTCCGGTCTGTCCTGCGCGTCAGTCCAAGACTGAGGTCAAGCTTCCTCCTAAGTTGGCACCGTGACTTCTCAAGCCATGACTTGCTCCGGCTGCGCTCCACAAAAAAGTCAAGTCACCCTAAGTTCTGCTCCATGCCAGCCCTAAGCCCGGACATCCCCAATCCCAACATGGGGTACAGTTGTTGCTTTTTCCAGTTGGGTGGTTCGAGTTTGATGGACAAGCAAAAGCTTGTGTGGGTCCAGGGAACATACATCGACACCTAAGGGTTAAAGAAAGTGTCTTTCTCTGATGTAATGAATGAATGAATGCCCACAATGCATTGCACAATCACAGATCACAAGTATCGCAAAAATACTGTATAATACTGTAAAAGGCTGGAGTTCCATCTTTATTCCAGGTATTCTCTTTTTGACAATTTGTCCCCAATACCTTGTAGCTATTCCATTTACTGTGCAATAAATTAACATTCTATGCACCTTGCCTGAGACCGAGGGTCTCGACTACTACATTAAGTTAAAAACAGTTTTTTTCAAGCTGATATTAGCCATTTTAATTTACCAAATATAACTTTCACATTTTTGCTTGGGTGTCCAGACTTTCAGGGCACACTATACAGTACGGTCCGATTCTCCGCCGAACTGGTGCGAGAGGTGGAGAAGTCCGGGCTAGGAACTCATCTTGACGCACAACAAAGGCACCTTAGAGAGGGGCTGGACTTCATTCCATTCTGGCGTTGCCGGCAATGAGAGGCGACGGGCGGGGGTGGCAATTCTTGTTGCCCCCCCCCCCGGCTCCAAGCCTGTACGTTGGAGTTTAACCTGGTGAATGAGAGGTTAGTTTCCCTTTGCCTTCGGGTGGGGGGACGGGTTCTGACTGTTGTTTGCGCTCATGCGCCAAACAGCAGTTCAGAATACCCGCCCTTTTTGGATTCCTTAGAGGGAGTGCTGGAAAGTGCTCCTTGGGGGGATTCCCTCGTTCCCCTAAGAGACTTCAATGATCATGATGGCAACAACAGCGAGACCTGAAGAGGCGTGATCGAGAGGAACAGACGCCTGATCTCAAACCAAGAGATGTTTTGTTTTCGGAGTTCTGTGGCCGTCACGGATTGTCCATGACAAACACCATGTTCAAGCACAAGGGTGTCCCCACATGTGCACTGGACACCAGGACACCCTGGGCCGCAGTTCGATGATTGACTTTGTGGTCGTTGTGTCAGACACGCGGCGGCATGTTTTGGACACTCGGGTGAAGAGAGGGGCGGACCTGTCAACCGATCGCTACCTGGTGGTGGGTTGGTGTGCTGCCGTGGGAGGATGCCGGTCAGGCGTGGCAGACATGGGAACCTGGAGGCAGCTGACAGGTACCGGCAGGCCAAGCGGTGTATGGTGGGGATTGTGTGCTGCCCTCCTTGACTCGAGATGTTGTGGACTGGTGGAAGGAATACTTTGAAGACCTCCTCGAGCCCACCGACACATCTTCCAATGGTGAAGCAGTGCCTGGGTACTCAGTGGCGGGTTCTGCTATCTCTAGGGCTGAGGTCACTGAGATGGTCAAAAGCTGCTCGGTGGCAGGGCCTTGGGGGTGGAGGAAATCCGTCCAGAGTTCCTTAAGGCCCTGGATACTGTGGGCGTGTCTTGTTTGGCACGACTCTGCAGCATCGCGTAGACATCGGGGCGCTGCCCCTGGATTGGCGGACCGGGGTGGTGGTCCTGCTTTCTATGTTTGATGTGGTTGTGTCACTTTTGTTACCAAACCCAGGGTCAGTTAAGGTTTTCACTTGCTTTTGCAGAAAGTTTGTGATATCAATGAATTTCACTCTTCTCTTGTGGTCCCCCTGCAGGTCACACACATGACTCCTCCACCGGTCTCTCATTTTATATGGTCATTTTTTGATGATGTCTAGCATGTTTGATGGTGAGTCGAGATCGCGGAGGTACCGCACATTCTCCATCGCGTTGCTACAGCCACGCAAGAAGGGACTGTAATCCAGGAGCGCTCCCACATCCCCGGTTTGAATCCATGGCCACAAAAGGGCTTTGTTCATGTATGCTGCGGCGACTTTCTGCTCATTCCCATAATGTTCCTTTAATAAAGCCCTTGCGTAAATCCATCCTCTTCCTGGGTCAGTGTGCATTTCGTGTTCTGCTCCAGGAAGTGTCGTCGGTCAGAGTTCTTTGTGGTGTTGTGTTCAACTACGCTTTCAAAAGCCCGATGACTTGATCTTGTTCTCGTGCTTCCGGCATTCAAAATACTGTCCTGTGGTTCTGAATTACTGCACGATGGGTTTTGGGTATTGGGATGGGTGGTTGGTCCGAATGCTCATTTATTGGGTTTGAGTTTTCCTTTATCCATGCCTCGACTCGTCCCTTGAATGTATTTATAATGAATTTTTTGACTTAATGTTGCGGCCTCCCGATACCTCAGCCGCTGAGCGGTTCCGGATGGGGTCCTCTGTCTTGATGACGCGCTTGCATGCAGAAATGAGAGGTGATACGGTGCTGTGGTAGGTTTACTAACCGTGAGTTTGATGGTAACCAGTTGAACGCAAAGAACTTAATTGGAACCAGCACCATCATTGAACAGGCTGGACGCCCTATGGGAAGGCTCGATCAGACCGGAAGCACCCCCAACGGGACTTGGGCGAGCAGTCCCAGTTGAAAGGGCTTGCAAACCGCTACGTCAACCGGATGTCCCAAAGTTGGGCTCTTCCCTTACATGGTCAGGACACATGTTGCTTTGACTTTGCCCAACAACTGTCACATCTATGGAATCATGGCGCCAATTAGTCTAGTATTTTGGAGTCCTAGGGCCCAAAACTTTTACTTAATTGTCTGTAATTGTCTCCAAGCAGAAGAAGCGCCCAGGTCACGCTAAGGTCCTATGAGGTCTGGTGTAACCCACTCAAAGGCCTCACCGGGTTTCATTACCCCTCAGATGTTCTTCTGTCCGATCGGTCCAAACATGCCTGCTATTGTTTATTGCTAAGAAGCTGGTCAAACTCTTTCAGAAGAGCTTCACACTCCTGGAACACCATGGAGACATAACAAACCCCATGTTTTGGGTTGAAATAAGCTATGAAAATAAACGTTACAAAAATGAGCAGCTCTTGACCATTTTCATTTTCTAAAATCGGAACATCCCTAATCGCAATGCTTGGGTTTGGTCCACCAATGAGATGGAGTCAGTGACCTCACTGAGGGGAGGAATGAAGATCCATGAATACATTAAAAAGACGTATAAGAGAGAGGTCTAGACAGAAGTCGGTCCGAGCTCCGGCTTCGCATCCCTTCTTCCCGATGATGGAGACGGTGGACCAATCAGAGCTCTGCTTCCCACAACTCATCAACATCTCCTGCAGGAAGCCCACAGCTCATTGGTCTGGAGGTGTTCTTTTGACTGTTCTGCTGTCCATCGTCTGTATCTTCACTGTGGTTCTCAACCTGCTGGTCATCATCTCAATCTCCCACTTCAGGCACATATTTTTGTTTTTTACAGCTCACGGTGATCTTTGGCTGCATGACATTTTTTGTCGATGTGTCCTCACTCTGATGTCGCAGTTGATTGTTTGTTATTACATTTCTTCATTCCACCGAGAACATGTCTTCTTCTCGATTTCTCCCTTGTCTGCAGGCAGCTTCGCAATCCCACCAACCTCCTCCTCCTCTCCCTTGCTGTCTCGGACTGTCTGGTGGGCCTCCTGGTGATGCCGGGAGAAATCCTGCGACAAACATCCTGTTGGATTCTCGGTGATGTTCTGTGCTTGTTGTATAGCTACCTGGCCTACCTGGTGACGTCTGTTTCGGTGGGAAACATGGTGCTGATATCAGCGGATCGTTATGTGGCTATTTGTGATCCTCTGCATTACAACACCAAAGTCACCGTGAAAAGAGTCCAACTTTGCGTTTGTCTCTGTTGGTTCTTGGCTCTCGTCTACTGCAGCATCATTTTGAAGGACAAACTGATGCATCCTGGTAAGTATAAATCCTGCCATGGAGATTGTATTGTGGTTACTGACTACTATGCAGGACTGGTTGATGTTGTGGTGACCTTCATCCTCCCCCTCAGCGTCATCGTCACGCTGTACATGAGAGTGTTTGTGGTCGCCGTGTCTCAGGCGCGGGCCACCAGACGCTCTCACGTTGCATCAGTCACGCTGCAACACTCGCTCGCCGTAGCGGCAAGGAAATCCGAGCTGAAAGCGGCCAGGACCCTCGGCGTCCTCGTCCTCGTCTTCCTCGTGTGTTTATGCCCTTTTTACTTCGTCACTCTTACGGGTGACGCCGTCGCTTCATATCAACCGTTTGTGCTCAACGTCTTCTACTTCAACTCCTGTTTGAACCCGATGATCTACGCCTTGTTTTATCCCTGGTTTAGAAGATCCGTTAGACACATCGTCACGCTGCACATTCTGCAGCCCGGCTCCTGGGGGGACAACATCCTGTAGAATAAAAAGGTGGACTGTTTCCTTTCAGCGTAGATGAGATGAGTTTATCGAGCCGCCGTTTGATGTCACCCAGCAGCCTCCTTCCTGTAGAAGATGATTCAAGTACGCATGAATGAGATTTGATGAGAACGAGGAAATAATGACACCGGCCATATTTTTCAGTTAAGTAGCTACTCTGTGATAACAAATATTCATATATTTATATATTTTGCCATTTTGAGGAAATACGTTCGTGTGGACCATCCCAGACAATCGGGCACATTGCAGAGCAGTGGCGCTAAACCGGCCGCACGGTGGATGAGTGGGTTGCATGTCTGCCCCGCACTCAGGAGATCAGGGTTCGAGTCTCCGTCGGGCATCTCTGTGTGGAGTTTTCTCCGGGTACTCCGCTTTCCTCCCACATTCCAAAAACATGCACGTTAGCTTAATTGGCAACTCTAAATAGTCCATTAGAGTGTGAATGTTTGTTTGTCTGACCTGCCATTGACTGCCGACCGGTCCAGGGTGTGCCCCGCCCAAAGTCAGCTGGGATAGGCTCCAGCATACCAGCGACCCTAATGAGGATAAGCGGCATGGAAAATGGATGGTGCTAAACCTTTTTTAGCCCCCTCGGGAATATTTCATGTGTTTGTTCGTACATGCTGGTGTTGACTGGAACATAAAGAGCATCGGGGTTGTCTATTTGTCCTCTTCTGTGCATAATGGAATGTAACGTGTCGTTAAAGGTTACAATAAATTGATTGGAGAAGAAATATTTTGTCTCTTTTAACGTGACACTCTATCATGTGTGTAATCTACACCAGTGACTCAAAAGTGGGTCCCAGGTCTTAATTTTGCACTATTATTCTGAAGGGCATTTTTAAGCAGTGGGGTATATTCCCACCTGTATTGCTCTTTGAAACCTGCTGTCTTGTTTCCTAGTGGTCTCTCTGTGATTGCTATAATAATATACAATAATGAGTGATGACACATTAGTATTGATATGATGTAAAGTGTATAACGGGTAAACATTAATGCACATTGCATTTTGTGTGCAGGTGTGATTTCTTGTTTATGTATTATAATGTCTAACATGCTGCATATTGTGTTACTGTAACTGGTTTAGCGTTACCAATAGGGAGTGGGTGTAACTAAGCATGCTGGGTCTTCTTCCCACTCCTTTGTGATGCCAAATGATGGTCTGTTTATATGTGTCTTTTGATTACATTCTATGTAGCTGGCATTTATTCATTTATAAATATATATATATACCTACATTATATTTACATATTTTTTCCTTGTAATTTTCTTCTGTTTACTGCACCCAATGTGGTTGCAGTGTGTACAGTAATGTACAATGTGTGCTATTTTAGTTGTGTGGCTCAAAATGAAAAAACAAAACAATCAAAAATGAAGATGTTGCACGTGGCAGTCCGAAAAAAAAATAACTTTTTGTTATTAAGGGAGGGACAAAACTCCAAACCTACATGGCTTTGTGCGAAAAAGTGATAAGTTAACCAAGATTTATTGAGATATAACAGTCTGGAAAAGGTTATAAAGCCATTTCTAAAGCTTTTGGACTCCTGCAAAACACAGCGAGGGCCATTATCCACAAATGGAGAAAACATGGAACAGTGGTGAACCTGCCCAGCCGTAGCCAGCCAACCGAATTACCCCAAGAGCACAGCAACAATTCCTCTAAGAGGTCACAAAAGACCCCACAACCACGTAAAAAACTGCAGGCCTTACCTGCCTCAGTTAAGGTCAGAGTTTAATCGTTAAGTTGGATTTTTGAGATAGAAAGGACAAGAACGTGTTAGTAAATGCTGGTATCTACAGGTACCCGAACTTCAAGAGCATTGAGGTTTTCCATATGTCCTCTTCTGTATATAACCATCTGGTTGAATTGAAACAAATTCAAACGATGCGCTGTCAAAGAGTCCTTTAACAACACAAATTTTTGTGACTCACTATTGACGTGCGCACGTCCTGTTCGACCCTCGGCTCACATGTTGTTTGAAGGGGTGGCAGATTTGGGTGGACCTACAAGCGAGAACAAATATTGAGCTGAAATGTTCAAAGAAAAAGATGTTTGGCTTGGTAAGTTTAGCTCCAAATCCCTGGCAAACGGCTCTCTCAACAAGACCAAAGTAATTTGTGTTGCTGGGACTTGTGTTGTCGCCTACGGGAGAAGTACATCGCCTCTGGGAGAAGAGAGAAGTTACTGGCACAGCGCAGGTATCGCTTTGTCATTTATACGGTGGTATTTTGGCGTAAAGTCTCCTAACGAGTGTTTTTAGATGAGAGCCATCTCTCGGTTTGCTTTGAAATGCGCGCTAAAATTTTAGGCTAGGGGCCGCTAGCTACTGGCAGAGCCGATGAGAGCTGTTTATGTCATTGACAGTAGCATTATAGCAACCGTACATACATTATAGCCATCTAACTTAGCTTATTTAGCATGGACTTTACAAATGTGACAGGAAAAACATCCAATGGAAAGCACTAAATGAATACAGAACAACCCGGAGTTCCTTTTTCGGAGAAGTTGTGTACCACAAATATGCCCACCAGCACCCACATATGCTTTATTGTATGATTAGTCTAGACTGCCTCGGTTCCCAAAGCGGGTTACATTGTCTCGGAGGGTACGTGAATAAAAAGGTATTCAAAAGAAGGTGGCCCAGTAGAAGTTGGACTATAAACAGAAATGCAGCCTTCTTGCGTTGCCACAAATTAGACATGAGTAAAGGCTGCCCTCTAGTGGTGAACACCTTCATTACAAGGTCTCCCTGCTCTTCCAAAAGCACACACCTATTATTTCTTATCCAGCTTCACATACAGTCGAGCTCAAAAGCATTATCTCCCATGAGCAGTTCTCAAAACAAACTGCCAATATTTCAAATAGCAAACCAATGGCAGGACCTGGTAAACATGGTAATGGTTTCATTTTATAGTTTTATGGTGGACTATATAATGAAAGCATTACCATGTTTTGCTCCTTTAGGCATACGGAATCTTGTTCCTGTGCATTGGACTGTGAAAAGGAGAACGTGATGTTTATGGAAAACCTAGGACACACTGGAGGGACTATGTCTCACAGCTGGCCTGGGAACGCCTCGGTGTCCTCCCGGTGGCGCTGGAAGAGGTCGCTGGAGACCGGGAAGTCTGGACTTCCCTACTGAGACTGCTGCCCCCGCGATAAGCGGACTTCCCGGTCTCCGGTGACCTCTTCCAGCTCCACCGGGAGGACACCAAGGAGTTCCCAGGCCAGCTGTGAGACATAGTCCCTCCAGCGTGTCCTAGGTCTTCCCCGGGGCCTTCTCCCAGCTGGGCGTGCCCGAAACACCTCACCAGGGAGGCGCCCGAGAGGCATCCGGACTAGACTAGCCCTAGCCACCTCAACTGGCTCCTCTCCGTGTGGTCGAGCTCCTCACCTTTTTACAGTGTTATAATTTGCGTAAACTGTGCCAACTTGTCTGATAAGGAAGTTTTCGCAATTAGAAGTGAGCCCTAAACGCAGTTTTGGATCGCTCAGCACACTGCTGTTTTTGAGTGGTTGGGTTTTGTTTGTTTAACACAGAGTTCCGCTGATGACGCACAACTCGGACTTCCTTATATGGGCAACACCGAGCAATGGCTCCCAGGAAGCGTTTGTTCGGGTGTAAGGGAAAGCTAATGTTTGTTTAGCTTTCCTAAAGAGGCAAGCATCCGGCAAAAGCGGTTGGAGAAAATTCTGCTATATCTGACAACAGCACTTTCCAAGGGACTGTTTTGTGAACACGGGCCAATACGAACCTGGACTATCTGCTTTTTCAATGTTACCTGGTCATGTGGAAGAGTCGGAAGAGCAAGCTGTACCAGTTAGCCAGTATCCTAACTGTGTTTGTAATGGGACAATCGTAGCATGATAGCGTGTGCATACAGGGAGCCTGCATGCGTGCCAGTTACAAGCACCCCCACGTCTGGAGCTGCTGATAGCTGTTAAGAGCCCACATTTTAAAAAGATATATTGCAGTTTACTATCAACCTCTGCATCGCCAGAACTAGGTAAGTGGGGTTTGGCAGCTGTCCGGAAGTCCTCGGCAGGGCTTGGGAGTGTCCGTATGGGTGGGAAGCAGGAATCATCGCAGGAAAAGACGCAGAGTCTGGAAGATCTAGAAAGGTTATTGTGTGTAGTTGCTCTGTAAGATTCCAAAACGTAATACATTCCAATCCAGGGGCAGCAGTTTCAGTAGGGAAGTCCAGACTTCCCGGTCTCTGGCGACCTCTTGCAGTTCCACCGGGGGGACACCGAGGCGTTCCCAGACCACCTGTGAGACATGGTCCCTCCAGCACGTCATAGGTCAAGACACCTCACCAGGGAGGTACACGGGAGGGATCCGGACTAGATGCTCGAGCCACTTCACCTGGCTCCTCTCAATGCGGAGGAGCTGCGGTTCTACTCCGACTCTCTCCCGAATGACAGTGCTTCTCAAATCCTGCAGTGCCAGACGTGTCCCCGGGCTTAAGCCAGCACATGTCCGGGCCCGTCTGCTAGAGAGCATTTGGATGATCCACAAGCGGATTGGGAGAATGCCATATGGTCATTTGAAACCAAAATAGAACTTTTTGGTAAAAACTCATCTTGTCGTGTTTGGAGAAGAAAGAGTGCTAAGTTGCATCCAAAAAACACCATACCTACTGTGAAGCATGGGGGTGGAAACATCATGCTGTGCGGCTGTTTTGTCTGCTCCACTGGGTAATATGAGTGTAAAGGTGACAATAGGGGTGTTATTTTATGTCTCGAGAGCTCTAATAGTGTTAAAAACCTTATTAAGAAGGTCACAAACGGGGTTTCTATGCTCCAACTTTGAAAATATTCAACTTATAATGAAGGACTCCCACTCTGCAGAAGATCTATACATGAGGGTAGGCATCTGGAGCCAATGAACCACAATAAACAAGAGATTGCCGTTCTAGAAAACGACTTTATAAGCAACGTTAAGCATGATAACAGAAATAACAGAACTTACTCCATCAATTTACTGGCCCGTGATTGGCCTACACGAGAGCAGACGGTGTGTGCGTGTTGGTCTTTACTCGGAATATGGAGATGCAATCTGAAAAGCAAGAGGAACATGGTGAGATTACCGTTGAGCATACTCTTAGACACATACTGTACGGTGTGTACGCCATATCGTGCATCCCCAGCAGAATGAACGAATCATTACTGAACCGAAAATCCCGACCTTGAGCGACAAGGTAAGGTAGGAGGATGTGGGTATACATCTTGTCATGCAAAAAAGGTTTGCATTTTTGGGCAGGGTTTGAGCAGAATAATAAACAAAGTAACGTTTGATGTAGAACGTACCAGTGTGTAAAAGTACACTGTAATAATACTACAGTGTTTATGAAATACAGTGGATTTATGAAATAATATAGTTCTAGAAAAAACGTTTCGCATTGCCGGCAATAAGTCGGACCCGTTCCCGGTGAGGGTTGGACTCCGCCAGGGAGTCACTGATTCTGTTCACTACTTTCATGGACAGAATTTGTAGGCGCAGCCGGGGCGTTGAGGGGTTTCGGTTTGGTGGCCACAGGATTCCATCTCTGCTTTTTGCAGATGTTGTGGTCCTGTTGGCTTCATCGAGCAGTGACCTTCAACCCTCACTGGACCGGTTCGCAGCTAAAAGTGAAGCGGTTGGGATGAGAATCAGCACCTCCAAGTCCGAGTCCATGGTTCTCGCCCGGAAAAGGGTGGAGTGCCATCTCCGGGTCGGGGATGAGGTCCTGCCCCAAGTGGAGGAGTTTAGGTACCTCGGGGTCTTGTTCACGAGTGAGGGAAGGATGGAACGCGAGATGGACAGGCGGATTGGTGCGGCGTCTGCAGTGATGCGTACTCTGCACCGATCTGTCGTGGTGAAAAAAGAGCTGAGCCGAAAGGCAAGGCTCTCAATTTACCGGTCCATCTACGTTCCTACCCTCACCTATGGTCATGAGCTTTGGGTAGAGACCGAAAGGACAAGATGGCGGGTACAAGCGGCCGAAATGAGTTTTCTCCGCAGGGTGGCTGGACTCTCCCTTAGAGATAGGGTGGGAAGCTCTGTCATCCGGGAGAGACTCGGAGTAAAACCGCTTCTCCTCCGCATTGAGAGGAGCCAGATGAGGTGGCTCGGGCATCTGGTTAGGATGCCTCCCGAACGCCTTCCTGGGGAGGTGTTCAGGGCACGTCCAACCGGTAGGAGGCCTCGGGGAAGACCCAGGACACGTTGGAGAGACTATGTCTCTCAGCTGGCCTGGAAACGCCTCGGGCTGGGAAGAGCTGGAAGAATTGGGCGGGGAGAGGGACCTCCGGGCTTCCCTGCTTGGGTTGCTGACCCCGCGACCCGACCTCGGATAAGCGGAAGAAAATGGATGGATGGACAAAACGTGATCGTGTGAAGCTGCGCATTGAAAGTGACGAAGGATCGCCGTGTTTGAATTAGGCTGTGAAGGATCAACTGATTGGAGCGGATATGCGGTTTGATAGGCGAGCGAAACGGTCGCACCGGTTGACGCCTCCTGGATGCATGTGAATCAGCCGTGACCCTTGAGACTAATTGATCGTGGAAACATGCTATCGCAAGACTAGTGACCCGTTGATAGTTTGAAAGAGTCTGGGATGGTCACGCGGTCTGCAGAGATAAGCAAGACTGAAGACGAGAACGGGGCCAGCAGTTTCAGTAGGGAAGTCCAGACTTCCCGGTCCCCGGGGAAGACCTAGGACACGCTGGAGGGACTACGTCTCACAGCTGGCCTGGGAACGCCTCGGTGTCCTCCGGGTGGAGCTGGAAGAGGTCGCCGGGGACCGGGAAGTCTGGACTTCCCTACTGAAACTGCTGCCCCCGTGACCCGGACCCGGATAAGCGGGGGAAAACGGAAAGGAATGGAACTTGCACAACTGCTGGCTGACTAAATACTCTTTTTGCACCACAGCATAAGCGGCCTCGAACAAAACAACATACTTGCTCGCTGCAACAAAACACCTCGCTACTACTCCAGACTACTACTACCCGGTGTGGGACTATGCGCTGAACATACCACCTTGCTTAAAACTGTTATTTGGAAATGCCCACAAGGCATGCTGGGTGTGCTGACGTGTCGTGCTGGGATCACAGTTACGGATTCCATCTGACTATTTGACGGGCCTGACGCGGCACGCGGGCCGCAGTTTGCCCACCCTCGGCCCATCGCAAAGAGATTTGCATCCCTGGTTTGAATGTGAAAGTGCACAAACTTACAGCATCCATATCCAAGCGCAAGGTCTTGTTGAGCATGTCAAACTCTCCTGGGGTCATCGGCGGCTCAGGTGACTCGCAAGGCGGCGACGGGGGACTCACATTTGACCTGCGATAACGACGACAGACGGATGGACTGAATGGAGCGTCTCTTTCCTCTCGTGATGGGCAGAAAAAATGTGCTCACCGCATCTCCGAGATGGGGATCAGGGTGGATGGTATGTACGGATAGACTGTGAAAGTCAAGCTACATTAGGATGACAGCACAAACGGGTGGAGAAAAAAGGACAGGAGATGGTTTTGCCTTTGTTGGGTAGACTGTTGTAAAGCGGTCCAAAGGCCTGGTCTTTGGGGATGTCAGGGTAGAGGAACTTGAGTGGGTTCTGGGGGACAACCCCGTCTGAGATCACTTTGTAGTCCCTTATGATGTCGGGAAAGGATAGCGCGCTCAGGCGATTTTTGGTGTACGGCTCCACAGAGTTGAAATTCGCCTCCCCTGATGGGGGGAAAAAAAGTCACTCGTTACCTCAGGTGAACACCTTGTTCTTTGGACTAGTGAGAAACCGTATTAGTGCTTATCCGAGCGTCTGAACCAAACCATGAGCAGGATAAGCTCAAACTTTTTCTATACTGTCCTGTGCACTGCTTACGCGGAGCAGCCATCAGAGGTAAGTGTGTTGTTCCAACCATTATCGCTGCGCTGCACCCAGGTGAAGGTGATTCCTCCGAGGTGGCTCTCGCTGAAACGCAGGAGGAACGTGCCGGACTCCTTCTCCCCCAACAGAATTCGCTCCATCTCCTTGCTCACGAAACCCATGATGTAGCTGCATGGACGGAGACAACGGAGAAACCGCCCCAGAGGTCTGTAATTATTATGAACAATCCTATGTTACAGTTCTGGACATTTCTACAGCATTTTTTAACGATCGAACCGATTGCACCGCTTACAGTGGTGTGAAAAGTGTTTCCCCGTTAAATATTGGTCAATGACAACACAACATCCAATTTTTTATGAAACTTTTTATTATTAGGGGAGAAAAAAAATCCCAACCTACATGTCACTGTGTGAAAAAGTGATGTCCCCCCTGTTAAAACATAACCTAATTGGGATTAATTGAGATCAGTGGGTACAGTAAAAGGTTATAAAGCCGTTTCTAAAGCTGTGGGACTCCAGCAAACCACAGCGAGAGCCATTATCCCAAATGGCAAAAACATGGAACAGTGGTGAACCTTCCCAGGAGTGGCCGGCCAACCAAAATGACCCCAAGAGCGCAGCGACAACTCATTCAGGAAGTCACAAAAGACCCCACAACAACATCCACTGAACTGCAGACCTCATTTGCCTCAGTTAAGTTCAGTGTTCATGACTCAACCATAAGAAAGACACTGGGCAAAAACGGCCCAAGACCAGAACCACTGCTGAACAAAAAGAACATTAAGACTCGTCTCAATTTTGCCAGAAAACATCTTGATGATCCCTGTGATCCTTGGGAAACACTGTGGTCTGATGAGACAAGAGTTCAACTTTTTACGTTTTTGTGGTGGCGTTATGGTTTGGGGCTGTTTTGCTGCTTCAGGACCCAGAAGATTTAAATGGAGACCTTCATTTTGCTGTCTACCAAAAAGTTCTGAAGGAGAAAATCAGTTCTGGCAATAGATCATCTGACAATTTTCCAAAACACATTAGCAAGTCCACCTCTGAATGGCTGAAGAAAAAGCAAATGAAGACTTTGGAGTCTGACCTGTAACCTATTGAGATGCTGCTTCAGGCTAGAAAAGCCTCCAGTGTGACCGAATGACAACAATTCTGCAAAATTCCTCCCCAGCCTCATTGCAAGTTATCCAAAGCGCTCGATTGCAGTTGCTGCTGCTAAGGGTGGCCCACCGCTTAGGCTAAAATCACTTTCTCACACGGGATCACGTAGCTTTGGAGTTTTTTCCCTCCCTTAATCGTAAAAACTTTCATTGAAAAACCGCAGTTTGCATTCAGTTGTGTTGTCAGCGAGTCACATTTAGATTTTGTTCGATGTGTGTGTGACAAACAAATTAGAAATCAGGAAGGAACAGGACAGAAACAAGGGCGAGGGGCCCTGGTGGCATGAAGGAGGTGAGGCGGCTTTTACTTTTCGTTCCACACGGGCATCAAGTGCTTCTTCACCAATTCCAGGATGGACTCCAGCCATATCCAGAAACTGAAAGATTTTCCAGGAATATTTTCCTTGGGGACAAAAGGAGAGCATACTGTACATTACTTTGTCAGGTTCATGCGTGAAAAGTAACTCCCTATTTTTCGGCACAGCGGAACCCATTCCACGGTTTCCGTTCACGTCCTAAACTTAAACCGAAAAATGTCGTCCTGGTTTGCGTACATTTTCCGGTGCGCTCTTAATTTATTTGCACCGCACAGCATCTTGATAGCATTTTTAGCTTGCCGATTTTAAACACCCCCTTCCTGTTTTTCCATGACAAGATAGCATGAGGGTCGTGTGGAGGCCGCTGACAAACAAATTCCCATACGTCCTGCTTCTTCTTTTCCTTTCGGCTTATCCCTGCTTATCCAATCAGGGGTCGCCACAGCGAATCATTTTGTTCGGTTTGATTCGCATATTTAGATTTGGCAAAGGTTTTACGTCGGATGCCCTTCCTGACACAACCATCAATATGAGGGAAATGATATGTATATATATTTGGGTGTGACCAGGATGGACAGGATCAGGAATGAGTCCTGCAATATGGGAAAAATATGACTATATGGCAAACAATTTGGCATTTTCAAATCTGGAGTTTGTTTCCAATCACGCGCTTGATTGGTTATCAAACAGTGTTGGTGTCTACTTTTAAGTTTTGGGGATTTGCAATGAATGATCCATTGACGGCTCGCTGTAATTCATCACGGCGTTGGAAAAACCATGAAATCACGGCGGGGGGTTTCGAAAGCGGTGGAAATGACCTTTTTGGCCTGCCATCGACTACGGTGATGTTCATGTGGTACACGATCGCACCGGCTCATTGTCCTGGACTCCTGCATACTGCCTAGCATGGAGCTCTGACTTCCGGTTGAAGGTTTGTAGTCCCGTCTGCAAGTGTTTCCCGTGAGCTTTTGGATACTTACCTTACAAAACTTGGACCAGTGGACTTGATCACTACTGGAGGCATGCAGACCTGTGAGCACGTTTAAAAAAATTTACAGAATTGCCGTAACCTAGAACTCAAAATGGTTATTATAGCTTCTGTTTTTTCTGTCTGAGGGCTCTAATTTCATAGACCAGGCGCATTTTGGAATTTCGTGCCACACCCAGCCGGGCGAACTTCTCCCAGGTTTGCTCTGACGTCCTGAGAACGGCTGCCCGGTGGAAAAAAAGCAGTCCAACGAGGTCAGAAGAAGGCAAAACAAAAACTATCAGCGCACCGGAGACAAGCATTTTTCCCCCACTAATAAAGACACTCGTGTTTAGTAACCTATCTTTGTAATTTAGTATGGATATGTAATATGAATACACAAAAACTCTGCATAATGGGGATGAAAGCCGAAGCAACTGTGCGTAAAACATGCATTGCCAAGATGGTGGTCTGGCCCCTGTCACTTGTGTTTGCATGAACTTTATTACCCAATTCATTATCATCGCTTTTGCAATTCTCGGTTACACAATCAAAGATGTCAATACGTCTGATTAACCGTTTATTTACAACTACCCACATCCATATCCCATCCACTGGCCACCGATGAGGAGGCGGGTTACGCGGTGATTCGGGGACAGATGAGGTGGTGGAGACGGTGCGACAGACGCAGACGGTGTGTGCTGGTTCAACAGTGGCGTTGTGATCATTAAACGCATTCAAATGTGCCGGACACCGTGTAAACCGGCCTGTGGGGTTTTGGTGACGTACCGTGCGCAAGTCAGCCAAATTACCACTGGACCGGCTGCGATTCGCCTTGCGCCGAGAGCAGACCAGGTTGGAGCTGGGGAGCTTTCAGCGCACCTCTGGCGAAGCCTTTTGGCACGAGATTGTCACTACACCGGGCTGAATCAGTGGGCACCTCCCCCTGCTGCGCCGTCACACCCATCGCGGCGCGCCTCAGTCTACCAAATTGGCTGCATACACCGGACAAAATTACCACCGCGCAACCCACGAAATTAGAGCCCTCAGTGTCAAGAACATCTCATGGGCTGTCCTTCATACCAAGAAGCTTTTCTCTCAGCATTGCAAGCTGGTCTTTGTTTAGGCTGCGACCACTGTTGGCGTAGAACTGCCAGCTGAGGACCTCTGAGAGCTGTGACCATGGGGCTCGAGGTGGATTGCTGAGAAAGGCCAAGTTCTGTCATAGCATATCAAAGCAAAATGTATAGTTATCAAACGATACTTTTTTCTTCAACTTTAAACGCTGCATGTGATACAGCGGTGCGGCTAATCTACGGTTATGTTCTTATCTTGCGGCATTTCCTTTGCTTCCGAACTGCTACTAACCGTACAAATATTGTGCCGCTCGCGAGGGAGTGAGGAAACGAACTCAGTGAACTCCCAACGAGGCTGGAAATCGCAGGAGGTCATTACTCAACGTAAATGTCTGACGGTGTCATCTTACAAAGAGTGCTAAACTCATCACACAGCAACTTAACACCCTAAAGGTTGCTAGGAAATAGACCATTAAAGTACCAACACAAGTATTTTAACTTATTATAAATTTGTTTTCCGTAATGCATTTCATCCCAGAAAAGCATTTCATTTGCAATCACACAGATGTTGAGTAGTTTTTCCTATTAGCTACTAACGACAACAATATTGCTGTAGCTTGGTCAATGTACAGGTCAGGGCACCATTGTCTTTGTTTTATGAGGTTTTGTTAAGGGCTTTTTCTGCAAAATAGGCGTGTCCCATGACCTCCGTGACCTCCATCCTTTGCTCGCTCATGCTGAATGGCATATGCACATCAGTATGCTGTGCAGATGTTCATTCATATGCATTGTCCCGGATACATAAACTGCACTGCAGTAAAGTATATTTACAGTTTGCAGGCAAAACTCAAGGAAGACTAACCGGTGAACTTGTGAAGAATGTTTTCGAGAGGCGTTGTCAAATATAAAATGGTGTCTGCTCACCCTCGGCTCGTCAGTCAAAAGGTTATACCACATGATAGAGGCCCAGGCGCTAGGCAGCTGACTCCCATTAGAAATGACGACCAGTGGCAGGGAACACGTCTGGAAGCATGTTTAGGAAATCCAGTATTACCACGGGGGTATGCGACGGACAAATAGCAATAATTCATAACCTCGTTTTTACCTCCAAATCAATGTCAAGGCCTTGCACTGTGAAATGTGCCTCAAAACACAAAGTGTGAAGTTCTTCTGTCACCGACAGCAGATTCTGCAATGTTTGCAAAATATTTTCTTCAATTCAAATGACATTTACATTCATTGTTTTGCCCTCAGAGACACCCCGCAATGACAATATTTTTTGCAAAGTATAAAAAATAAACTTGGTCGTGAAGATTTCCGTTCGGGGAGAAAAAGGACTATCCCGTTCTAAAAGAAGGCTGCAGAAAAAGTGAAGCGCTGGGAAGACTGTCATGTAACACTCCTAGTACACTTCACAGGCACTCAAAGGAGGACGGCAAGTGATCGGCGCACGTGTACCTCATTCCCCTTTGTGGCGCCGACGTATTTCTTCTCTTTCAGCTGCTGTAATGAAGGAATTGTGGACGTAAGATATCGAATAAGTGGGCGTAAAAAATATGACATGACGAATGGTCCTACATACCAAGTGTCGAAATTCCACCGAATGGCAGCCATTGGAGAAATCCTCAATATCCATGACTTTAGTGTTATTGGTCAGTATAAAAAACTGACGACTGGGGTTGCAAAAAAACCAAACCAAAATTAACTATTTGATAGATGACGTGCTTTCGACACTAGACACAAGTTGTCACTTTGCGCACGAGAATAGAATTCCTAGCACGACACAAATATTTTAGGGAGATGTGTGTGACTCCTTTTCAAAGTACAGCGAGCTGTCATGGACTGGAACCGTTCATGACGAAAAGCGCTGCACTCCAAACACAAAAACGTCATCCTAGTCAACACGGAGCAGCGCGTTGAGGGCGTACTCTACTCACACTCGGCCTGGTGGGAGGTCCCTAAATGCACACAAAAAAGAACCACACTCGGGTCAGACTTCCGGTTCAAAACGGAATGTTATATTGTTTCTTGTTAGAAGGAAACCATTGCATTTGTTAATAAAATGGAAATAAAATCCTCACTTGTCAAATGTTGTCTTAACCTTTAGCTGATCCACTGCAGGAAGTTTAACCAGGAGCCTAAGTGGAGAAAAAGGTTCATTGCTGGAGGCTGAACACGCGTGTGCCTCACCCCCCTGGCGTTGATTGTTGCTGGCTGTGAACACATACTGTCTACTCCTGATCAAAATGTCAAAAACTGTTCGTACGTTGCAAGAATTTACATTTCGCAGTGAGACAAAAAATGTATTGCAAGCAACATTTACAGACCACAACCTTTAAAAGGCAAAAATGTGCATTCAATGTAAATTTCTCTCAGGTACTCAGACTGTCCTGATCTGGCAAAGGCGAAAAAGCTTTCTCTCTTTGAACGCTTTAAGCAAGGTCTTTCGCGGTGAGCCATTGCTCCTGAGATTGGATGCGGTAAAACAATCATTGAAACTTCATTCACATGCCCTGAGAGTTATGGAAGCAAAAAGTCAAGACTTAAGTAGCAGAAATTTTGCGGACATTTTGCAAACAGCACATAATGACTCCCACTGCAATTTGTTTTAAAGCAGGGGTCTCAAACTCGTGCCATGGAGGCCCGAGACCCTGCAGGTTTCCTTTCCAGCCGGTCACTACAGAAGGTGATTTGAATGATCAACACCTCCTTTAATTTGCGGGAAGGAGCTCCTCAATCAAAGCACCTGCTGGAGAAACTGGTTGAGGAGGAAACCTGCAGTGTCTCAGCCCTCCTTGGGGCAGGTTTGAGTCACATGTATTGGAGCAGGAGTCTCAAACTCGTGCCATGGAGGGCTGAGACCCTGCAGGTTATCTTTCCAGCGGGTCACTATAGCTAATGATTTCAAAGATCAACATCTCTTTGGAGGTCATTTTAAGCACCTGCTTTAGTGACCGGCTGGAAAGAAAACCTGCAGTGTCTCGGCCCTCCATGGCACGAGTTTGAGACCCCTGTTTTACAGGATGCGATTGCAGGTAATGTCCCACAATAGAACCAGGATATTGCTGTCAGTTTTTTGTGTCCTTTTTTGCTTCCAATGTCCAGGATTCTATAATCAATTCTTTCATCAAGAAAAGATCAAATATTAGCCATGATTCATTTTATCCTCACTGTACTTGGGGGGGCTGGGGATAGGGAGGGTTAGGGTTGGGAGTTAGGCTTAGGGGTTAGGCTCGGGGGGTTTGGGTTAGGACTAACCCGCGGTCCAACACTTCAAACAGTGGAGTTTCCATTTGACCTATGACTGAGAAGTTCAGTGGAACAGGAGTCACCAACATTTTTGAGCCCCAAATCCCTGGTCTCGCTGTGAACCTAGGCAAAATCTAAAGACATGAAGTCCACCCTGAACAGCGCTTGCACTGAACGTACAATTAGGGAATTTACAACAGCAATCGACAAACTCCCAAAGATCGAGAGGTCGATTGACGGGTTGGCGACCCCTGCAAGATCCTTGTAAAGACCCCTGCAGCTTCAGGTAACGTATGATGTAGATATGTATACATATTTACATATCTGGCCTGTGAAATAATAAATATCATAGGAAATAAAGTGCATATTTATAGGACATCCTGTAAGAGCACATACTGTACTTAGTAGGGATGTTACCAAGAAACTGATTCGACCGGCTATCCAGTTTGAGGAGCTAACAGATGCACCGGAAGAAGACTCCGGCATTGATACCAATCAGCCATAAATCTTCAGATGAATGGACAAACTAACACGTCTGACCGTGAAAGTTTGCAACGTCTTTGGATTGATTTCAAGAAGGGTGCAAAACCGGACCAGCTCGACCAACAGAGGCGAGTATGGCAGACTTTTCTGTTTGTGATCACTTTGAAATGTTGCGTCTGAAGTGCTGAAAACGCTACGTATGGGACATGTTAATACATAAATGCTCCAAATCCTAAATTAAGTGGTATACAAAATATAAATCTGGGCAGTGGTCGAGGACGGGTGTCCGGGCGACCTGGTCTCCGGCGGCCAAATCTGGTTCTTGGGAGGATGCCTCCCGGGCGCCTCCCTGGTAAGGTGTTTCGGGCATGCCCAGCCGGGAGAAGGCCCCGGGGAAGACCTAGGACACGCTGGAGGGACTACGTCTCACAGCTGGCCTGGGAACGCCTTGGTGTCCCTCCCGGTGGAGCTGGAAGAAGTCGCTGGAGACCGGGAAGTCTGGACTTCCCTACTGAAAATGCTGCCCCCGCGACCCGGACCCGGATAAGCGGACGAAAACGGAATGGAATGGAACAAAATATAAATATAGAATGTAAAATATCAATCGATCAGTCTCTTTTTGGTCTGCCTAAAAACAAATACCTTTGACCTTCTTGTATTGCAAAACCCCGCAGTCCATAAGGGTGGATTGTTCCATGCAGGGCAGAACAAACGGTCTAGTATCCCACTGTGTACCGTTGCATCCCAATTGTTTACAGACACCAGTCAGAACCGACCCTCAATGGAATGCTAAAGACATAAAACCATCAGTGCGTTAGATTGTGGGTATCGTGTCCTACCTGACTTTTGTGGTGAACTGAACGCCTGTCTTGATGACAAGGGGTTTCTGTGGGTATGTGGGCATACAGGGCTGCTTCTCCACCACGAATGAACTGAAAACAGAGCACAAAGTCGAAGATAATAGACCTGGCTGGGGGGAGGGAGGGGTTGGACATTTTATTGGCTCAATAAACTCAACTTCCTGCAGTTGGTCAGGTGTAGGTTCAGGCACGCTACGAGGTCAGCTGACCGCTTGAACAAACTGAATGACCGGGTTATTGCATCTATGGGTTTTTTCTTCCGTCCAAGAAAATATTGCAGTGTAGGACCTTTTTTTTGGCGGGGCAATGCATTTACCAAAACATCTAGAGACCAAATGTCTTTTATAACTTGGAAACATACTTCCTTGAGGGTTTTCTGGTGGAAATCTGCCAAGGAATAGACAAGCCATCCCCATGGAAGCGGAAACGAGCATTCTAAAAAGCTCCAGAGAGAGGAGAGACCCCCGATACCGGCTGCACGTTTGGCGTCAACTCTTCAACTGTCAGGACTGCCATCACTAAGCAGAATGATCGGATCCCTGAGCACATTAAATGATCTGCTCCTATGCAAGCGACTGAAGACAGTACTAGAAAACTACACTACACAATCTACACAGACTTAGGGTGTGTGATTATACGACTTGTGTGACCTTCTTGGTACCTCTTGATGAGGTGATAAATGAGGTATTTAACTCTTTCCTCCATCTGGGGTTTTTGGAAGGGGATGGGGTCACTGTCATAGGTGACCTTCAAAACCAGCTCCCCCAGTTTGTCCAGCTGCCGCTTAATCTGGAAGAGACACTGGGCTGTCAGAGTAAACCTGAAAGGGGGCGGAAACAGATTTGTGTGTTAGTTTTACTTCATTAAATGTGACACGTTCATGACTGTGCATGTCCTGGACTGTGACTTTATATATGCTGTTTGGGAACGCACAAAGTAGGGGTGTAGGACGGGTGCGGGATTTATATCAAAGGGATAGTGTACATTTTTTGACATGAAGTTGTATGACATCCCCATCAGCAGCGTAGCGGATCAAAAGTGACTTACTTACCCCCCCTACTTTGTCCGATGAGCTGAGTTCTGGTCATGATTTCGATGGTGGGGCCACTTAAGTAAAGAGTTTGGCTTTTCAAAACAAAAGAGCAATACATTTGCATCACAAAAAACGCCTCCTCGAAAAAAATCAGATGTCACAACCGCTTGGCGTTACTTTCTCGCATGTTGTTTGGAGAAACCAGCGTCTTCACTTAAGCGGCCCCACCGACTAACTACGTTCCTCATCACCGATATCTGACCAGAACTCGGTTCAAGTGGGGTTAAGTCACCGTTGATGGGGGTGTCATACAACTTCATGTCAAAAAATCTAAACTGTCCCTTTCAATAAAGAGCCCGAGCATAATTTTCAGTGTGTCGCAGTCAATGTAGAATGCAACTATTACCAGCTCTGCAGCTGGTCCACACTGATGAGCACCGGGCTCCCAATGGCAGCCAGTTGCTGTGTCCTTTTCCAGTCCTGAAGCTCGGGAATGAGCTGAGAAGTCATCATGTCGTCAACCTCCCGGATGACAACCGCCATCTTTGACAGAATCTCCTACCAAATGAATGAAAGAAAATTCAGCTCATGTGTATGAAGGTCTGGTGATGGGGTTTATTTTCTAATACATGCTGATGCTTTTCCTTTCCTAAAAGATGCACCATTTGGAACATACTGTTGCAAAAATCCCTGTTAGGGTCCTGGGCTTTTTATAGTTTTCCCATTCTAGTTTGACCTTCACAAAAGCATTCTAAAGGACAAAAGGAAGGGACAACTGAACATTTAAGGTTACTTCTACATTCCGTGAAGACTTGTCTGTTTGAATTTGGTTTCCCACCTTCTTTGTCAAAATGCCGGCACCTGCAACCTTAATTGGCTTGACTTTGGTTTATTGAGGAGAGTTCAAGAAAAAAACTCATGGCAAAACAGGCAGGTGGTGTCCGTGTGATGGTTCACGACCACATCATGTCTTTGGCATGGGTTGGTGAATTTTTTGGGTTTACGACTTTTTGTCCCATAACCCACATGATTTTTGAACAAATCTGTCTGACGCCAGCAGCGATGGCTCAACAATCCGACTGCGTCCGAAGAGAGAAAGATTTTTTGCCTTTGCCATCAGGAGATCATGAGAGTGTGAGTACCAGACAGAAAAGGACAATGACTCCACATTTTTGATGCGGTCTTTTACAGGCTGTGGTCTAAAACTTGTGCTCAATTCCTTGCTCAGAACATATTTTCTCTCACTCTCATTCTCCGATCCAGCGGTGCAAGATAACAATTCTTGGCACGTTTCGCGCACAGTTTATGTCCTACCTTCCGTTTCGAGTCCAGTATGTTAAGTATTTCTTGCAGTGTCGTAACTTCACGTTTCATCAGGTCAGAGTTCCTTTCTGTGGGGTCTGCCGCACACCAGTACACACCGTGTTCCATTTACAGAAGTTGCAATATTTTTGACGGCCGGGCGCAGAGCTCACCTCGAGACTGAAGGCTCTTGTAGCGGAAATCAAAATCATCCTGCATGTCCTCCACGTATTTCACTCCCTGGTCCATCAGCTACGCACAGTTTGGTTTTGTGTATGTAGTAACTGTATATAATTCAATAATGAATTGTTTTTCTGGGTATAGTTACTTGCACACTTCCCCTGATGAGCCCAATTCTGCTGTCCATGTTCTTCTGCCTCTCGGAGGAATTCTGCAGTGACTTCTCCAGCGGACCCTGTTTGCGGTAAAAAGTTCAGAAACGACGTAACCAATGTGCTTAGAATACAAGCATTGCACGGTAAACTATGCACAATGTTGGCCTCCAACAGTTCTGTTCATAACTTTGCTAAGGCGTTGAGGCGGTCCAGTTCGGTGGCCTTAGGACCTTGTCTCTGCTACTCACCAACGATGTGGCCCTGATGGCCTCTTCAGGCTGTGAACTTCAGCATTTACTGGGATTTGCAGCTGAGTGGGACGCTTCTGGGATGAGACTCAGCACCTCCAAATCCGAGGCCATGGCTCTCAGTCGGAAACGGGCTGGGAGCGTGGTCTTGAGGTCAAGTATCTCGAGGATTTGTTCATGTGATCACACAGACGGATCGGTGCAGCGTCTGCCGTAATGCGGTCGCTGTTCCGGACCGTCGGGGTGAAGAGAGAGCCGAGCCGGAAGGCAAAGCTCTCTGTTTACCGATGGATCTACGTTCCCACACTCACCTATGGTCATGAGTTATGGGTCATGACCGAAAGAACGAGATCTCGGATACAAGCCGCGGAAATGAGTTTCCTCGGAAGGGTGGCTGGACTCACCCTAAGAGATAGGGTGAGGAGCTCGGCCATCCGGGAGAGTAGAGCCGGTTTAGGTGCCTCGGGCATCTAGTCCAGACACTTCCCTGGTGAGGTGTTCTGGCCATGCCCAGCTGGGAGAAGGCCAAGGGGATGACCTAGGACATGCTGGAGAGATTATGTCTCACAGCTGGCCTGGGAACATCTTAGGGTCTCCGCGGCGAAAGATGAAAAAGGTGTTCGGACCCGGATAATTGTAAGAAAATGTAATGGAAAAAATGGTTTCTCATTTGCATAGCTTTAAGGCACTCAAGCACTCTGACACTGTTTCCGCTTTCATCTACTCAAGACGCAGCATCAGGAGCAACCGGGGTGTCAATACCTTGCCCAAGGGTACTTCGCCATGATCACAGAGGATCGAACCAGCAGTCTTCAGGTCGGGAGACCACCGCTCTTACCATCTGAGCCGTGCAGCCCCAGTCTTCAAGCTACCGAGAACGCACTTGATGAGCGGTGAGCAAACGAAGCGCTCACTACCTGAGTAAAGGGAAACATGCTAACCTTCCAGTACAATGATTGGCTGGGTTGAGGGTAACGGCAAAATGATTTGCTGTAATTCACTGAGTGTAACCAGCTGACTTTAAATGAGAGGAAGTGCATACAGTCAGTTGAACCACAGTCACTTATTGGGCAGGACCATTCATACAGCCAAGTGGGTGTGACTGGCATGTGCCTTTTTGTTTTTATAACTGGACTAGGTGCACAATTGAGAGAGGGCGAGCTCTCGTGGCGAGCCACGGCGATGGCCACCACTAGGGGGCGCCTTGCCGTGGTCTAGCGGTTAAAAATGATTGAAAATTAGGAATAAAGACAAGAATAAAATGTCATGAGGTTAGAAAATAAAAGAGTCATCCAATTACTGCACAAGTAAAGTAATACAGTAAATGTCAGTGAAGCGCCTTCTGGTGGTGGCCAATGCTGTGGTCTGTGTGGTCGATGGTGTGGCGTTACGGGTAAAAAGTATTTTTAAAATGAGGAATACAAACAAGAGTAAAATATCGTGAGGACATAAAATTAAATAGAAATCAAATTACTGCACAAGTAAAGTAATACAGTAAATGCCAGTAAAAAGGCCACAAAATGAGCTTGCATTTCTTGAATAATTGCCCTCCGAAGAATCCAAAATATGCTTCCTATTTCTCTTCAGAGCTCCCATTACTGTCATGTTTGTTTGGGTGGCACAGCTCACTTCTTGCTAGCCGCTCTTATTTAGCAGCAGCACCTCTGGTTGAGGAAAAAATCGGGACTTTCCACACAAACCTGTTCTTCCACGCGAGCGCCGGAGAGGATCCTCCGCTCTTCTCTGAGGCAGTTGGAGACGGCTTGGGCCAAGGCCACCGGGTGACTGGAGTATTTTACCTATTGATCCCAACACAGAGAATGTTTCATGACACGAAAAGAAACCAGGTTTTTGTTCCAGGGGGGGGTTCACCACAATTATTTGGTAAACTGTGAGTGTGGCCATCAGCCGGTAGCGGCTCTGCATTGGATTACCCGGGCGAGAACCCTTCCTTTTTTTATTGAAGCTTGGCACAATAATCCCTAATGACAATCCCTGTTGATACAGTAACCCTAAAACTCAACTAATTCAGCAACACACACAAGCACCAGTCTTATTTATGTCCTAAATGGCTTACTTACTTACTTATTATGTCCACTATATTGGGTAATATGAGTGTAAATGTGACTGTAGGGGTGTTATTCCTTGTTTAGAGGGCTCTAATCGTTTTAAAAACTGCATTTATTAGGTCAAAAACAGGTTTTCTTTGCTGCAACTATGAAAATATTTGGTTTAGAATTAGAGAACCCTACTCTGTGGAACGTCACGTATCACGGTCAGATCTGGAACCGAATGTAAAAGCGGTGTAAAATATGGTGGTGACAATTCTCAACCGCTTCTTCTTCCTGCCAGTGCGGGACATGTAGACTATCTTTCAGGACTTGCTCAAGGAATTCTCCCATTTTCCATAATTGAACATTTTCTGTGATGTTTTCTCATTTAAAAGGGATGGAGAATTTCAATGTCGTCTCCAATTGGTGGAAAGTCCATCCATCCATCTTCTACGCCGCGGGTCTATTTACATGGAATATTATTCTGCGTATTCTGCACACGGTGACTTGGCTCAGGTCATAGAGTGGTCATCTCCCAACCTGAGGGTTGCTGGTTCACTTCCCAGACGGCGAATAGACTTCACCCCGCCTATGTTACTTCAAAGTTCAGTTCCAGCATTCACACGCAATTTCTACTAAAAATGGCTTCTTCTAGTTTAACAGTGACGGCTTTATAGATTTATTCCCCGGGTGCATTTTTGTTCATCGTCACAAAAAGTACAGACCACTTCTGTAGGAAGAGGGAAATTTTTCTGCCGTCAACATGCGTGACTCACTTTTTGCAGATGACTAACCTGCACCTACAGCGTGTCCTACATGAGGTGACGTCGGATTGGTTTGAATCAGCTGAGAAATGTGGGAGGAGTTAGGGGACACAAATGAGGCAGAATAAGAAGTAGAAGAACAAATGCATGAGAACCGGTGCAGAATTTAGCACAATCAAAGAACTGATAATGCGGTTACTTGGACCAGCGCATGTCCGACCCTTGGGCCCTTACATCTGTGTGGCCCTCTTCCGAATGTAGCTGAGTGGCTTTGGTGTAATGGTTCTAGTGATCGAATATGTTGAGGGCATATTTTCTCATTATTGTGCACATAAAAGCGCATTATAAAACATATTGTTTTGGATTTAGTCATTTGTGAGTAATCCGTGATTTATCGCGGTTAAGTTGTTCCAGACCAGACTGTGATAAGTGAACTTCTGCGAAGTAGGATTCCTCATTTAAAAATGGAATATTTTTGTAGTTAGAGCGTAGAAAACTTGCTTACGACCCTGCAAATAGGGTTTTTTGAAACACTATTAGAGACCTGTAGACATGAAATAGCACCCCTATGGTCTCCTTGACATTCATATTACCCAATATAATAAATAGTATAAGGGAAAATAAGACATAAATTAGGGATCTGTCTAGAAAACTACACAGCATATCATCTTTGAATGCGTCTTCTGAATGCGTTATTTTTGTATTTTTGCTCATTTGGCCTTTTTTATGCTTGAAAAGGATTAATTCAAGCCAAGAATACATACACATTGCTTAAATATGCATTTTTATTACTAATAATAGGCCATATTGAGGCACAAAACAGTGCTAATGTATTAATTACTACATTTTAAAATACTTAATAGACTTAGTGCATTGGCAAATGAGCTTCACAGAGTGAAAAATGAAATCTCAGCTGTGTGAAATAGGTGAAAAATCCTATTATTAGAATGAACTTGGTAACGTGATTAACAATTATCAATTATTATTATTATATCATCAAATATTATCTATATTATGACAATCTTTATTAGCATTATTATTGTCATAACAATTATTAAGACAATTATGTCATTATATTATGACTTTTTCTCTTTTTAAAGTATAACTTTTTACATTTTTTTCAGCTGTTTTGCCTTTTCTGCTGTTTTTAATTTCCAACTATATCAACTTATTGTAGATTTTATTCCCAAAAATGTTCATTAAGTCTTTTTCCTAACTTTTTCTGTAACCCAATTTTCCCCAAATGAAACTTTTTCCTCATAATGTGATGACTTAAAAATTTGATTTTTCCTTAATACTTCAACATTATGCGATTAAAATACTATTAATTTTTTGTAGTACAATATTAGTGTCATAGAATTACGACTTTTTCTCGTTTAAGTACATCTTTTTATTCTGAATATTTTGCCTTTATGCTCGTAAAATTACAAAAATTCAAATTCTGGTGTGTTTTTTTTTTTTTTATTCATTCATTTTCCATGCCGCTTATCCTGTATGTATTTAATATTTAATTTCTCGTTTAAGTACAACTTTTTACTCCCAATATTTTGACTTTATCCTTGTAAAATTACAGCCATTTTTCCATTTCTGCCGTTCTTTCTTTAAATTTGATCTTCGTTCTTGTCAATTTTTTTTTTCCATCATTAGGACTTTATTCCCATAATGAGTCCCTTTTTTCTTGTAACATAACTTTTTTCTGCAACCTAATTTTTCCCATATTACAATTTTTTGTCATAATATGATGACAAAAAAAAAAAAGTACAATTTTCTATAATTTTTCAACATTATTGTCATAACATCACGACTTCGCCTCATTTGACGACAACTTTTTACTCGGAATATTTTGACTTTATGCTCGCAAAAATTTCCGCTGTTGTTGTTTTTTTAAATTTATTTTTATTTACAACTTCTTGCAACCGATTTCCCCCAACATTTTCCTCATAACATTGGGACTTTTACTAAACGTCTGCTTTATGCTACTAAATTGTGTTTATTTTTCCTCCTAATGGTACAAGGTTGCCCATCATGCCTTTTATGTCATTTTCCATCCTAATATTTTGACTTTATTCTTGTAAGATGATTCCTGCTGCTTTTATGTTTTAGTTTGCTTGCTTAGTTTTGTTTTTTT